>JAFNEN010000126.1:262500-567500 GCA_019343175.1 Oedothorax gibbosus
ATTGAAATAACATGCAAATTCTATTTTTATTCATATTTTCACTGTTGTCATCCACAAGTCCCACAGACAAGTGGGATACGTCATTTTGAAGCAAAAAATCAGATTAGGCTACATGCCAAATTTCATTAAAAAATTTAAACTAGAAGCTTATTTAAAATTTAAATAACTAAAAATTTAATCTACATTGAAATAACATGCAAATTCCATTTTTATTCAATATTTTCACTGTTGCCATTTTCACTGTTTCCAGTTAGACTACGTTAGTCAGTCTGGACTAACTAATGGAGCGACTAACTAACTGACGGACTGACTAACTAACTGACTGACTAACTAACAGACTGACTGACTAACTAACAGGCTGACTAACCGACTAACTAACTGACTGACTAACGGACTAACTAATGGACTGACTGACTAACTAACTGACTGACTAACTAACTGACTGACTGACTAACTAACGGGCTGACTAACCGACTAACTAACTGACTGACTAACGGACTAACTAATGGACTGACTAAGTATCGGACTAACTAATGGACTGACTAACTAACGGACTGACTAACTAACGGACTGACTAACTAACTGACTGACTAACTGACTGGATAACTAACCGACTAACTGTGTGACTAACTAACTTACTGACTGACTAACTAACTGACTGACTGACTAACAAACTAAGTGACTAACTAACTGATTAACTAAATAAATAATCTCTAATATTTAAAAAAAATCGAGAAATGGACAAAAATCTATTTTCGGGATTTAGACCCATTCGGGATTTTGACTCATTCGGGATTTCGGCTGTCGGGATATGTCCCAGACCCAGTGTGCCGAATTTTAAACAAACTTTTTGTAGCAATATGAATGAAACAAAAATTTGCATAAAATGTAAAACATAAATGTAATAATCATGTTTGTCTATCTGATTGTAACTAATCGCATTTGAAAATATGTTCGTTATAAATAATCGTATATGTGACTTAATTTAAAATTAAAACTTTTTCTCGTCTACCCTTTATTTTATTTCTGAATTTTAAAATCCAAAATTAAAAAAAAGGGTAAAAACTTAAAAAAATCACAATATTAGTGAAGAAGGTTTAATTCTAGCATCCTTTGGCGAGATTATGGTAACCCTTTTGTTAGCTTGTCGTTTCGAAAAGACACAATAAATATTATCTTTTCCAATTTGGAGATTTCCCCCTAATCGCGTTCAAAATTAATGCTTTAATATCTCGGCAAATAATGAAAAAGAAATAATTCTTTTTTATACCTAGGGTATTTTGAAGGTGCTGAACATTTTTATGTAAAAAAAATTGGGCGTTGCCATTGGAATTTTCAAAGTTGGTACTCATTTTAATATGTTGACGACCCCTTATACAATTTTGGTTACCAGTTCTCAATTCCTTAAGCTATTTCCTGAAAAATGACACCTCTTTCACAAAATTCCTTGACCAATAGAAGCCGAAAAACGAAGGGTGGATCGTTTTTTTTCCCCCCAGCTGTACGAGAAACTTTTGTTAAAATAAAAATACACTTTTGAAAAAATATTTATTTATGTGATATAATTCGGTTTGGATTGTTGTATTATCACAATAGAGTTCTTTTAATGGTTCTATATATATGTATGTAGAAAGATGCATAGAGAATTCTAACTTGGTATAAAAAAATATGCTAAGTTTCGCTTTTATTTTTAAAGCATCAATTGTACAAATTATAAATTTTTTGAACTGTAAATTAATTTAACAAACTATAAATAAGTGAATTTTCGAAAGAAATGTAAATGGGAAATTGTGGCGACAAAAATAATTATTAAAAAAGATTACATCATTATTCTTCGAACTTCAAACAAATTTAGCAAACGATAAAGTCTAATTATTAAATCTGAGAAAGCAGATTAATGAAAATAGTTAATTTTGGCGTTTAAAACTTTGAATTACAAATAGCTAAAGGCCCTGTTTTTATTAGAATTAAATCACATTTGCCATTCGCAATAATCGCTCGAGAAACTTTAATTCTTTTAGATAATAAATTAAAATAAATTTATTTTTGCGACATCGATCAGTTTGAAATGACGTCAAATATATTTCACTACGGAATCCTTGTATGTTGATATGAAATGTTTTCATTCTATTTAAAAGCGAGGAATATGACATATTTATTCTTTAAAATATAAATTAATTTTTGCAAACGATAAGTAATAATTATTGAATTTTCGAAATAAAATAAGTGAAACTAGCCAAATTTAGCTTGTAAATGTTAAATATAGAATAAATGTTGTGTTTGGCGCGTTTTTTCCTGTTAAACACAAATATGTGGAAGCGAGTTAAGTGACAGATTCTGTTACAAACCTACTCGTATTTTCTGTAAGGCAGGGTTCTTATTTTTTAAATTTAAACAATATTTCTAGTTCAAATTTCTCGCTACATTTCTCTCATACTTACTCGTGAAATCTATATATATATAAAAGAAAGTCGTGTTAGTTACACTATTTATAACTAAAGAACGGCTGGACTGATTTGACTGAGAATTGGTGGGGAGGTAGCTTAGAACCAGGAATAGGCTATAGGATACTTTTTATTCGAACCCAAACGGGTGTAAGAGTGCAAAACGTGAGACGATTTCCCCATAAGAATAGCATTGTAAGATTAGAATTCATACTTTTTATTTCAATTTAAAGAAATTTCAGCGCGTTCAATGCGAACGAAAATTAAGAAAAGAAAAAAAAAGAGCACGTGGGTTTAATTTTCTTTATTGTTATTTGAATATCAGTATTTTATTTTATTTGTTGATTTTAAATCTTGATATTTTTTATGGTAGATCAGATTTCCTCAACTAGATTTTAATTATGTTTCCGAATTTAATTTAATTGATGTTTACAAATGGTAAGAAATGAAGATATGGCGGAATATATTCGGCATAAATAAGGAATTTGTACTTTATCAAACTTTTCCAACCATACAAGAGGATGAATGTCTGTTTTGTTTTCTGATGTTAAGATGGCGTAATGACCTATTGAATTTTGGCATTGGCGGCTTTTGGCGAAGTTGAAAATTAACGTAGGGTAGCTATTCCCATCCAGTTGTAAGGGTTAGTTTGAATTATCGTCGCATTAAAGCTACACACGAGGGTATTGGAAACGGGAGTCGTAATTTAGAACCACAGTCAAGTTACGAGCCGACACGTAAGTATGTACCCAATGCAACTTTTTATGGGCGACATCGTACGCAGCGTTGGGAATTTGGAGGATATTTAAAGTGCCCTTCATCCACACGGGGTATTATTCGTCGGACAATTTTGGCTGCACGAACCGTTTATTGGTCGGCAGTTATTTTGGCGATGCTCGGACCTGAACCTGGGACCTACCGCTTGCAAGACGAAAGTCTTTACCGACTGGGTCCCCCAGCCCTATCGAGTTGTATGAAATATGAAGTGGAATGTTTACCACATTTGGGCAGTTTCGTTTTGAACAGGTGCCTATGGGAAAGCCCTTCAAACTCCTGGAAGTGCCTGGATCCAGTCAACCCCTCATATCAGAATGGGAGAGATTATAGTATCCTGATTGAGTGCTGACCAGTGGAGAGTGAACAATTGGTGTATAAAAAAAGTTAAGCATAAAAAACAAACACCGTTATTGAGGGTACACCCTTGCAACGCTGGTTTTATAAAGCTAGTTATGAAATAAAAATTATACATGCAAGATTTTTTTTATGAAAAAATATGAGCCATATTTTCAATCCCTTCTAAAAATTTTAAATAGCCCAATATTGTACCTCTTCATACTGCACTAGTGTATAAAGTTTTAAACTCTTTTCTGAACAAAAAGTTAAAACGTTTACAAAACCAGTTTTAAAATAGTTAAAAATCATTTGCCATAGTGTGTAACAGAAATTCACAAAACTGTTCGAAATATAGCTCAAATTCAACAGTCGCCACGCACACTTCATGAAGGGAATTTTATTCCGATCACGTTTAGCGACTACGTTTAATCCCGTCCCGTTCTTCTATGTGTGTTCCAAAATCGAATTCAAATCGATTTGCAGCTTTTCACAGAGTTTTGGAATTCGCCAACGGAATTTTCTTTCTTTTTGAGGGGGCAAAGTCAATGTGTGTTTGGTTCCTTCTTCAAATGCAAATAAGACCTGTAACGTTTTTTGTTCGAAATCGTATTTCCTTGTGGTTTAAAGTTTTTGTGGTTCTACGATCTTATGAAATTTGTGTATGTGAGTAAAAAGAATCAGTTGGAACTTGGTGTTGAAACTATTTGTGATTGTGGCTTATAACTGGATGGAAGATCAGTACTGTTCTGCGATGTTTTTTTATGTCCAAACGAATAAGGGATCATCTTTGAGTGATTTCTATATCATCCCCAATACATTGCAGAATGTGTTTAGGGCTGGCCATGTCACCAAATGACAATTAGTTCAGACAAGATAAATCTGGCTTGCTGCCATAATTTTCAAATGTTTAACATGTTCATAGCCGTCCATTCCCTTTTACACAGACCGAAAGCAATTATATCTCTTAGTCTTTGTCCACTAAATTATATAAATGTACTAAAACAATTTCACGATGCATCTTCTAATTGTTTAAGATACTATATATACCCAATAAAACGATAAAAATATGGGATTTTCATAAGAAAGAGTTTTGTACAAAAGATTATACAGTCTTGTACCTCGGCCAATGTATTTACCTTGTTCATAGATCCATGGTGACAGGTACAATAAAAGATATTTATGAATATTTTATAATAATATTTGGCGGAAAAAAACTACTTAATTGCATAAAACATTAAGATTCAGTAAGAATATTTTTCCTTCATGTCATTTGCATGGGAATATTTAAAACCATGAAGTTTCACGTCAAATTTACGTGCATCCATATCCATTCGTATCCATCCACACTCTTCGTCACTTGACTGTGGCTCTAAATTACGACGCTATTCGCCAATTGGATCTAGTGTGACGACAATTCTACGTAGCCCTAACCAATCCACACTCTGAAAATAATACAATTCTATGAAAATTATTAAATAAAATAATTTGGAGCTAGAAAATTGTGAACAATTCTCGGTTTCCTGTGTTTCCAAGATTTTTAAAGTGTATGCGATAACTCTCGACCTATAAACGGCACGTGCAGCCAAAAAAAAATATCCGCCAAATTCCGTGTAGAGGAAGTGCACGTAAAATATGTTTCAAAGTCTCGAAGCTGCGATGATAATTCAACGTAACCCTAACACCCATCCACACTCTTAAAATAATACCATTCTTAGGAAAATTATTCAATAAAATATTGTCTAGCTGGGAGATTTTGAATAATACTTGGTTTTCTGTGTTACAGGATTTTAAAAAATGTATATTATCTGTCTTTTATGTATAAAACGGGAAATAAAAATGGCATGTTGTCAAAAAGTAACGTCTTGCGTCTAAAAAACGCAGCAAAACACTATTGACAAGTAAAATTATGTATAACCAAAATGTATGTACTGATATTTTTCTAAAAAATAGTTGAGTTTACTATATTAAAAGGAAATGGAAAAATCTGTGAAGAGCTGAAGTTAATCCTCTGCAAAATTATACGACACAATTGTTTTTTTTCAGCTCTAGTGATGATGACATGTTTTTTAGTGGATAAGATTAGTAAGGCTAGGAAGTTTTTATTAATAAACTTACTGTTTATTATTATCCATATTTTGATGTTACAGAAACACTGGAAATCAATAAAGAACTGCATAGTTTACTAACAATGTTTATGCATAATAGTCTTACTAACAACATTTATGCATAATAGTCTTACTAACAATGTTTATGCATAATAGTCTTACTAACAACATTTATGCATAATAGTCTTACTAACAATGTTTATGCATAATAGTCTTACTAACAACATTTATGCATACTAGTCTTACTAACAATGTTTATGCATAATAGTCTTACTAACAACATTTATGCATAATAGTCTTACTAACAATGTTTATGCATAATAGTCTTACTAACAACATTTATGCATAATAGTCTTACTAACAATGTTTATGCATAATAGTCTTACTAACAACATTTATGCATAATAGTCTTACTAACAATGTTTATGCATAATAGTCTTACTAACAACATTTATGCATAATAGTCTTACTAACAATGTTTATGCATAATAGTCTTACTAACAACATTTATGCATACTAGTCTTACTAACAATGTTTATGCATAATAGTCTTACTAACAACATTTATGCATAATAGTCTTACTAACAATGTTTATGCATAATAGTCTTACTAACAACATTTATGCATAATAGTCTTACTAACAATGTTTATGCATAATAGTCTTACTAACAACATTTATGCATACTAGTCTTACTAACAATGTTTATGCATAATAGTTCTTACTAACAACATTTATGCATAATAGTCTTACTAACAATGTTTATGCATAATAGTCTTACTAACAACATTTATGCATAATAGTCTTACTAACAATGTTTATGCATAATAGTCTTACTAACAACATTTATGCATAATAGTCTTACTAACAATGTTTATGCATAATAGTCTTACTAACAACATTTATGCATAATAGTCTTACTAACAATGTTTATGCATAATAGTCTTACTAACAACATTTATGCATAATAGTCTTACTAACAATGTTTATGCATAATAGTCTTACTAACAACATTTATGCATAATAGTCTTACTAACAATGTTTATGCAAAATAGTCTTACTAACAACATTTATGCATAATAGTCTTACTAACAATGTTTATGCATAATAGTCTTACTAGCAATGTGTATATTCCAAAACAAATGTCTGTAATTAAAGTTGGTTATTAAAAAAAATATATGAAAGGGCTCCAAAACCAATATTTTTAATTGATTTACAGTGACAATACATGCAGCATTATTACTTTATTATTCAATTTCTGATTTTGTATAATTTATACAAAAAATCATCGTAGTTCGTTCGGTGCTTATGAGTTAAAAAATTAATCTTGATTGATGGAAATTACATTTATGTGTCTTATTTTAGTTCATTGAATAGGTAGAGAGATATGGAGTTGTTGTTTAACTAATATTCGTACTGAACCTTGAAACATCAAATAGTTTTTCTAATAAAAGATTAACTTTTCGAATTTGTTTTAGACTTAAATATGCCTGAAATCATTTAAACAACAGAGTTTATAATTGCTATCGGGAAGCAAATTAAAATCATTGCCATACTATTTTCCTATATTTCAATATTGCTTAATTTACTTAAAAATTAGGATCGTTTTTAATCTAATAAGGTCTGGAATCTGATAAATTTTAGTTTGATTCGTAGCACTCAACCACTTAAAATTGGGCAAAATATGGAACGACATTATTTGAATTATGTTAATGATATGGAGAATAAGCAACGAATGATGCAAAGTTTTAATGCAATAATATCAATCCTTTTTCTTGTAAAAGTTAATTTAATGCACTTAATTTAATGCACTTAAGTATATTGAACATTGGAAGTTATTTAAATAAAATTCGAAACCCTAATTCAGGTAATTTAAAATTTTTTAGAGGCATATCCTTAATGGCATATATAAGAGTAAATACAGAACAATTTTTAGATAAAATTTTGCCATGGAATGAAGTTGTTGGCTAACTTTTCAAATATCTGTTAAAAAAGATAATAATTGGTTATGAATTTTATACTTTTTTAAACGAATAGTTGTATTTAAAAATATAATATAAATATGACAACTGGATAGGTGAGTTCATATCGCCTTTAAACGAAAGAGTGACACTTCTGTCTTGTTAACTCAATTGGAGATAGCAACTATTTTGCGTTTCATTCGATATGGTTTCGGCACGTACAAAGGGGACAATGGACGATTAGAACAGGGCGGATCGTGGTTTATTTGGGAGAAAGAATACAATGATTGACATAGCTGTGACTTCACATTAGGTGTTGGAGTGCTACTTGTCCACTCAATTTCAATTCGAAAATGTAGATAGATTTCATTTTTTAGTTTCTAATTAACAGCTTTTGTAAAAATGTATAACATATTTGCTCAATTAATCTGTCGAGTACTAACACCCGATAGCTCAAGCGTATTATGTCGCTCCAAGTCATTTATAAGTGAATTTTAGATCATACCTATATTTTTAATGGTTAGAACGCTGTGTTTACGTTTTTTAACCTCACCAATATTGAATGGTTTCTAACCTGTTAATGCAAAAAATACCTCTACCATATTAATTACGGTTTAGTAGAAAGAAAAACTGTTGCTGGTTATTTAACCGTAATTTTCGAAGAAATTTTTAAAAGTGTATACAAATATATATTTTAAATTTACTAACATTAATATGCTTAGAAGTTTTGGAATATGTATATTTAACAAGTCAAAGAAACATTTCAAAGAATAATTTTTAAAAACAATTATATCGTTCTCTACCAAGAAGGCCTTTTAGATAAAAAGGTTATTCGGCGTCTTGCCAAAAGTGGAAAAAATTATTTATTTCTACGGGTTTCAAGCAATTTAGCTTTTTAACTTAAATGAGCAAGAAAAGTGAAATTGTAAATTTGTAAAAGCATGACTTTTTTTCAAAAAATATCTCTCTTGGGAAAAGCTTATTTCTAATGAGAATAAACTAGGACTAAGGATCTTAGATAGTCTAAAAAGAAATTGGCGTTTCTGGTTTATACAAACACGTTAATTTATTTTGATAACATTCATAAAGTTTGATGGCTTAAAGCAGCTTTTTTAAGTTTCTTAATATGCTAAAAAGTATGTATATAAGCTGTAGTAGACATGTTTTTGTAGTTTTTAGGTGCAATGCAAATATTTTTTTCCAATTCTGATGATGAACAACAACAATTATCTGCGTATAAATAAAATGTTTTTAATTAAAAAAATTCTTAAAACATTTAAATCTGTGTATGAATATAAATTAAAGTATGTGGAAGTCAGAAAAAGTATGGAAATGATACATTTAGTGGAATATTTCTGTTGTTTAACGTAGGAATGTGTTATAAGAATATTTCTTGGTTTCTTACAGATATTAAAATACACCTAGTGTAGTTCTAGTGCGACGTTATTTTAACCAAACCCCAAGTACTGAAGGTTGTGCCAAGGGCTGTTGCTGGTCATTTGACCGTGATTCAAAATTACGGGACTTAGCAAGTACTATAATTTTTTTCTTATTCCTTCTGATAAATGGACAATTCGCACAGGGTCGAGCAGGGTTTGTTTGTGGATTAGAAGACATTGTTTAACGTAGCCGTCACAATCGACGTGGCCGTTCCAGTTTGGACGAATTTGGTGCTGGGTGGTTTTTTTGTTGGCTACAAGAAAACGGTTTGAAGTAGCTGTGACGTCAGTGTAGGCATGGTCATTCCAGTTGTCATTATCCACTTTTAAATTTATATTTTCAAACTTGCTATCACTATTAAGAATTTATAATAGCAAAAAAAAAATAAGTTTCCCTTAATTAATTCTCTCGTTACAATTATAAATAATTAAACCACATATGCAATTATCTACATTAGATGACTTTTTTTTTATCATTTCCTAATAGTTTATAATTATTAACAAAATATCTACATACAAAAGCACTACAAAGCAATAACACAGATTAGATAAAAATGAGTTTTTTTTACCCAATCCTCATTAATTAAAATTTATACATATATGCCAACACATTGCAACAATGACATTAAAATAACTAAAATAAAAAAAACCCTCTCAAGTGATTCAAGCCGAGCAATTAGTGGCGGATAAAAGCCTTTCTCAATGTGTGACACCCAGACACAATCGATAGCTGGACCGTTTCCAAACACATCCGACACTCGGCTTTTCTGAAGCCTCTTTGGCTGAGATACAACAGGCGGTTTAGCAGTCGATCCCAGTCAACCATTCAGCGGATTCATACCAAATAGGCTTGTTGTTGGTATTGAAAAGTTTACGAATGTTTCTAGCTCCAAAGGGAGCTTTAGCGCATCATACGCCTTGTAAGTTTGAACCGAGGTCGAAACTTGACCCGGGGCAAAACGCACCCTTCGAGCTACAGCGTTTGTAACTCGACTTCAAGTCAAAGAGTTCTATAGTAAGGTAGAGACTGAACCTGGCAACAGCACCATGTACTAACACGGAGACAATAAAGGGTGGCATGTGTGGCGCAATGGCCGAGTGGTTTGGATCGCAGGCCATAACGCTAGCAGACCGCGCGCTGTAACTGGTGCGGGTTCGATTCCCGCGTTTGCCCTGGGTTCCTTTCTCAGTATCAAAATTATGAATTAACTAGCACTTTTGCCACTCTATTCGGGCTCCGTAGTGAGCTATGGCTGCCAATGGCAGCTCAGTACGAGTCGTTCCTCTACCCTACTATAGAACTCTTTGCTTCAAGTATGGCCTACTTAACTTTAAGGCACAGAAGCTTTTCATGACGTCATGCTATCCGTCCGGTTAAGATTGTTGGTTTTGCTGAAAAAAAAGTACTATCCGTACACTATAGCCAACTATACTTTAGCCAACTATACTAGCAGACTATACTTTTTAGGTTCTGAATAGGTGTTGTTCTACTCTTTCGAAATTGCTGATAACCCAAACCGAACGGATAGTGTGAGAGCTCACAAAGAGCTTCTCTGGCTTTAGTAGTTCAGTCGGACGCGGCAAGGTAAGGTAATCGTTTCCGGCTGCCTATTTCTAGCCTCCTTTAGGAGCTTTAACACAGCCAATAACGCCTCCTAATTTAGAACCCTGGTCAAGTGACGAGGTCGACACCTGAGCGGGCACCCAATGGAACATCGAGCGACATCGTACGCTAACGCCGTCGGGACTTTGACTCCACAGATTTAACGAGCACGCGTCTGTCCCAGTGTACTCGGGCCCATCCGTGTTGAATTGAGGATTTGTCTACTATTTCCAGCACATATCCGATTTATAGGATGACTGGCAGTAGGTGGGATTCGAACCCCCGCACTCCTGAGAAGGTTGAATCTCTAGGCTGATGCCCTAACCACTCGGCCACAGACGAGCCGGCCGTGGCTCATACCGGGAAGAAAATAGGCTTGCTGCTATTGAAAACTTCCGAATGCTTATTTTTAGATCCATAGGATCTGTAACACAACAACCGTTAGTACAGCTGGGGAAAAAAAACGATCCACCCTTCGTTTTTCGGCTGCTATTGGTCAAGGAATTTTGTGAAAGATGTCATTTTTCAGGAAATTGCGTAAGGAATTGATAACTGGCAACCAAAATTGTATAAGGGGTCGTCTACATATTAAAATGAGTACCAACTTTCAAAATTCCAATGGCAACACCCAATTTTTTTAACAAAAATGTTTATCATCTTCAAAATACCCTAGATCCAAAAGAAAACTTATTAATTTCATTATTTGTTGAGATATAAGCATTCAAAGTTGAACGCCAATAATGTTAAAAAAGTTTCACAAACTTTTATTCATACTTCCAAAAATAAAAGAATTAAACCAATTTTTTTTCATTATATACTTCTTAATCTTCCAAAAACAAATCACACAAGTTTTTTCATCAATTTTTCATTTTTATTATTTATTATTTAAATTTAAATAAGAAAAAATAAAACATGAATAGCAACCCCAAATTTTTATTACATAAATCGATAAAGTAGATCAAGTAGAACCAAAATCCTGAATTTTTTAATTCAATAACAGTTATTTGCCGAGTTATTGTAAAAATACTGAAAAAAACGAATTTTAGGGACCGTGTAAAAATTACTTAGCAAATTGGATCCTAACTTGCATTATCGTTTGGTGGTTGAAAAGAGTTTTTGGTAAATGTTTATTCAAATTATTGATGTCTGTCAAATGTCGAGTAGACGAAATCCCGAATGGGTCGAAATCCCGAAAATAGATTTTTGTCCATTTCTCGTTTTAAAAAAAAATATATTAGAGATTACTTATTTATTTATTTACTTATTTAGTTAGTTATTTAGTCAGTTAGTCAGTCCGTTAGTTAGTCAGTCCGTTTGTTAGTCACTCAGTTAGTTAGTCACTCAGTTAGTTAGTCAGTCAGTTAGTTAGTCAGTCAGTTATTCAGTCAGTTAGTCAGTCAGCCAGTTCGTCAGTCAGTCAGTTAGTTAGTCAGTCAGTTAGTCCGTTAGTTAGTCAGTCAGTTAGTAAGTCATTTAGTCAGTCAGTTAGTTAGTCAATTAGTTAGTCAGTGAGTCAGTCAGTTCACTGACTAACTAATTGACAGTCAGTTAGACAAAGTTAGTCAGTCTGGACTAACTAACGGAGTGACTAACTAACGGACGGACTAACTAACGGACTGACTGACTAACTAACTGACTGATTAACTGACTGACTGACTAACTAACTGACTGACTAACGGACTAACTAACGGACTGCTTAACTAACGGACTGACTAACTAAAGGACTGACTAACGGACTAACTAACTTACTGACTGACTAACTAACTAAATGACTAACTAACTGACTAACTAACTGCTTAAATAACTAACTGACTAAATAACTAAATAAATAATCTATAATATTTAAAAAAAAATCGAGAAATGGACAAAAATCAATTTTTGGGATTTCGACCCATTCGGGATTTAGACCCATTCGGGATTTTGACTCATTCGGGATTTCGGGTTGTCGGAATTTCGGCTGTCGGGATATGTCCCAGACCCAGTGCGCCGAATTTTAAACAAACTTTTTGTAGCACTATGAATGAAACAAAAATTTGCATAAAATGTAAAACATAAATGTAATAATCATGTTTGTCGATCTGATTGTAACTAATCGCATTTGAAAATCTGTCCGTTATAAATAATCGTATATGTGACTTAAATTAAAATTAAAACTTTAAAAATCCAAATTTAAAAAAAATGGTAAAAAAAAAATCACAATGTTAGTGAAAAAAGTTTAATTCTAGCATCCTTTGGCGAGATTATGGTTACCCTTTTGATAGCTTGTCGTTTCGAAAAGACACAACCTAAATCTTACCTTTTACAATGGACAAGTTTCATGAAACGCGAAATTCATAATATATGTGTTTTTCTGGTACATTAGAAGCTGCATATTCCGAATGTAAGGTTAAATATTCACAAATATGTTTAATTTCAACAAAATATGCATTTGAATTTGCTGAATATGTACGTCACTGAAAACAGCTCTGACGTCAACTGTTATGTTTTTGGCGATGTTTCGATCTATGCTGTAATACACTTTATAAAATAGTAAACCTTACAATTTCTGCGAAACCTCATTAAAAGAAGACAATATATTTGTAACCAGTTCATATCAAGGAAGTTTAACAGCTTGTTCCAAGTTTGGTTGTTAGTTAAAATACACACACTAGAGCGCGTATGAGCTATTGCAGAACTATTGACTGTTGGATCTAATCGGAATAGTCAAGTGAAATCGTTCAACGTTTGAAGAAATTAACTGGAATGAACATGATATGTTTCTGTAAAATGGCATAACTTTTTTAAGAGTTTGATAAGGATGAAAGCACGTTTCACAGTTTCAAAAGCGATACGTGAAACGTGATACGAAATAACCGCCGAGAACCTAAAAAAAGCAACCGTGACGTATCTGTTAGCTAATTAAAGGTTTAAACAGGAGAGTATCATTGACTTAAAAAATGTAAAACAAAAAAATACATCTTAAAACAGATTACATACTTGAGTTTAGGTTTTTTATTGCTTTCGAAAAAAATCTAAAGCTTAATTTCCATTTGGAGATTTTCCCCTAATCGCGTTCAAAATTATTGCTTTAATATCTCGGCAAATAATGCATAACAAATAATTCTTTTTTATACCTAGGGTATTTTGAAGGTTCTGAACATTTTTATGTAACAAAAATTGGGTGTTGCCATTGGAATTTTCAAAGTTGGTACTCAATTTAATATGTAGACGACCCCTTATAAAATTTTGGTTGCCAGTTCTTAATTCCTTAAGCTATTTCCTGAAAAATCACACCTTTCACAAAATTCCTTGACCAATAGCAACCGAAAAACGAAGGGTGGATCTTTTTTTTCCCCCAGCTGTACCGTGGTCAAATCAAAAGTTTGACACCTGATCCAGTGCTCAACGCAACCTTCGAGCAACACTGTTTGCTACACAGATTAGTACACTAGTTTTTTACACAGATTAACTTATTCCGATTACAACGCAAGCTTCGAAAGCTCTCTCCCTTCTCCTACCCCTTGAGTGGTTTTCCAGGAAACTGTGTGAACGTTTCTGTTTTCGTCTCCCCCACCCAACTTCGATTGTGCAAACGATTAACCACTCAGCAGAGTTTCAAACAAGGTAGATTTAGAAAAGCGACTTTTACACCGTTTCCTCGATTAGACACTGATTAGGGGAAGAAAGTGCTTTCGAAGCTTGCGTTGCATAGGAAAGGAGTAATAGTGCACTCATCCTCTTCTACAATAGCCTTGGCCACTGTCCCAAGTGCTAATCAACAGCCTCGTTACTTAATGAGTTCCAACACGGCATACTCAACTACTAAGGCCAAAGAAGCTCTCCCAAACACTCGCGGGGACGGAAAGGTTGACGTCATAGTTCCGAATGACGTTGCTCTGAAGATGAAGACAACCGATCTCGAAACCTGTTCGAAACCACTCGTTCACGGCTGACTACATTTGTAGGGTTACGAATGCGTCCGAACTAGTTTCTCCATTTTCGGGACTAGGAACAGTGACGTCAAAATATCCGATCCATCCACTTTCATGATTGGGAGAGCTTCTCTGGCCTTGTCATTTAAGTTGGCCGTGGTTCCAATGAGATCCGTTGCTTTTATTATCGGTTACAATAGTAGGGTTGACATTTAAGCCATTTGTGGCAAAGCGGAAGAGATCTGATCATTATTAAAGCACTTCACTCCCTTGTGTAATTGTCATTTGGTGCGACTAGATGGAAATCTATTTTTATACTTGCTATGGGAAATTCTATGAAAATTGGCTTCTGTTTACATGTCTGAACACATATTTACATATATTTTCGTGCAAAAAGAATTTTCGCGAGATAAATGGGAAGATAATTTATATTTTTATCTAAGGATAAGGACATGGACAAAATTTAACAAATATTTCTACCTTTCAAATCATATTTTTAACGTATAGTTTTTTTGATAATTACTAAATTTGTTTCTTTTTGTAAACGTTTGTGAAATATTTTTTTGAGTTTTACTTTTTAAAAATTAAAAAATAAAAAACGAAATTTTTATTATATTGAATGTTGTGTTATTAAAAAAAACAGAATGTAAACAGGATAAATTAGTATTCAACGTTCCAAAGGTTAATAAAGTAACATGAATGTGGAATAGGATAAATAAATGTTAAGTATATGTATTTTGGCATATAGAAAATAAAATCCCATGAAAACAAATACAAGGAATTATCTGTGAAATAAAACACCTTTATTTAATCCATGGAAGCAGTTTTATTTTAAAATAGCAACTTTGAAATACAATTGTTTTGTGTAACGTAATGAATATTGTCATGATTTTTCCAACAGATAATAACATCAGCAAAATATGTTATGCTTAATCTGCAGGAAAAAAGCCACTAATTGCGAATTGACTATCTTTGAGTATAATAGTCAGTTGTATATACATATAGCTGCCACCAAGTTCAGGCTTTTCTATAAATACTAATCTGTACAGCGCAAACTGTTGTAAAAATAGCAACATAAAGTCTACACAAAAGCTATAACATTCATGCATAGATATATTGCATTAATTGGTTTGACGATACGAAAATAAAGTCTGAAAAATTCATGAAATTCACACTTTAAAGATCTTTTGAATAATAGTTTGTATTAGTTAAACAGCGTATTAATTTACAATTTAATTTAGAAATTCGACTTATAGATCAAAACATTAAGTTTCCGTTTTTTTTGTAAACTCAAGAATTTAACATTATTATAAACCTTCTGATTAAAAAAACGTTGCATACTATATTGTGAATTTAAATAAAATATAACCATATAAGCATATTTGGCATCGTTAGCATATGATATTTAGTTTAAATCATGTTTATATATGATTATTAAAGCACGAACTTATTACGAGTTGTAAACCACACCATAATGAATTCAATCAATGCGAAAGTTAATTTTTTTACATCGATTTTAACTCAATAACTGTATTCACACAATTTAATTACATGATTAAAAAAATTGTAACTTTTTTAAAAACCTACATACCTTCAAAAAAAGTTTTCCCAAATTTTGTTTCAAAAACACAAATTGAACTTTTTTCTAACATTAAATAGTTTTAGTTGCACCCTATAATCACGCAGGTAAGTAAACTAAATACCCTAATGCCAACCGGTTCTGTTTCCATCTTTTAAAATAACGCACATAAAAAACTTTCAAAAATCACAAACTTTCCTCTTAAGGGGGAATGGGCGCGCTGGACCGGGGGTCTCCAAAACAAATTGTATGAGTGTTAATTCTATGGAGAAAAAAATATTTTCTCAGCCAAATTTCTCCGGCTGCATTAAATATTTTTGCAAGCGGATTTTTTATGTGATAAATGTAGCTGACTTACAGGTCCGACCTTCCCACTTTTTGAAATTGGTTCGAATATTTCTTTTAATTTTCAATAAATAATTTTACACAAAATATTTGAAGCAATTTCAAAAAGTGGGAAGATAGAGACCTGTAAGTTATCTACATTTATTATTAAAAAAAAAAACGTTTGTAAAAATATTCAATACTGCCGGAGAAATGTGGCAGAGAAAATAGTTTTTTCGCCATTGGATTAACACTGAGGCACTTGAGTTTGGAGACCCGCGGTCCAGCGCGCCTATTCCCCCTTAAAAATTTCCTGCTAGGTTGCACTATAATAATGGTTTCAAGTAGTTGAAATGATGGTGTGGTGAAAGGTTTCATTATTTTCGGTATTCCGGTCGAACCATTTTTCAGCCATTTGTAAACTAAACCCGAGATATCGTTCAACCGAATACCGAAAAAATGTGGTGAAACATTTCACCACACAGACTTGGAAGCTACTAGGAACTATGTGTTTGTGAAACCAAGCCTCAAAGTTTTAGCAGTGTGGTTTAATTTTAAACTATGGATGCATTACCAATATTAGCCACATTACTACAATAGAAAAATTAAATAAGCATGCATAAAATCTATACACCACATTTATACCACAAATATAAACAACCAATATGAACGTGAGCGTTTGTTGCTAAATATGAAGGGTTCAGAATACAAGTGAACCAAGTCCACTTTTTGTCATTTTCGAATTAGCAGCGCAATTGCATGCTCTAACAGTTTAAAATTTCAGTGCAGTAATAAAAAAGTCATATTTTAGATAAAATCTGTTAGACAGCAACAATCGAAAAAATGTTAGCAGATAATTTTGCTATAAAACTTTAACTTTAAACCTCGGTAGCACAAAGAAACATTTCATGGTGCACTTGTATTCTGTTCCCTCTATATATTTTACAGAAGCACCGCAAATTACCATTTGAAATATAATAAAGCAGGTAAAGTGTTTAGTTTTTAACTATTTTAAATTGCTACTACCACATTATATATATTAGCTGCCTCTTAGCCCGGGCATGGGTGAGATTTAGCACCAGCTCAACTCTTTACCATAGTAGGCACTCATTAGTTTTGAAAATTGCTTTTGAGTAATTCCACATAAAATAAAAAATTCTTTTGTTCAAAATGATGTCCAGCAAATGGGAATACCCCAACTTCGAAATTTGGCATTTTCACAGTAAAGTTTTTTTAAAAAATTAAAAGCGTTATTTTTAAAATACAAAATGAAAGTTTCTGTTGCAGTTTTCTCAAATAAGAATTTTTTTCAAAAACTGACTCGCAAATCTCAACTCGAAATCTTACGGTATAGAATGTTTAGAAAAAAAAATGAAATTACTATCATTTAGTAAAATATACTTTTCTACTTCGCGGGCGCAAGCACTGAAGTCGCCAACAATGTACAACCACCGGCTAAAACGGAATATTTCCAATTGTAAACTTTTGACTGAATATACTATAGTCTTTTAACTGTGTATACTGCATACCCGCGAAATGGAAAACTACCGAATAGTTTTATTTGTATGTTTTAAGACATCATATACTATGACTAAGGATTAATTAAGACTCCGGATTTGTATGTTTTAAGACTTCGGATATTTCGGAAAAAAATCCACAGTAGAAAATTTAGCAAGTGGCCCTCAAAAATTATATTCTAACAATCGATACCCTTTTTACACAGGTAAAAATTAGATGGCCTAAAACGTTATGCAAAATAACTTTTTTTGAAACTATTACAGCTTTGCCAATTTGATTTTTATAATTGTTTAATTATTTACATTAACAGCTTTGTTAAAGTTTTTAAGCTTCGTCTCTAAAGAGCATTCTGATAATTTTGGATTATTAATTTTAACATTTACTTTCTAATGCACTGATAAATGTAAATTTTTAATTAGAGAAAAATTGAGCAAATAGGAAATGGAGGGAATGGGTTGTTTTTATAAAATTCACTTGTTATAATTTTGCAATTCAATTTTTTTCCGAAAACTTGCACAATTTTTGATGTATATCAGTCTCTAAGTTAAGGTATTTAATTCATTAGCAATTATAAATATAAAAAAATTATATTATAAAAATAACATTAGATGTAATAAGAATTTAAGGTACAAATTATTGTTGAATAATGATACAGAGGCTCCACAAATTAATAGACAAGGAAAAAAAATAACAAAAAATGCTCCAAAATTATTGTAATTTGCAAAAATATGATCAGAATGCACCGATTCTTTTCCCCACACTAAACAATAATTCGAAAATTTGCCACTGGATAAGATACCATTTTGTGGTTTGATTGATCTAGCGTCGTTTGAGGGATAAGTGAGCAAGTATGAAAACACCTCATGTTCGTTGAGTTAGAAAACATCATTCATGAACATAAGGAACAGCCTATTTTTTTAACGATATTACTAGTCCGATTTGCATGATCTTAACTGACTATAATTCAAAATTATAAAGGCTTATAGGCTTTGGTAGTTCGTGTCAATGTTTTCTGACTCAACCAAACCTGGGATGTGTTCACACCTGCTCATTTATCTCTCAAACGGTTAATCCAATTAAACCAAACATAACTTGTCAAAAAGTGCCATCTAGCGGCAATTTTGTTTTATTGTGGAAAAAGTCAGAAGGCATTCTAATCATATCACCTTAAACCGCAATCATATTAGGGCATTGCTTGAATTTTTATTAATTTTTCAAATGTCGGTTAATTAGTGGTCACCCTGTATCATAGCTTATTTTTATAGTCAATAGTTGGGGTCTGGGACATAAGTCGGACAGCCAGCCGAAATCCGACAAGCCAGAAAACCGACAGCCAAAATCCCGACAAGCTACAATCCCGACAGCAAAATGCAAAAATATTAATGCAAAAATTATTAATTAAATTTCCCTCATTTAAGCATAACGGCATTAATTTATTGATTTGTCGGGATTTCGACCCTGCCGAAATTTTGTCCTTGACGGCATTATTTCCTTGTCGGGCGAATGTCCTGTCGGCATTTCGGCTGTCGGGTTTCTGGCTTGTATAAGGATTTCGGCTGTCGGGTTTCTGGCTTGTATAAGGATTTCGGCTGTCGTTTTTATGCCCAGAACAGCAATAGTGGGTTATCTTTAACATTCACTCACAAGGTATTAATAAAATAACCATATAATGGGCAGGGATATATTAATTAGTTCCATGATGATTCTTGGTATGTATTCCATAACTTGTCTCAATGATCCTCTGCACTGGCACTGTGGACAAAATAAACTTTTCCATTCTAACTACCATGCGGAATTCACACCCATGCCACGCAAACATTATTTATAAGATTCCGAAGACACTTTTAACAATAAAGATTCAACAATGAAAAGATGAAACATATTCAACAATTAGTAGTTTGTATGCTAAGTATTGTACCACTGTTAATGCGTTATCCACTGTTCACAGCAGATTGATGACAGATTCAGTAATTAAATCAGTTCGGAGGATTATGGGTGCTGCATCGTTCCAACAATAGTTTGAATTATCTTTGTAATTATGATCTATGACATATTTCATAATTATTTGCATAGCTTTCAACAACTTTATTTTTGGCGATGTTTATGAAAAATTAGGATTCACGAGATGCAATTGTTCGTATCAACTCTAATGATATGATATTTTCTATTTCTAGATATACGAGTTGTGAAATGTATGGTATTATTATATTATGCTATTGGATATTGTCTTGAAGTATATGGTTTTGATTAATGATCATTTTAGTGAAGTATATTTCGAACAGCTCCAAGGTTTCATATAACGTAATAATACTTCTAACCAAACTTCTGTCAACAATCAGAACAATGTTTTCGCAACTATTTACAATTCAATATTTCAACAAACTTATTTCATTTAACAATCTTCCATTCCAGGAGACACATTGATACCTTGTTACTGCAGCAAGTACTTTGATTGTGACCTCGTGTCTTTCCATTGATTTACTTTGATTTACTACTATCTATGGAGTTAAGAAAATGATGGAGATGCTTGGCGAGAAACAAAGTGAAACCGTCAAAAAGTCGCCAAGCAACCCTAATAAGCCCAAACAAAGCGCTCGTGTTAGTTTATGCTGGAACGAATCATTTTATTCCTTAAAACGATTTAATTAACAATAAAAAAATGACCATTTGCACAGTTGTAGCGTGATATCTGAATTTATTCAAGAAGCTTATACACACTCCATTGTAGAATAGCTCCCATTAGTTCGCCGAGAGCGTTTGTTTGGGCTTACTGCTAGGCGATCGATAGCTTCACTTGTGTACCGATCGATGGCTTCACTTGACGTACCGGTTTTCCCCGGCAGAGCATCTCCATATTCTTCTTAACTCTATGCTACTATCTGATGCATTGATCTCGATACTGTGGATAGTTTCCTTATTTGGGATAATCAGAAATAATCGCATCATCGGCGATTATTATCCGATGATTACTCCGTACATAGTTGTCTTGAAGCCGTTGCTTGGTAGAGTGTTTGTTAGATTGGTGGGAAACGATTTCAGATTCAAGATGTCGTGTTTATTACACTCGCTGGCCTCTGGCCTGTTGTTGGTCGACAATTTTTGTATTTGTATTAATGATCTTTAAATTGGTCAACCAACAAATTCTATGTGACGGTTTTGTAGATTAGTTGCATTTCAAAGATTCTACCAGTCTATCCAGTTACGGTACATGCAGAGATCAATGTCTTGAGACCAACATTTTGATTGCTATAGTAAAGGTGCTAGTTGTTTATTGATATTTATTAAAACGCTTATATATTTTTTGGTTTTAAGCTTCGTTTATCATAACACAGTTTCTATGTCGGTCACGTGTGCTGCTGTTGTTGACGTCATGATGAAGTGTGGCCCATAAGAATGCAGTGGGTTGCACATATATCCAGGCTGGATTTCGTTGGTTGTCACCGTGGGTTTTGTCATGTCTCTAGTCTTCAAGGGTTCTATTGGATTAAACCTGTTTGAAAGATAACAACAATAATTTACTAATTTCTAAGATTTCATTATTGTTTTAAGGTTAGCATGCTTAATTAAAATAAATGGTTTTATCAAGTCCCTTATTTTTACAACTGTGTTTATAAAGAGAAAAAAAATCTAAATATATGTAGATCTAACTAATTATTAATAAGAATAAAGTTATATAAGTTTTAAAGTTCAATAAAAAACAATTTATTAAACACCAAATTTTATCCCAATGGCGTTACTTTGGGGACTCGTCAAACCTCAATAATATTACTTCTTTAGGCTTAAAAGGTATTTAATGGGATAAAACCTTATTAACTGGAATTTACCGTATTTAATTCAGAAATTTTCAGAAATCTTTATGTTTTTCCGTAATTCCGCTGTCAGTTTAAAAATAAATTTGACGGGATATTTCTAGTGCAAAATCCTTACTCAAACTTAAAAAAATACCAATATTTAACAAAACCTATCAACTGGAATTGACCATATTTAATACAAATTTTTTCTTAAATTTGTACTTTTTTTTCCTAACAAGCCCGCCACCAGTTTTAAAACCGTAAATTTGACCGGATTTATTTTACAGTATAAAACCAAAAACTTCAAGCGACACTTACTCTTGCTTGGTAGCCCCGGAAGTTATCCTCTTGTTCATAGCCGTGAGCTCTTGTATCTTGAGATGTGCTAATTGGAGATCCTGTCGCGTCTTCCTGAGGGTGTTTTCGCAAAGGGGATTTTTGCACTTGTGGTGAAGGATTATGTCCGCGGCTTCTTGAGCGGCTCCTCGAAAGTTCAGGGATTTTCCCATGCTCTGGAAAAAGGATAAAATGCATTAAAAGAGAATATTTCTTTAACATAGCGTCGGAGGGTTAGGCTTGCGCTAATGGCGATTGCCAGTAATTTGTTGTCATGGATGTAGAATTTTTTAAAAAAATGTATGAATATTATTTTGTAAACTAAAAAAATACATTTGACATAATCTTTTTGAATAGTTCAATTTTAATTTTTTTATACATTAGGATGCATTTTTTTGAAGACTCGGCATATTCTCCAGAACTGAGAGCCTTTTTTTTGTGGCACCATCTAGGCTTCGCTCGTTACCAATTTTGACTCTCAGATTACAATGAATCTAATATCTCTGAGGATTTTAAACTATGCCGAGATTTAATTTTGCCGAGAGAATCCAATCAAAGGGGTACTCAAGGGATCTTGTACATGCTGCAGAATCTTATGACACGCGTATCGACTATTTGCCCAGCCTTAGAGCCTGCCGACTCAGTCGGGTCTCGATCCCGCGATCTTGTGTTTGTGAGGCGGGCACGTAAAACCTCACAGCCACTGAGCCGACTGGATTTGTATTCACAACTAAATTCATTAATTCAAGTCTAATTCTTACCTTTTAGATTTTTAAATATCAACAAAATAATACAACAATACAACCTAAATGACTGCTACCGAAGAACACGGTTCGAGTTTCAATATGAATTGAGTAGTTGCAACACCTATGCATTTTATGAGTTTTTCAAGCTTAATGATTGCATACGACTTCATGGTCGCTTATAAGTTGACAGATGTTTCGTTTTTTATAAACAAATGATGCCATGTGCTATGAAGCAATCGATAAATCATATTGGTTGTCATTGCAATACTTTTCGGCACCGTTCACGGGTTTCAACTTTCAAATTTGAACAAGAAATGCTTTTTGCAGTGGATTCCAGCACACGTTGGTATCGACGGAAACGAGTCTGCTGATATTCTGGCAAAAGAAGCAAGACAACTCAACAATGACGTTCTTCCCCAAACCACTCTTAATGACATCAACTCAGTGGCCAAAGCAAAATTTAACAGCAGAAGTGTTAAAATTAAACACCAAATCTGCGAATTAAAAACCAATAGGGTAACTGCGACCACCCTAACTAGATTAAGGACAGGCCACTTCAAAGGGATGGAAATCCAAAAAGATGGAACTAGGAAATACTCCAGTTGCAGAAACTGGCCCGACTCGGAACTGGATCCAAAACATCTTTTCTCTTGTCCAGCCATCCTGGCAAAATTGCCGCAAATCACCGACTCGCCCTACGAAGACCTTTATGAGGACCACTGTCTGCAGATCGCTGAAGCAGTCTATGAGACCTTTGGTCCCGTATAATCTTTATCCATGGACACGACACCATCATCACGAGTACGTTCACGAGTAGCATATGGATTAAACGAGGAGCATAACAATGTTTCGGGGGATCGGTTGAGTCAATTGTTTGGATTGTATTTCATTGTTCTTTGATTTCATTATTTCACTGCTTTTCATCCAAACAACTGTGTTTATTCCGACAGTGCGCCGGTCAATAAGGGAACAGACGTTTCTGACCACAAATGTTACCACTATGTTATTTGTGTGTGTGTCTGTTCAAATACTATAACATTTTTTCTATTTCGCCTATACGGGATTCCATGTTTTCACTTGGCGTTCGTTTGTTTTAATTTGTTGTTGTTGTTTTTTGTGATAATAAAGTTTATTATTAAAAAAATACATTTTATCCATTAATATCTTACGCATTTACCTAGTAAGCCGGTACGGCGTGGTGGGTTAAGACCTCATGCAACGCATGATACTTTGCGTATTATAGTTGCGTTATGTGCCAGTTCAAGTGTCACATTTGTCACTTGACCGTGTATCAGAAATACGGAGCCTGTTTCTAATAGCCTTCGTGTTGCTCTAGTGAGTAAAGCAAATCCAGACAATCATCCAGCACTGTTAAAAATGGGTTAACAATTGGGAGAATAACGTTTTCATTTTATAAACACCATCGGTTCATGATAGCTCCGAATGCATTCTCAAATTTCAAAACTTGCATGTTCTTATTTTTGAGAAAAAAAAGAATGATCGCATGGTACGAGGGGTTTGTGGGTTAGTAGATGGCAGCCCTGATATTATGCGTGTGAGTAATTACATTTAGAGAAGTAAATTTTTTCGTCGACGCGGGAGCGGATCCAGTGTCTGGATTCACACTTAACCTAGAGTATGGTAAAATCCAATTGCGTCTTCTCATTTGCAGTAGTGAGAAGGTATTTAGGCAATTTGAAGGCGTTGAAATATAAGACGCATATATGCTTTAAAATTTTAATTTAGAAAGAATTTATTTTAGAAAACATTGTTCACGCAATAAAACTAGAACACCCTATTCCTTTTTGAGAAATTTCATTTCCAACAGCGAGTGCTCCAAGAAACTCCACGAACCACTTACCAGACTAATGAGCGTGAGATATCCCCCCTTATCCGTCTTCTCCAGATGCTGCCTGATGTACTTGAAGTAGATGTGCTCGAGCAACAGCACTAGGATGGTGAACAACACCCCGCATCCCAGCAGCAGGAAAGCACTCATGAACTGGTTCACATCCAGAGGCTTGCTCACGTTGCGCTTCTTGTGTTTCGGCTTGCAGGCACCTTGAAGCCAGAAGCGCTGCAGACGCTCAAGGTCACCTTGAAAAATAGTACATTAGCATTTTCACTCCCGAGAAAAAGGTTTACGCATATATTATTTGTACACACACATTTTTTAAAAGTTATGTATTTAAAAGTATGTTTGTAAGGAATTAAAAAACAACAAAGATGTTTTATAATGGCTGAAGAGCATATTGAACGGACACGAAAGCTGAAATGGGCACGGCAGGCCTTGGCCCAGTAATGGGTTGTTGCGCCGAGGAGTTAAGTTTTTTTTTTAGAAGAGCATATTGATTCAATGGAATTGGAAGTTTAAAGCAATATGTATGTCTAAAAATTACACAATTTTTGTCCTAAGAATCCGCAAACAAGTTTTGCTAGCTTTTTGTATTTGATAGTCCATTATATATATTTTTTAAAATACAGAACATCTTTAAAATTTACAGCTGGAAGAAAAACCACATTTTTTGCAAGATCTTCGAAATCGTGCTTGTTTCACGCGCTGCGTCAATTTTTAAACAAATGAAGCACTGATACTCGTCAGCTGCGTCGATATCAGTATTTTAGAGAAGTATAAAAATTCTCGTTTATCCTAGAAAAGTACGACTTAAGATAAATTATCCAATGAACGAAGAAATGCAAATTAAAACCAATCTGCTACAAAACTAAGCTACAAGGCTGATTAAATAAACAAATATAAAGCAGAAACAAACCTAATTAAAATCAATAATAAAGTTATTAAAATATTAAAACCATGATTATTCAGTAATTTCTGTTTGACAAAATAAAAATAATTTTTGTTATTAGTTAGTTAATATCGACATCAAATTTTAATGAAATAGTTTAGTCCAGCTTGTACATTTCTACTTAGATTACTATCGACATTTGTATTTATATTACTAATGATGATAACGATATTTCTATTTAGATTACTCGAACTAATAAGTAAGCTTACAGAAAATATGGCGCACAAGATATTGGTTTTATTCTGTTTTCAATGAATAAATGTGTTCTTTCGTACCACTAATCTAAATAGATTTATTTCAAATGAGGAGGAAAATAATAGAATTTCTAGAATAATTTATTCTTTTCGTATAAACAATTGCCATGAAACACAAAAAATACCACTAAGTAAATACATTGCATAATATATATTTTGCAATTTGTTATCTCAGTTCAAATATCATTGTAAAACTCGGGAATGCTGGAATTTAAATAATTTATTGGTATACTACTGGGTTTTAATGAAATGTGAATACAGAAATGTTAGTTCTAATGAGAGAATTTTGTTGCAAAACTTTGTGCATTCTCTTTTTCAAGTTCTGTTTTTAATTAAAGAAGACAAGTAACATTAAAAAGTTGCAAATGTTAATTCATATTTTTAAATATTTACCTAAAATATAAATTATTTCACAATTTTAATTTATATATTGTAAAATTCCAAATTTAACTAAATATTTCTTTAAAAAAATATGGATATACGCTTACCAATTTCAAACTATTTATTACATGTTTATAAATATAAACTTTTGCAACAATTTGGTATCATAGTTAATTTTGTATTGCATATTATTATTTTGTTTCTCTTCTGATACTTCATTTATGGACCCAACACTGTTACATATTTCGTACGTGGTTTCACTAAAAAATGGTTCTTCGTAGCTGCAGACGTTGTGTGGGGAAATGTTTCACCATATTTTTAGAATTCGATTGTACTATTTGTCAAGTTTTGGTTAACGAAAACTGAAAATAATTGAATCGAATTACAAAAATATATTGAACCGTTTGACTACACAGCCGTTGCAGCTATTAGGCACCATATTTTTTGGTGAAACTTAGCATTAAATTTTAATTAGTATAGTAGTGGGCTTGTTGGAGTATTGGTCTTTAAAAATAGCGATCCTAGGAGGCATGTGATTAAGTACCGCCCTCGACACTGGTATCCGCTTGTGTACTTGTTACAAACGTTAAGGGGACACAGTACCTCAAAAATGCAAAATTTGCGAATTTTTTATTTGCTAAAATTAAAGTTTTAAATCTTCTAAATAAGTCTACCAAGTTTTAAAAGTCTAGATATATTTAAAAAAAAGTTATACCACTTTTTATGAGGAAAGGTAGGATAAAAATGCAAACGAATGAAAACTTTAAATGTGTTTTTCTCGGTGTTCATTTTTCCTTGATGACAAGTTTTTCAAAACGCTAAGGTATTTTTTTAATTATTGATAAAAGTCTAAGGAATTTTGTATTCAGTCTGTCAAATATGTTAACATTAAGAATTGGTATTAAAATTGTTTTCAAAAGTAATACTTTTTTTATAAAAAAATACTAAATTCGAAAATTTTCAAATATGCTATTTGTGTGTGTGGGTTAAAAGATTTGTATTTAAAAAAGCCTTATCATTTAAAAAAAGTTCAAAAAAGTTTAATTTTTTAAATAACTTAAAAAATAAATTATTTTAAAATTTTTCTTGTCGTATATTGTTTTTAAATACAGATTGAAGTAATAAAACATCAATTTTATAGTAAATATGTCAAAATTAAAGATTTTTTTGAAAGTGGTACAGTGTCCCCTTAATAGTTTTCAAAACCAATCTGTATTTAGGGTTGTTTCATTTCCAAGTTTCCTAAAACAATGAATTGTACTCCAACAATTTGTTAGGGTACAAAACCCCATGTTTATTTCGGCCTTTAATGATTGATTATTTAAGTTTTAGGTTGTACAATTTTAATTATTTTTCATCCTTGTAGTATTTGTTTGTATTTATGATCTTCCTGCTACTAGTTCGAAACCAAGCATGAAATTATACTAGCATGGACAGTGGGATTAAGAATGCCGGAATCTAGTTATTCAATTTACTGCGTTCAATAAAAATTCCCCAAAAAATAGTTGAACAAAATGTAATTCATAACTATTTTTGTGCAAAACAAATTTTGTCTTTTTCTTTTAACCATCAATATTTTTCATATACAATGATTCTATTCTAAACTGCCAAAAACTATTATTAATTTTTCTTAGTTAAAACTAATAAAATTTTTTTCTAAAACTGCATAATATTTTTCAATAATTAAAAATAAACCAGTCCCCATTAAAAGACAAAGTTCTTATTTTATAAATTATTGAAACACATGATATAAAAATAATTTTCGATCAACTTAATGCTGACCCATTTAATCCATTTCTTTCAACCATCTTTTTTTCTTCAAGAACCCTCTCTTCCCATTTTAAACCGTCATCACTTTTGTTTAGTCTCGGTTTCTGAAAATAATGACCTAGGTTTTTATCGGTCGTTAGGTTTTCGAAAAAATGGATGTTTTTCAATTGCGGAAACGGATTCAAGCAATTTATTTTCCCCGACTGGGTCTTTAGATCTTTGTGTCTCTGCCCATCTCTTTAAAAATTGAAAAACACACTATTAATGGAAGATCATTGATTGTGAGAATACAATGATTCATTTTCTAAAAGCAGCTGTTATTTTTGTCTAATTAAGGGAGAGCCTTAAAGAATTTCGTTTTGATATGGCCTAGATTAAAAATTCCAGATTGTAGAAATTGAAACGCCCATGAAAATAGTGAGTTAAAAAAAAAGCTACGTACTTACAAACGCGAACGAAGAGTTAAAAGATTTTAAAAAGCATACTTCTGTTTCAAATTAAGTTTCGTCTTCAGTGAATAAAATCGATGAATAAATGGAAATCAGGAAAAAATTCTAACGCGCCTAACACAAAAATCAAAAGACATTAAAAAATGCTCCTAATTAAACTAAAAACAAGAAAATTAAACAATTGTGGTCCAGGCAATAGAAAAATAAGGAGTGCTGTCCATGTCATTAACTAAGCCATTTTTATTATAACATAACCAGAACTCTTTATTTTCTAGTGTCTGAACCACAATTATTTAATTTTCTTGCTTTTGGTTGTATACTTTTTTGTTGTTTTAGTTTTTGCTTTCGGTAACATTGTTTTTCGAATATATTTTTTGTTTCTATATAATCGACGTAGTATAGCATTTTCTGTTCTTAATTCATTCATCATTTTTATGCACTGAAGATGAAACTTTGTTTTAGTCCCGAAACGGCTGTACCTTTTTTTGTGTGAATATGTTGCTTTTTTAAATTCGTATTAGTAACGCAAACGTTTTGTACTTTTTTTAACAATGAAAATAGTGTTTTATTGCTTTTTTCAGGTGATTGAATTCAAAACAGCGAAATATTAATAATGTTTTAAAATAGGTCATTATGGCCTTTTTAACATGTCCCATAGAACGCTTACGGTGGATCCATAAAAAAAGACAATCAACCAAACCGATTTCTCAAAATGTGTTTTAAATAACTGTAGGATTTACAAATACATAAAAAAATATCCTAAAAAGTGTTGTATTGTGCAAAAAAACTGTGTAACGTTAACATGATATTTTGGTTTACGGTTACACCAAATCTGCAGTCAGCTGGTAAAACTCAAATTTGAGCGAAACCTTTTACAAAACGCTGGGTAACTTTCCACGTACTCCTCACCCAAGAACTATAGCGTAAGATTTTATATACAAGTGAGAAATTCTGTAGAATATATAGTTCTTTTTACTTGACCTCGCAATCCTCCACCATTAAAAGAACATTGCATTACGGGCTACTCATAATGCAGAATTGATATAAATAATAATTATCTTCACAATTCGTTTTGTTTCAAAACGTTAATGAGGTGGAATGTTAAGCAGCCTTTTCTGAAGGTTTCTCACACATTTCGAGTTTATAAAACACTCCAAAATTGTTGTAACGTTACACTCAGTAATCATTGCATTATTACTAATTTTTAGCTTCCACACCACGTTTATAACGTAAAAAGTGGAAGGTATTATAATCGTTCAGTCCGTCTGTCCGCCTGTCTGTCCGTCCGTCACCCACTTTCACCGAACGAACAGCAAGTCTCACATACAAGTGGGATATGTCATTTTGAAGCAAAAAATCAAATTATGCTACATCCCAAATTCCATTAAAAAAATTAAATTTGAAATTTATTTAAAATTTAAAAACTCTTGAAAAAATATTTATTAAGTGTTATGATTCAGTTTGGATTGTTGTAATATCACAATAGACTTCTTTTGATGGTTCATTATATATGTATGAAGAAAGATGCATAGAGAATTCTATAACTTTGCATAAAAAATATGCAAAGTTTCGCTTTTATTTTCTAAGCATCGATTTTACTAATCTATTTTTCGAACTGTAAACAATGTGGCGACAAAAAGATATTTATTTAAAAAAATACATCATTTTTCTTCGAACTTAAAACAAAATTTAACAAATGATAAGACTAATAATTAAATCTGCAAAAGAAGATTAAAGAAAATAGTTAATTTTGGCGTTTAAAAGTTTGAATTAGAACTTGCAAAAATCCCTGTTTGGCGAATTTCTTTCTGGAGTGTTGTTATATAGTGTGTTTCCTGTGTTGAGCACAAATCTTGTGTGGAAGCGGCTTAAGTGACAGATTCTGTAACAAACCAACTTGTTTTAATGACCACAAACCCAGTGGAATATATTGAAAATAAAAATTATTATAAAAGTGCCTGAAAAAATCTGTTTAAACTCATTAAAAACTGCTCGAACGTTTACGATATTCTCTTTAAACAAAAGCATTAATTTCCCGCTAGTTTCATAAATGGCTGTGTCATAAAAAATTACCTGTTTTTTTGTTATTTTCTCCCATACATATATCCTGACCAGAGTTGTTACAGTGATTAACTTTTCGATGTGAAATCATCATTAACATTTCATAAATAATATTTTACGAACGTTTTTTTTGTTGAGAAAAACTATAAAAAGTTTATGACTGTTTGCACAATTTTTATGTCTAGATAATTGAATAACAAACTAAACTGTACAGAAAAATGCCTTGTCTTTTGGCACACAATGCCTGTCTGCAAATGTACTGGTCACCCGACATATTTACTTCATAGCATTACATAAAGCTGACTCCTTGGTTATTTATACGCGTGATTCATTACCAGATACGTCGTATTAAACGCAATAGATAGCGTTCCCGAATACCATTCTTTTCCTGTATCTGACAAGATATCAAATACACACAATCCGATATGGCCACTACATGAAAAATATACAGATTGATTACTTGTGGGACGTTTTGGTGTTGGTAAAACCATGTTAGGGTAGCTTTCGAGCTATTCGAGTTGTTTAACTATTTTATTAAATAGTTAAGAAATCGAGATGTGTAAATGAAGATGAATTGTTTTTATAGGATTGTTGGTGAAGGTTGTTGATGCTTGAACTTGGAAGTGATAAATAATTGTGTTCGGATTGAATAAAGTTCTGTAATATTGTGATAATAAACCATTATATTATTTCTAACTAAATTCAGTATATTTAGTAAATATTTTATAAGTTTAAATGAGCGTTTGATAATATAATTTCCACTAATGTTTTCTCACGTTTCTTTTCTTTGAGTTTAAAAATAGTTATTTATGCAACTAGTGTGAAAAGTAACACTTTTTAAACTAGTGGATTTTATTTCACGAGCGAGTGAAATAATGACCCGTGTTTTAAAAAGTTTACTTTTCACACGTGTTTCATACACTATTTTTTATAATTACGGGAAAAAATTCAAATCTAATTGGTTCAAAAATAATTCACGTGCTAATTTTTTTACGTAAAGAAGATCGGCATCTATAAATCTCTGGAACTACAAAAGGCAAACCTATTTTTTAGTTTAAAGTCAAACATTTGAACATGGATACTGATTCAAAAATAAAAATAATAATAAAATTCACGCGCATAATATTTATAAATAAAGCAGATCAATAAATTTCTGGATTTTATGAATATTATGAAATAGAAATTTTACTTAAAATGTTGGCATCTTATAAAAAGAGTGAAAAAAAGTAATTTTTTTATCACTGTTTCTAAAAAGTATAACTTTTCGCACTCGTCTGATATTAAAAATATAGTGTAAAAATCGGATTTTTTTCACGCAATTATAAAAAAGCAATTTTATATCCTCTTTATATCACTTCGGATTTTCTTAACATCTCCTTTTTTGGAAGTTTTTGCCTGGAGATTAAAACTTTGCTATTTCACCCTAAGAATGTAATTTTGCGTACTTTCTTTATTGCTTTCACACTTGCTACTGATACCAAAAAATAACTAAAGGGATGTTATTTTATGTGTTAAAATTTAAGCTAGTGACATAAAACTTAAGGAGATACGGTACCCAAAAATTGGTCAAAATATCGATTTTTCAGTTTTAACTTCTTATTATTCACAAAATCTTTCTGAACATTTACTGAAAGTTTCATAATGATATCTTCTGTAGAAAAAAGTTATTAAATATTTTCTGGAGTCATTCTTATAAGTTTCTTATAATACGTATTTCGTCTGCTTTCAACCTTTTTTCTCTGTTTCGCGTTTTTCAATTCTTGTGTTTAATAAATCCCTAAGGCTTTTTGCCAATTAAGTTAGAATGTTGACATTTTTAACCTGTGTTCTTATATAAATGGTGCACAAAATTGTGCATGGAATAAGGTCTACTATGTATAGTTTTTTTTTAAATGTTGAATTTAATAATTTGTAATTATTTTGTGATTTTCAGTATAAATGCATGTTACTTTTTAACTGTAGCTCACATTTTAAAATTCATGCATAGTTCTTGAACAAATAGTACTAAAAACAAACTATAAAAGTTTGGTGGAGTTATTCTCAAAATTGAAAGAGGAGTAGCGTTTTAAAAAAGTTCAAAATGTTGACTTTTTTTAAAATAAACGGAAAACTACTTGTAAATATTTATTTTTATTGCTAGAAAATGTTTATTTAGAATGAACATTATATAAAACCCATATAATTTACAAGTTTATGTTATTATTTCTAGAAATAATGTTTTGGGTACCGTATCCCCTTAAGTGTTAAAGCAAGATATATTTTATTTTCAGGCAGTCAACAGTCTTTACAGTTGTTCTGACTTATGCCTGATCTTTAAAAGAGGACAATCAGCAGCAATATAGTAAATATTTTGTACAAATATAAGATGCGGATATACATCAGTTTACGTTCATGTTCAAGTTAAGTATTATCCACACTTTCAATTTTAAAATTTAGTAAAAGTGTATAATTTACAAATTTATAACAACTATGTGTGTTGCTGGGAAACCTGACAGTCAGGTGACGGCTTTTTACGTCTGTATACTTCATAGGATTATTCGACAACTATCTAGACATGAGGTTGCAAAAAAATGTTCGATGTTAAACAATCTTAAAACTATGATATTTTTCCTTCTCCGGAATACAATGAAAACACAAAGGCCCTAAACTACAAGCAAAATTAAAAATCACGCACTTAACATGAATTAAACAGTTGACAACTGTAAATATGTATCTTGAATTTGAAAAAAAGTTTAAGTGTTCTATTTAAGTTCCCTTTGAAATATTGCACACAAGACATACCCAACTCGCATATTTTAGCAACGATCGTGATACGAGGTCATACACAGTTTCTAGAGCTTATTCCGTCATCTATTAGTTACTTGGAACTGCCAAACGACGAAGCTCGATTACATCGCTTTTCAAGTCAATGTCTTTCCTATTTCAAAATCTTAAATTTACTAAATTTTATAGAGCAACTTACCATTTTCCCTGTACTGTATCATGGCTCTGTTGAACATACTGAGGTACTTTGATTTCTTTGGTAGGGCGAAACCGTATCCCGTCATGGCATACCAGGTCCCGACGGTCAAGAGACGACATTCGTTGTCTTGGCCAGCCAGGTATTCCAAAACTGTGGCGTCGTATATAAAAGCATCTAGCTCCCTTTAAGGAAATAAACTTTTTTTATTTCTTAACAAATAAGGAGGAGAATTAAGTGGTCTTAAACATATTATAAAGGATTTGACGTACACGCGTACAAGATTTGATTTGGTACTTTTTACATGATTTTGAAATTTCTCCTACGATAAGTTTCAATTAACAGTCAATGGAATTTAATTAATCAGTCAAGAGGTCAATTATAATTGGATAAATGTTTTATACAAAACATTTTGATATGCCTCCTTTATATAATATTTTTTATAACATATATAAATAATATAATGCTAAAATTACACTATTTCAAGGAGTACATATTTTTAAAGAAGTTCTTGAATATAATTTGTGATTTAAGTACTGATATGATGTGGTGGTTTGTGGTTTTAAGTAATTCTATTTTTTAATTGAAGACTATTTGATTATTTTAAAGTGATATTGATGCTAATGTTATTTATTTCGCTAAGAAAACCGCGCAATTAATAATAAATGTATCGTCGATGCATAAAAAAAGCTAAATTTTGGGATTTTTTTTTAAATTTTCTAAAATTCTGTAGTTCCGGCACTTGTTGTCAATGGCGTTTCTAAATTAATCGCTGAATTCTGCGATGTCATGTATAGCAAAGGATTTCTATAAGTGCTTGATATTTCATTAAAATAATCAATGAAAAAGTTTGAAAAGAAAGTTCTCCCGTGGATATTGCCTTTTTTACCCTTAGAGAATCCCTATACTTCGTGCTAAAAATGTACACCAGTGACATTTCTTACAAGCGAATCACATAACACCTCAAGAAAGCGTCTCCTTGTCAATATTAAAAAATATAATTTCAAGTAAAAAAAATGTTTTTACCCAGTTTTAACTGCAGCGACACCCTTTATGACGGAAGACCTGTTAGACTTTCGCATGTGGTCGAACATATGTGGCTTGTTCTTCTTTAGGATTGCTTCTGTGTTTCCGTAAGGTATCGTCCCGAAACGAAACGTTGGCACCACGCTGTTCGGATTTTGTAGCTGCGGCAAAGATACAATGTAGTTCAGTAACACTGGTTTTACAAATACAATTGCAGAAAATTACGTACGTTTACGTACGTACGTATAACTTCATTACTAAGTATCAATAATGTTCATAACTTCATTAATAAGTTTATACTTCATCAATAAGGTTTATAACTTCATTAATAAGTTTATACTTCATTAAAGAAGTATATTACTTCATTATTGAAGTATATAACTTTATTATTGAAGTTTATAACTCCATTATCTGGCTAATATCTGGGCGAATCATTTGTTTTAAATCTTAGCATTAGCACGTGCGCTTAATCTGAAAGATTGTAATTTGAACACTACTATATTGGATATTTTTATAAAATAATTTTTGAATTATAATGCTTGGTCAGATTAATTCAACTCGATTTGAATTTTATTTCCATATCTGACTTACTTTTGCTAAGGAAACGTACTTTTGCTTTTACAAAAGGAAAAAAAATATTATGGACGAATATTTACGAATAAACAGAGAGTTTGTCCTGTTGCAGGAGATTATGGGGGTTGATGAAATGCTTACAAACGGAAGGAGACTGGTCGACACAAAATAAAAGTTTCAATAATATATCAAACACTATTATTATAGGTACACACCCGTGCAACGCCGGTTATATAAAGTTACTCTTAAGTATAAAGAAAGAATTTATTGAAAAAGGTAAAATTTCCACAAAATACCTATTATCTTTCACATAGCTAGTCAACGAAAAAATACAACGAACAAATGGACAACCAAGAACAAGGAAATTAAATAATGGTCCAGTCACTAAGAAAATAATTGTTCTATTTTTCTAGTGTCTGGACCACAATAATTAAATTTTCTTGGTTTTGCTTGTCCATTTTTTTGTTGTTTTTAGTTTTTCTTCTTTGGGACCATTGTCTTTTAAATGTATATATTTTTATTTTTAAAGTCGGTTTTTCATTCATCCGTCGTTTTTATGTACTGAAAGACTAGACTTCGTTTAAGTCCCGAAACAGGGGTATTCTTTTTTAAGATCCTTTAAATTTTCATTCTCGTTTGTGAATATGTTGCTTTTAAAATTTGTTTTAATGTTTTGTTTAAATTATGCATTATTCACTTAAAATATAATTTTTTTTAAATTAATGAATTCAAAATGAACAGGTTTGAAACTAAATTTATATAGGGGAAACTAGGGACACATGACCCAATGTGCAGTTTAGTGCTTGTAAATTACCCCCCCCCCCCAAACACTATTTATGGATGTGTAAATGCAGTCAATTTATATTTTATAAAGTGTTACACAATATATATCAGTATTTGTTTGAAGTATTAACTGCAATAATAGTAAAATATAAATTGTTTAAAACTTTAGTTATGGGTCATGTATCCCTAGTTTCCCCTACTTACCAAATATTTATTCAACAATGATTTTATGTAGTACACATATAGGTCTGTGTAAAGTTATTATTTTCATTAGTTAGTCATTACTTTTTGAACCACCAGCTATGATATAAACTAGGACATACTTTCCTAAGTCTTTTAAAAAGAAATTTTAATCGAAACGAGGATGTTTATTTATTGGGTCATTTATTAGTTTAAAAATGTTTCTAAGCTTAAATATCCTTGAGGCGAAAAGTTTGCCGAAGACCTCCCTTGGCGCTCATCAAAGATTTCGAAACATTTAATTAGTTTCGCCATAAGTTAGGTAGCTAATCTGTGAATATTCATACTTATGGCATCTAATGGGGAAGATTAAATTAGATTTTTTATTTACAAGGCGGGAATTTCTTAAATATATGTGTGTTAATTCTCAAATTAGTTTTAATAAGATTTTAAGAGAACTGTGAAAATATGCTGCTATCGTGTTTACGGAGTATTCTACCATCGCAAAATCGGAGGAAGCATCAAGATTTCTTCTATTTGTGGAGTAACCCTACACATTAAATTTGGTGGAACGTTTACCGTAAAACGGTTTTACACAGGAATTTTACAACAAATTTTTACAGTGTGCACAAAAAACATTATGATGAAATGATTTTCAAGTAGTCAATGTTGTTATCTGAGTATTTGTGAACACACTAGTGAACAGGTAATCTAATTTTTTTTCTCATGCGAAAAATAATTGTAAACTACTATTTTCTAAAATCAATTGATGCAGTAACGCTAAGACAAGTTACACCAAAGTTTTACAATGTGAATCTTTGATCTGTTCACATTCATATTTTTCAATTTGCTTGAAAATAGTTTTTGATTTCAAAACAGGTCTTAAGAGTCTGTCTTGGCGCTATGTGCATTTATGTTACCTTTACAATAAACTTAACTATTAAAATGTTAAAGTTCCTACAACATCATTCTATATATTTTCTTACAAAAACGTTTAAAAACGTAGTAGGATACTCGAAGAAACATCTTGTACTATTTTATTAAAAAAATAAAACAGACATCAAATGGGGATTGGTATACAATAAATAATATAAAACTTTTCCCTTTAATATTCCCATAGAAAGCTTAGTTTTAATAAGATTTTAAGAGAGCTGTGAAAATATGCTGCTATCGTGTTTACGGAGTATTCTACCATCGCAAAATCGGAGGATGCATCAAGATTTCTTCTATTTGTGGAGTAACCCTACACATTAAATTTGGTGGAACGTTTACCGTAAAACGGTTTTACACAGGAATTTTGAATACTTAGACCATGCAAAAATAAAAACAAATTTCTAAATCCCTCGCTCGAGCGTTTTCCATGATGAAAAAAACCCGCTCCGTGTCTGTACCTTTCAAGGTCCTCTCCCACTTAAACCGCCAAATTACTATTATTGAAAACCTGTTCATAAAATTCCTTCACAATAAAACGTTGTGTGAGTGACATTCAAGGTGCTTTTCTGCAATGCAAAAATATTCCGTCAAATTTACAGTTTTAAACTGTCAATCGAGTTACCAGAATGAAATAGAAAGATAGTTTTTATTGAAACCCACAGTCTTCAAGTCCCATGTCATACCAACTCGGCTATCAAATCTCTCGAAGGATTGTATCTAAAAAAGTAATCTGGTTTGCCATCAAAACGTGAAACATGCACATTTTTGGTTTAGGCTTGAAATAACTTCACAATAGAGCTACTAGAGGGCTATTCAAATTTTAGAGATAACGTTTGTAAACTGCAATCGAGTTTAAGAAAATGATTTAAGATCGTAAACTCAGTGACATAGTTTTAAACATTCTAATTTAAAGAAAGTTTCTTAGAAGTGAAGATATTTTTTACATGGTAGCGTAAAAACAAGCTGTGTGTGAAAAACGCGTGTGTTAAGTCACAATATCTATATTTTGATGTTTGTTTTCTACTGCGGTTCGCTGCATGATAAAATAATGTTATAAAAAACTTGAGGAAGAGCAACTTTCTTGATTCGTAGAAAACAGACACTGACCCGTTTGTCATCAATTCCACTTAAGTCGTAATACTCTTCTCTTGTGATCATGAAAGCCGCCAAGTTGGCAGTGTAAATGGCGAGGAACACCACAGCAAACATTGACCACACACTAGACATGAAGCGAGCCGTGTATCCTCTTGGACAGTCCACGTTGACAGCGGCCCCAAACAGTATTGCCCAAACTAGCCAGTAGGTGCGGAATAGGGAAAACTTGTGATCTGTCAAAGTTAAAAAAATATACAAAATCATGATTTAATAGTTTTAATCTATAATAATGGTGATCTAAATAATGGTGATTAAAAAAAAGTACTATAAAATATAGATGGATTATAAAGATACAGCTACATACTAAAAAGGTGTAATTTTAAAACTAACATTCTCCAAACTATAATTAAGATATAGGGTTATGGCGCGATTGCAACTTGTAAAGTGTAGTACCTAAATATAGAGAGTAAAAACATCTACACTGTACCATCTAGTGTACCTACAAACCAACCAACAAATAATTATAACTAATACGAAACTGAAAATATGTTTCTTTACTCATATAATACGAGTGCTGCCTTTGTCTAATGGCAGATCTCGGTACTTTTCTCAACGCACTAAGTGTGTGCATTTCTATTTAACTTCATTGAAGTTTGTTGTTCTGTAAATAAATATGTCGTTAGAGTTAAATAATTTTATTTACTAGACTAAGCTTTTTACATTAGGACATGCCACACCATAATCTTAAACCCTTCTGATAAAAGTTAGTGGACAGAGACCATGCGGTCGCCTACAACACTGCAAGGTGTTACACCCTATATCATAGTTGAATCTATCTTGAATTTAGTTTAGTTTGAATTATCGTCGCGCTAGAGCTACACGAGGGCTATTGGCGACGGGCGTCGTATTTTATTAGAACCACAGTCAAGTGACGAGCCGACACCTGGGTAGGCGCAACCAATACCAATACCCAACGCAACCGATACCAACCAATACCCAACGCAACCGTTAAGGGCGACATCGTACGCAGCGTTGGGACTTTGGAGTATATTTAAAGTGCACTCCCTCTACACGGGGTATTATTCGTCGGACATTTTTTGGCTGCACGGACCGTTTATAGGTCGGCAGCAATTTTGGCAATGCCCGAACCCGAACCTGGGACCTTTCGCATGCTAGGCGAGCGCCTAACCGACTGGGATCCCTTGACCCCTTGAATTTACCATAATCTAAAGTCGCTAATGAGCAGACTTAATATTATATCTTAGTTATACTTCGAAGAATGTGACTTTTGAAACAACAACCTTCATGTGTTAGGTAAAGTGGATATGATGTTTTTTATAATTACTGGAGATTTTTTTGTTTTCTAAAACTTTTTATTGCTCTATTATGCTTCGCATCTAATTTAGTGATACAAAATAAAATTATTTTTAGTAATTATCTGAGCTGTAATAACATATTTTAATTGCAACAAATATAAAATACAAGTAATTTATAAAAAGTGATTTGGGCAAAATAATATTAAAAAAATATCTAAATTCTAACAAACATTAACAACACCAAGAGTTTCAAAAAATGCGTGACATTTTAAAGGTCAATCGAAAAATAAAGGAGTTTGAAACAAATTACAATACTCAACAACAAGATCAAAACCGACATTATTAAACGAAAATAATCTAAATCCTCGGAACAAAACAATAACAACTAAATAACCACTTCGAATCATTAACATGCAATGTATTTCTGAAGTTGAATTTTGTAATGTTGGATCAAACACTTTCACAAATTTTCTTACAAACAAATTTAATAAAAATAAACTCCACTCACAGATAAAAGTAAACTTAAAAAAAAAACGCATTTCTCTTCCTTGTTTTGCAGAAAAATCGAAAAAATTCATATACAAATGACGTCGCATTCGCAAAAAATACCTGCTTTCATCTTTTTTTCTCGACCGAAAAGGCAATTAAGAATGTCACGCCGAAGAAAAAACTAAGTTAAATATAGGTTCATTAATTTCTTATATTTTTTAGAACGAATAAAAAAAAGTTAGCACACGAAGTTAGTTTTTTACAATTTAATGAATTATTAACATTTCAGTAGTTAGAGTAAGCTAAATAGGAAACTTAAATCTGAACTCTTTAGTTTGCTTCTTATTATGTATAAAACTGAGGCAGTTCATTATCTACGCATTACATAGCTCACAAACCTATCAAAAATGTACTTTTATAAAGTACTCGTATGTATAATATGCATTAACTAGTATGTAGTAATAGAAACATTACTTATAGCGAGCTTGATAAATCTAAACTATAATGACACCCAGTGTAAGGACAAATTTTCTGGACTGTCCATAGGGTAGCGTTATTGTCCTATATTTTGATATTTTTTTGGATTAAACTTGAACAAAAAGCTAATTTTAGCGTTGCAAATTTTCTTTTCAAAAGTCGACAATGGGTTAAATATGATAAATTCCAGTTAACATATGAAGAGCTGAGTGGAAGAACGTGCTAAGTGACATTTTTGAAAAAATTGAGATTTTTGTGTTAATGATTATGTTATTACCTCCTTTAAACATAACAGCTTTCAATTTTTTAGAAAACATTCGATTTCGTAGATTTTTCGTGAACGAAGTTGGTAGGTGCACGCGTTTTCGTCACTTTTTCAATGGAAGAACGTGCCAAGGACCCTTAGCATGTTCTTCCTCCGAAATCGTCCCGATTCAGACGATCGTTCAGTGGAAGAACGTGCTAAGTGACAAAGTTGAAGGAAATTGTCAGACTTTCGCTTTATTTATGTCGCATTAATCGCAAAACACTTGTTTTTTTTGTAGTTTTAATCAAAAAGAATTAAAAAATGTCATTAATTTTTTCAAATTAACTTTAATTATTAAATATAACCAATGAATTATAATTCATATAGCGTATAACCAGGCTTTGAGTGCATTTAGGAAAATAGTAGAAAATGCACTTTTATTTTAGAATTCAATCGGAGCTAAAGGTTTTAATATTTTATAAAATATCGTTTGCTTTTAAAGTCTTGTGTTTTTTATTCTAATAAACATAGTCTATTTAGCATTGAACAGATGGTATTATTAAAAGAAAGTTGCACCTGCCCTTTGGACATCGCATGTTCGCGTTAAAACAACATTACACCCCGAACATACATCAAAGCATCTGGTTTGTTAAAAAAAATGAACTAGGGGTGCAAAAATCGTTTAAAGCAATTTTTCGTTTGATCTCTAAAGCTGACGAACGCATTTTGTGCAATGTCCTAAACTCCTAAAATTATTAAAATGAAATTAAGAAATAAGCGGAAAGCTGTAATTTGGCTTGAAAGTGCGAATAGCAGCTTATACGGTAAGTACAACTTTAATCAAGATATTGCTATGTTATGTAAAACTAGTATAATTGTTATAATAACTCAATATAACGTTTTATACTCTATCTCTTTATATTTATAAATTCTTAATGTTTATTAAAATATAGATGACTTTAAAAAAGTGCTTTGTATCACGATTGTAAAAATAAATTGTTTAAACGATCATGCTAAGCTGTTGTAGAAATGCTGTAAATTAAAGAAGCTTTCTTAAAATTGATTAAATCCTTAATTGAAAAGGGGAAATAAAAACATAAATAACCTCAGGATTTATATTTTGCCAGACATCTAATTTTTACTTTTTTTATATCAATGTTTGTTTTTACAATCAATTATTCCTATCCAAAAACTATTTAAAAATTTATTTTGCGAAAAATTACATCTTACATTATTATCTTTTTTTTATAAATCTTTTAAATTTAATATTTATTTTATTCACTTGCATTTGTGTTTCTTTTACTATATTTTTGTATACTTTTTACTAAGTTGAGATTTGTCTTATTATTCTTCAAAGTAATTAGTTTATAATTTCAGTGATAATGGTATTTTTTAAAAAATATTTTCAATTAAAAACTTACTCATCTAACATTAAGCAAGAAGTTCTAAAATAACTAATATAACCTACTTTCTTTTAACTTAAATTACTCAAAGAAATCCTTATAGTAGGGACAGACGGACGAACAAAAAGTATATAAGATAGGTGTCTGATATCATACACTAAAATAATTAGGGTTGAGTAACACTATACGACTTTCAATTACCGATTAATATATCAATACGCTCGTTTAAAAGTTATGATATACCTTATAAAGTATTTTAAATTAATTTCAAACCTAAAAAGTTCTATGGCAGCTACTCTTTGCACATGCAAAATATTGTTGAAAACTTTATTTTGTCGTCCGACTAGTACTGGGAGCAAGTGTATCAAATTTTAAGTCTGTATCTATTTTCGTTTTTCAGCACTACTTTTAAAACCCAAAATAGTTTATAGCAGCTGCTAATTGCGCATGCGCAATTTTCTCGAAAATATTATTATGACTTCCAACAGGTACTAGGAACCCGTGTACTAATTTGAAGTCTGTAGCTCTTTTAGTTCGAACTGTAAAGTAGTTTCAGACAAACAGACGAATCAATGAAAAAAAAACCCAGTTTTTTGTAATCAGCACCCTCCAAAACGTGTAGAAGGCACAAAATCTTTATTTGGATTTTTGACCTCCATCGCAATAGTTTCATTACCTTATATTTGATATTAGATAATTGAAAGTAATAACTTTAAAAATCGGACGGATAGAAAGAAAGTGGGGGGGGGGGGATAGGCGGACGTACGGACAGAAAAACAGACGTACAGGCAGGTGGCCGAACACTATACATTGAGTCTTCTAATTTTTTAATTTCGAACCAAAACAGAATTTTCAAAATCAGACAGTTTAGATCAGAAATTGAAAGGGATACGGACGGACGGACAAAATTATGGACGTACAGGCAAACAAATAAAAAGTATAAAAAAAAATCTGTGAAGTCCTATCTTTCAAACAAAAAAAGAATTTTGAAAATCGGAATGTTAGTATAGAAATTATGAAACTCGTATGTATCAAATATACCTAAAAAATGTCACTTAGCACGTTCTTCCACTAAACGACTGAAAAAATCTGAAGCACTTCGGAGGAAGAACGTGCCAAGTGCAGGAGGCGTCAAGCGCGTTTTGTAAATGACGTGTTATTACGTAAAGTACGGCTAAGCCAAAAGCCACCAAGCATTTTGAAGAACCAAACTAAATTATCATGAAGAAAAAACTATGATTTTGTGAAGTAGAGAAAAGTTGCAAACTAAAAATTTTGAAGCTCATTATCTCGTTTTCACCTTTTTGTCACTTAGCACGTTCTTCCACTAAGCTCTTCATATGTTCTTTACTGGAAGAAAATCACACTTTTTAAAATTGAGAAAATGTTTTGCGCCAAGGGCGACTCGAACCTGTAACCTTAAAGTAAGCAAAAAGGATTTTACCCCGTTGAAAGTACATAAAATTTCTGTAAAAGACAGTATTTATTTTTCTGTAAAGACAAGAAAACCCATGTACAATAATTAACAACAAATAAAAATAGAATAAAACAAATATACACGAAGTGACACTCAACAAGGCAAGCTTCATTACTTTCAGCACCCAGTACACAAATCACAATCGAAGAGCTTAGTGGAAGAACGTGCAAAGGGAAATGTTTGAAAAAATTGAGATCTTTATGTCAATGACCATATTATTTTCTCCTTTAACGATAACAAATTACTCCTTTTTCATAAACTTTAAGTTAAGTATATTATTTGTGGTTTTCAAGTACCATTTATAATGGATATAAGTGCAAACTAAAAACTTAAAACAAACTAAAGACCCATTTTCTCGTTTTCGTCTTTTTGTCACTTAGCACATTATTCCACTAAGCTCTTCAATTTATCGCATAAAAAAACATGCACACGCACTAACAAGATACGCTAGATAATTAATGAAGCGAATAACGAGGCACCACGACACAACATCTATTACAATACACACACATACGAACCTGGCCCGGTTCCGTCCTCTGTTTTGTCCAAATTAAGGAGGCAATTTGGGAAAAAGAAAAGGTAAATAAAATGACTTCCTATTGGGTAATTATAATTAAAATCGTTTTTTTAAATGGCGTGCTTTTTCTTACAAACTTATATAGCTATTGAAACTACGAAATGTGTTTCAGATAGGAAAAATGTACTTGTTAGCGAAATCGGGTATTCTACAGTCTTTGGACGTAGAATTATTCTATTAGACGCACTGTATTTTTTTTTTAGTAATGATGAAAACATACCAAAGAATGCCATATCATTAAAAAAGATGTCGATATATGTATTAAGTATAGCAGATAGTATTTTCTATTCAATAGCTTAAGTTTAGGAACACAAATGTCCTTCTAAAGGTATTTTGTTCAGCATTGATTGATACATGAAATCTTGCAGTGCGTCTAATAATTTGTCCAGGGACTGTAAGTTCCAGTTATTTTCATGAAACTTGGTAGATCTTCTATGAAAACTCCAATTGATACAACAGTTGACTAGGTCGGAAATATTTACAACGCGCTCTCATACGATTTTGAACTAAACAATCCTAAAAACAGGCTGACCTAATTTATTTCGAAAAAACTGTTCAAACTAAGCAGTTTGTTCTTTTTGAAAGAACGTTTTGAAAATGGTTGTATACTTCGTATGTTCACGGTACCGTGAGATTCATAGAATTTTAATGTGTTTATTTCTAGTAAAAATAATCATTTTTAAAGGTTTTTAAACTAATATAGGGAATCTACAACTTCTTATGTACCAGAAATGGTATAAGTACGTCATTTTGGGTAAGATACAAGTTCTTAATTGCGCAAAAGCAGAAGATTTTATGAAATTGAAACTTTTGCATATTCTTTGACCCTTACTATCCGATAAGAGTTCCAAACTTGAATTGTTAAATTAAACATTCAAATATTTCATTTTAAAAATGCTTCATATTTTCATTATCCCGGAGCTCTATTAATTTATCTGCCTCAATGAATTTTATTGAGAACAACTAAATGTATTTGTAATAATTTTAAATTGCAACGTTATTTAGAATAACCCTATTAAGAAATGGAAAAAAGGTGGGCTTATTTTCACTTTATTAATAAAAAAAGTTAAAAGAATTCTTTTATATGTAACAAAACTTTTTGGCTTTTGAATTTATTTTATTATTTGTAAAAAATAAAAAGATTTGTAAAATTTTTCAACAAAAAGATTTTTAAAAATTATCCTGTAAAAAGATTTTTAAAAATTATCCTGTAAAAATATTTGTTAAAATGTATATATTAGTATTAAATTAAAATTATTTGTGTTTCTCATTTCAAAAGTATATCACTGTTGCATAAAAGTATATCCTTTATTTGCTGATGCATCCTAATAGATGAAAATTAAAACTTGTGTTGTTTAAGTGTGCTCTTAATGATCGCATTAAATTGAAATCGTTAAGAAATTTTTATTGAAGAATTCAAATTTTCTTAAAATAATTATACTGCCATTCAGAAAATATCTTCGACTTTGCGCAAGAAACATGAGATTGAAGAAAACAACGTAATTATTAGCGCAAATGGTTTATTTGGTGAAAATTGTACATGTTTCTGCGAGATCAAGGCTCGTCATCTTCAGCAAAATGCACAAACAAACTGACAGTGGACGCGATGGAAAGAAAGTGAAACCTGATATCCGGCCCATTACGCTAGCAGTCTTTGTGCTGTAACGGCTGGGTTCGATTCCCGCCTTCGCCCTGGGTGTATATTCCTTTCTCTGTGACAGTAAAAAATTCTTTCTGTGTCTGTCTTACTTGACGAAGGCTTCATAAGCGGGTCTCTGATCAAGCACACAAGCCGGAATATATATGTACCTACCCCTCATATCCGAAAAAGGGGGGTATAGTGGGAGAGGGGCGAGGGGATGTGCGTGGGGAGAAAAGTTACTCGGTTGCTATAAGACCCTTCCATATTTGAGAAAACTCCTGGCATGTTGGAAGAATTAACTAATTAATTTTGGTTTTTAAGTATATGGTAAGATTAGTAAAAGCCAAGTTCCCTAATGCTAGAAGGTTTGACCAAAATTGGAATTGAAACTGTGATTTAACTCCCAAGAATGCGCAGCGACTGAAGATTTCTGACATTCTTGTGTTTTAACATACGCTTCGTGTTCTTTAAGTCTTATTTTGGAAGCTCTCTTCGTTTGTTCTATGTATAAAAGGCCGCATTGGCAAAGGATGTTATAGATACCCCAGTCATTAAAAGTATCAATTGGGTCTTTGAGATTGGAAAACTTTAATTTGTTGGTAGGAGAGAAAATAACTTTAAATTGAAACTTTTTTAAAGATGGTAAAATATTATATATATAAATTAGTTAATTCTTCCAACATGCCAGAGTTTCTCAAATTTGGAAGGGTCTTATAGGAACAGAATAACTTTAATCCCCACGCACATCCCCTCGCCCCTCTCCTTCTGATCTCGCAGAAACTTGTACAATTTTCACAAAATAAACAATTATACTGCTGTTTGAGCGTTATCTGATATAAAATTCATGCTAAGTAATATATACAAGTTTTAATCAGAAAACAAAATAAAATATAGAAATTCCATTTTTTAAGATAAAAAAATTTATATTAATACTCATATACAGTAATAAAAGCAATTTTCTTTAAGATACTAAAAGGATACACTAAACCGAGTTTTCTATACAACAACTAACGCTATAGTTCTATACAATCGTAGAAAAAAGTCTATGTCACATTTAGTGCAGGATTTAAATTTTTTCCCCTAGATAGTGAGTTTATATTAAGCTCCCTAAAGGCTTTTAAATTAGTCTTATTTCGGCAAATGTGTAATTATGCTCACTGAAAAAACTCGTTTAGATAATATCTGATCTTTGATCAAGATTCTTACTCTTCTCTTTGAATTGAAGAAATTTCCAACACTTCCAAAGTGAATCACTAATCTTGAAGAGAATTTTCCTCTACCTTTTTCCTATCAATATTTTAATGAAACGAGAAGCATGTATGGACATCTTCCTGCTGACTTAATTTCTTGTTAAGTTTAGGGATTCAATTGATATATAAAATTTATCGAGTTTTTTTTTTGGACGCTTAAGTTAACCTTAATGAGAATTCGAGAGATTTGCCAAGAAACCTTTTTTTTGGCTAGGATTCTTATCTTATAACGAAATATATTTAGTTGTATCGATTCGTGAAGTAAATGTGTTTAAGACAAACTTGAAATTACATTGGAATTATCTTTTAATGTATCGGATTGTCTTTTGCTTTCTAGGAAATATAAAATGTAATATGGGTCCTTTTTAAAATTTTGGCTATTTCGAATTGTTTTGGCTATTTATTATTGTTTTTAGTTGAATAGTTATCTATAGAAACTAATCAGGTAAACTACGATAGAAACCTTAGTTTAGTTAAATTAGCTTATTTTGCATTTAAGCAAAGTAACTTTGATTTTAATCTTTTTTTAGAATTTATTGAACAAAATATCGTACAAAATTGCTAAAAAAAGAAAAGATTTGTAAGGATGAAACAGTTTTTTAAAAGCATTCAAAAATCGAATACATATTTTATTGTTTGTTATGTTATTGAAAGTGACTAGAACAAATTGTAATATAAATTATTGCTAGGAAATGAAATAGCTGTTCATCAAATGTTCTAAAAAATAATAATTCATGTGTAACTTAAAATATAATATTGAAAAGGTTTCATATATCAATTTAAAAACATTGTTACGCATACAACAATACACTACGTTTATAACGTAAAAAGTAGAAGGGATTATAATCGTTCAGTCCATCTGTCTGTCCGTCACCCACTTTCATATAAATGAAACTAGAGCTAAATTTAGCGTGTACATGTTTAATATAGAATTAATATTGTGTTTGGCGCGTTTTTTTTCTGTTGAACACAAATGTTGTGTGGAAGTGGGTTAAGTGACAGATTCTGTTACAAACCTACTTGTTTATAATGCAAAAGTGCAATTTATAAGCATTCATAAACAATATTAAAAAATATAGTTTGAAACTATTTTTTTTATTGAACTTCCAGAAAGTTTTATTAATGATGATATGTGTGTAAATCATTTTTTTAATAAAAGCTAAAAAAATTTTTATTTAAAAGAGTTTTTTTTTAATTCTTATTTTTAATCTTATATTACTACGATATACTTAAGTACTTTTTAGAACCGCGTTAATATAAATAAATCTTTTTTAATTTTCTAAAAAAATGTAAAATGAATTTATTAAAATTAAATTATGAACTGAGGGTAAACAAAATATTATTTCACAACAGTGCAATCAAACAATACCCCTACCTCTAGGCGGCACCATTTTCATATCATATCCGTAAGGACTCAACCATTCGAACAGAAAGATGGCCAATGCAGCCCCTTGAATGCATACTAGTAATATCATCAACCACGATTTAGTATCGAACGGTTCTAAAAATACATAAAAATAGAATTACAGACATATTTATACATAGACTAACGGTCCCTGGACAAATTATTAGACGCACTGTATTTTTTAAAAAGTAATTTTATGTTTTTTAAGAGTTTTTATGTAATAATGGTATAATAATATAATGGTCAATAATATTGTATTTAAACTACAATATTATTGATTTTTATTTAAAAGAATTGTTGTAGACTACATATTTGTATTTATTTTAAGATAATTATGATTAAGCTTAATTTGTATTAATTATTTATTATAAGATTATTTATGTGTGGAATCATCATGCTCAAATGCAGGAGACAGTACAGTCTTGCATTGATAGCATGCCGTGCAGAATTAAAGCTTTGATAGCGGCTACAGGTGGTTCAACTAAATATTGACTTTTACTAACATTAATTTCACTTTTCTTTATAACTTAATAAACTTATGCTTTTCTAAATTAATGCTGTTTTATTTATGTCAAATAAATCGGTAATTGATTGTATAATATAAAAATAAAAAAAAACAAATCAATTTAAAATAATAAAACGGTACAATATCACCCGGTAATTAATATTTTACATGAAATCTTGCAGTGCGTCCAATAATTTGTCCAGGGACTGTAATGTAAGGATAATTTCATGTTTATGTTCAACTCACATGAAAAAAAAGATATGTTCATGTTAATTTGAATAAGAATTCACATGGGACAGTGGAAATGCAATGTAGCTAACGGAATTTTTCATGGACATGAAACATTCTTCAGTTTTATTATAATGAAACCTCCTTAGCCTTTACTTTAAGACTAAGACTTAAAAGTTAAGATGAAGCATCTTCTTATTTATATAGAGAGATAAATATAAACATGCCCTCATCTTTTATGATATTTAAATCAATTCCTACAAAAAGATTTCTTAAAAAAGACGATCCCACCAGGCTTTATAAATATCCCCAAACACTAATCTTTTAAGACATTGTTAAAGAGTTTTTTCAAGATCTTAATTTTGTATTTATATTTAGGAAAGTTAATAACTCACATAATTTTAAATACGAACTATTATTTAGTTTACAATAAATACGCAAAATTACGCAAGTACCTAAAATATTTATTAATTTACATTGAATTAATTAATTTTCAATACATTAATCTTCCCTTTGATAATTTTTTTAAAAAACTATAATTTAATTGCTGTAACATAACAATAATATAATAGAATTACAAATTCTTATTTTGTATTGAGAGCCTCTTAAATCTATATATATATAACTAGCAAATTTATACCCGTTCTTCGCACGGATTAAAAAAGTATCAAATCGTTCCAAATATGTTTACCATATAACCTGTTATAGGATCATAAACTTATGTTATTGTTCCCGCTCGTTATAAAGTATAAAATCCCGTTTCATTGCCTTAAAATTCCAAAATGAAAAATAAGCTATAAAATGCACTCATAAATGTCATCACAATTCCCTCATAAATACATAAAACCTTTTAGCTCATTTGGCGCGTTTTGGAAAATAATTTGGCGAGAAAATAGATATAGCTACCCACACCCATTATACAGCTCTAACACAATGACCTTCGAACAACCGACCAGCTTATAAATTATTTATAAAAGAAATCGCCTATTTGGCGAATTTTAGTTAATAATTTGGCGAGTTTGGCAACGTCTTTGGCGAAAAAATAAAGACATAAAACATTAATAGCTCTAGTGCGATGGCCTTTATTAACTATCGTAGTTCAGTAATAGCTTAACTATACATTTATTGCTTAAATATGCCTACATGCAGTCAACAGAAAAATCAATGAAAAAATCATCAAATAAACCCACAATAAAATCCAGGAATGAAGACTTGCGGAATTACGTCACTTGAAACATGTCAATTATTTTTCAAATGATGAATTTAGTTTCTGAAAGTAATGGCAAAAGAATAAAAAATAAACATTTTGAATTTTAAATGTTTTCGTTAAAAGTTTTATTTAATTTTTTCAGCCGATGGCATCAGGAAGGAGAAAAAATTATCGGATTTGAGCGAAAGTGGTGTATTTTTTTCAGAAAATTCGAATTTTCTCTAAAAATGGAACAAATATGAAAAAACTAAGCCTCAGGTGCACACGTTAGTATTAAAGGGAATCTATCTTTAAAATTTCGAATTCCTGTGGGCAGTATAAGTAGGTCTTTTACGATCCGATAACAGACACACACACACACAGACAGACAGACTCTTTCTTTTATTATTATAGATACTCTTATACGGCGCCCAAATTTCCTTATATTTCTATCTCTGGAATGGCAACAATCGAAATGAACAAAAATACTACTAATTTCAAAATGGCCGACTGAAAACAAAAAAAAAGTGTACAAGCACTACAGGGATTGACAATTTCAGGAATGGCTGCAAAAAAGCTAAAAAATGAAAAATAACCATAAATATTATGTGCAAAACACTGTTCGATACGGCAGTAAAACAGAAAATATACTTTTTTTGACTGTAAAAACACAACGATTTATAAAAAGCGTGGAACGTTAAAATGCCGAAGAATTGATTTTAAAAAAGTAAATAATTATTTAAAATCGTCAAGCATAATAAAAGATTAGTATAAAAACACTTCAGAATAAATTATATGCATTTAAGATTTAAATGGATTAACATTTTAAAATTAGGAAAATTTCGCCAAATGTAGCCATAATACCAATTTGTTGGGGTAACCAGATTTGGCGTAAAATTACGACGTTTTATGTATGGAAACTTAAATTATAATTTCGATCGACTGAAATTAATAAAAAACGCGTGGAATTCACGTGGTTTGCTAAAATCCAGTTACGTCATTATATTTGTTCACGTTATTTCATAGTTGAAAAAGAAAAATTCACATTGTTTTTAGCCTACTTTTCTTTTTTTAATTCGAAAGAATTAAAAAAATGAAAAAGTAGGTATTGACATGCGGTCGATGTCCGTCTGTCCGTCTGTCTGTCCGTACCCCCCTTCCAAAATCGGTTCTAATCATCGGATCTTAAAAATTCTTTTTTTGTTAGAAAGCTATAACCTCAGATACCCAACTTTCATACTTTTTGTCCGTCTGTCTGTACGTCCGGACGGACATAAATCTACTATCTGTCGGCGAATTTCCCATTGAATTAGCATTGCAATTCAATTTTGAGTCATTTAAATCACTGTAGGTATTGAAATGCGGTTGATGTCCAACTGTCTGTCTGTCCATCTGTCTGTCTGTTCGTATGTCTGTCTGTTCGTATGTCTGTCCGTCTGTCTGTCCGCCTGTCTGTCCGTTTGTCTGTCTGTCTGTACCCCCCTTCCAAAATCGGTTCTAATCATCGGATCTTAAAAATTCTTTTTTTGTTAGATAGCTATGACCTCAGATACCCAACTTTCATACTTTTTGTCCGTCTGTCTGTACGTCCGGACGGACATAAATCTACTATCTGTCGGCGAATTTCCCATTGAATTAGCATTGAAATTCAATTTTGAGTCATTTAAATCACTGTAGGTATTGAAATGCGGTTGATGTCCAACTGTCTGTCTGTCCATCTGTCTGTCTGTTCGTATGTCTGTCTGTTCGTATGTCTGTCCGTCCTGTCTGTCCGCCTGTCTGTCCGTTTGTCTGTCCGTTTGTCTGTCTGTCTGTACCCCCCTTCCAAAATCGGTTCTAATCATCGGATCTTAAAAATTCTTTTTTTGTTAGAAAGCTATGACCTCAGATACCCAACTTTCATACTTTTTGTCCGTCTGTCTGTACGTCCGGACGGACATAAATCTACTATCTGTCGGCGAATTTCCCATTGAATTAGCATTGAAATTCAATTTTGAGTCATTTAAATCACTGTAGGTATTGAAATGCGGTTGATGTCCATCTGTCTGTCTGTCCGTCTGTCTGTCCGCCTGTCTGTCCGTTTGTCTGTCCGTTTGTCTGTCTGTCTGTACCTCCCTTCCAAAATCGGTTCTATCCATCGGATCTTAAAAATTCTTTTTTTGTTAGAAAGCTATGACCTCAGATACCCAACTTTCATACTTTTTGTCCGTCTGTCTGTACGTCCGGACGGACATAAATCTACTATCTGTCGGCGAATTTCCTATTGCATTGAATTAGCATTGAAATTCAATTTTGAGTCATTTAAATCACTGTAGGTATTGAAATGCGGTTGATGTCCATCTGCCTGTCTGTTCTTATGTCTGTCTGTCTTTCCGTCTGTCTGTCTGTCCGTCTGTCTGTCTGTCCGTACCCCCCTTCCAAAATCGGTTCTATCCATCAGATCTTAAAAATTCTTTTTTTGTTAGAAAGCTATGACCTCAGATACCCAACTTTCATACTTTTTGTCCGTCTGTCTATCTGTACGTCCGGACGGACATAAATCTACTATCTGTCGGCGAATTTCCCATTGAATTAGCATTGAAATTCAATTTTGAGTCATTTAAATCACTGTTGCCAAATCAACAATGGCATGAGAAACTTTATTTATTTAAACATATTTGAAGCAAAATAATATTTTCATGAATCAGTTTGGAATGACGTCATAAAATGTAGCACAGTTTGATTCTTTGATTATTCATTAATTATCTAACAAGAAAGCGGCAAGGCATACTTTTGCATGCAATTATGCTAAGTTTTAATTTACATTTCTTATTTTTTTAATGCAGTTTGGAGTTTCATTACTTTTGTTATTAATAAATATTTAATTATTCCTCGAACTACAAATAAATCGCGAGCAGACGATAAATAATGTTTAATTGATTTGCGAAATAATAATAAGGAAAATAGTTGATTTTGGCTTTTAGAAGTTTAAATTATTAGCTGGATGCTGTGTTTCGATTTTTTTTCTAATATGTATAAATCTAGTGTAGAAACGGCTGTTGATGATATTTACTGTTAGAAACCTAGTTTTTTCCCGATTAGAACTTCAGTAAGTATTTAAGTAACAGGAAAGTAGGCTATTTTAGTTCTTTATGAACTTCTTGTTAAACATAGTTTCTAAGCGTAGTTTCCAAGTCGAAATATGTCGCTAAGTAAAATTGACAACAAACCGAGGGTTTGCCAAGTCTACCGTCATCTTGAAATGACAACAAATACTTACTCAAATGCTCAAAACTGAAAATGTCTGCTGAAGTGAACATAAAAGATTTCTTTACTACAAATTATCGTGGCATTTGTGATCGTAGATATTTTAAAATATGAAAATCAGAACACTCAACAGTTTTCTGCACAAAACAATGTGCACAATAATATTTTAAGAAATGATTTCGTATTTTGGTAAATTTAAACTTAATAAACCTAAACGTACCATGGAGAATTCATAACACATTTAATAAAAACGTAGAACGTTAAAATGCCGAAAAATTGATTTAAAATGAGAAACTAATTATTTACAATCATTAAGCATACAATTAATAAATGCAGTTAAGAATAATAATATATGCAGTAAAATATATGCAATAAAATATATGCAGTTAAGATTTAAATGGATTAACATTTTAATTATTTACAATCATTAAGCATACAATTAATAAAAAAATAGAATAAAATAGATTCGGACTAAAATATATGCAGTTAAGATTTAAATGGATTAACATTTTAATTATTTACAATCATTAAGCATACAATTAATAAAAAAATAGAATAAAATAGATTCGGACTAAAATATATGCAGTTAAGATTTAAATGGATTAACATTTAGATATTAGCAATGCAACGCGAGAGCGCGATCCCCGTTCCCCGTTTAAAGTTTAACCTAAAACTAACAAATAAAGATCAAGGTTGCCATAACTTAATTCAAGTTTGCTGTGGGTTTAAGAAATGGCAGGGTTGTAATATTTGGCAAATTTCGCTTAAAAAACTATATATTGCGATTCTGTCCGATTTTCGTCGCCAAGTGTTGCCATAATACTGATACTAGAATACTGATTGAATACTGATACTGGGTTACCATATTTGAAGAAAAATCGACGGATATGCTCATTTAGATTAACCGAATTTTATTTAAAAAAAAGATACTAAAGGCTAGACCAAAATATTTCAATGTACGGCGAGCGAGCGAAGCGAGCCTGGATCGCGAAGGGATCCAAAGGGAACTGCGCAAGCATTTTCCCCGGGGTTGGCGAGCGATAGCGAGCAGGGAGTGTGCCCCCTAGTAACTAATATATTACTAGCATACAAATAAATATTAATAAGTATGTAAGAGATATAATGTTAATATTTAACAACTGCTCAAAGTTAATTTTTCTAGAAAAGAATTTCTTTTTAAAACGACCCTTCTGATTATTAAGAAATATTACAAAGAAGAACAATTGAGGTTACATACCTAAGAATGCTTTTGGTGATATAATTCCAGTTCGTTTCGCAACGACAATCGCAATTCCCGTCTCAAGAAAAGGTACGGTAAAATCCACTACAGTCTGTCTGTCCGAATTTATTTTTATAGATGTCACGACAATGTCCGCTTTGTTGTTGAGGATTTCAGCTATTAGTCCATTCCATGTACCATTCATCTAAAAAAATAAACGAAATACAATTTATTAACTTAATACATTAACGACTGTCAGGACCGGTTCAACTTTCAAACTTGGCGCTACAGTGCTGATGGACCAAAGTTCAAGCTGCGATAGCATTGGAAAAGGTTTATTTAAGAGTTTCATCTCTTTTTGGGGTCAGTAAAATAAGGACCAAGCTAGCTGTTGAGCGAAACATTTATATATTTTTTTCTGTCAGACAAAAGACTGACGGGATTATCCGTTTGTAAAAGTATTGTCCTTTGTATCAAATAATTTGCAAATTTGGAATTCTTCATAAAGGTTTAGGCAAAAATTATTATTAATGTAACTATAATAATAAAAGAAAGAGTCTGTCTGTGGATCGTGAAAAACCTACTTATACTGCCCTAAGAAATTCGAAATTTTTTAATATAGATTACCCGTAATACCTACGTCTGCACCTGAGGCTTAGTTTTTTTCATATTTGATTAGGATTTTTTAATTAATATAATTCGGTTCAAAACCCACGTCATCCATGAAAGAGTGAGGGACCATAACAAGGCTTGAAAATACATGGGCTGGGCCGAAACAGGGGCTTGATGTAATCCGTCGATGAACGTGAAAATCCAGTAATACGAATCATTAAAAAATAACTTAATAAATATTGTTGTATTTTTTCTAAATTTTATATTGTTTTTCTTATCTCTATTTTTATTCGTGAAATTCGTTAAATATTACTTTAAAAGTTTTCATTTGTTATTGTTTGCTTTTGTAGTGTATATGCGCAAACATGAATTCGATTTTGTTTTGTTTTTGAGTGTTTTAATAAGGAGCGATGCTTCCTAAAACGAAACAATACGTTTGCATGAAAATAAAAAAGAAATGTGAAGAATCCCATAATCAGAAGACAACAACAAACAAAAGCAGATGAAGATGGAAGACGCAGTCGAAGCAGAATATCAACAGCTCAACCGGAAGACCTTGAAACTAGGGAATAGTGCATCAAGAAGTACATTACCTTTTCGAAAAAATATTCGCTGTTGCAATTCGTGCTTTCAAATGACTTCGTAGTACAGGAGCCTGGGCATATGCTAATTTTCAAAGTTCAGAATCATGTATACCATCTCATCGGAAGTCTACAACCTTGATCTTATGAGAAGAGCTATAATATAATAGCCGTTTTCGATTTGGCGTTTTCCGTTAAGTTGCCAAACAACGAAAATGCTTAATTGTGGTAAACCTTTTTGTTTCATATTTCCTACAACTCGATAGGTATAGCAACCCCACTTTAAATTTTCAAGCTCGCCAAAAATCGCCAATGAACAGACCGGCAGTTGTTTAATATAATTAGTTAAACGCGTTTTAAAAACTATTTTACGAGTAGGTAAAAAATAAAATTATTATAAATGATAAAGTTATTATAATAAATAACATGCCTTTTGGTATTATATATTCCATATATTTTAATCCTGAATGGGAATATTTCTTATGATGTCGCGCTCTTCATACTGCGATTTCATTGGTTGTTTTGTTTTCTTTGACAAAGTGGTAAAACAAGCCAATTATAATATGAAGTATATAAAAATACATAATTTTTATCTTTTACATTATTATATTTGTAATTTTATTTCTTTTCTATGCATAAAGCAAAAAAAAAAATAGTATGAAATAGCAATAATTTTAAAATAAAAATAGTAAATAACTAATTTTATCAACTCAAAAACAATTTATACTTCAAAGAACACTCCAGACTAAAGCATGTAATTTTATGATTATAACGGTTGCTGAGTTAATATCAATCCAAAACGTAGCGAAACTCTACTCAAATAAATATACTTACATTCACAACTCCCCAGGCGCCATCTTCAACCTGATATAAATCATAAGTGAACTTCAAATCTTGCGAAAACTTCTGGAGCAAGTCGATGCAGAATCCGGAGCAGCATTTGTAGAAATCCGGATTTCTCACGGCGGCCGTGTGATTGATCCTGGAATGAGTTTTGTTGACGTAAACAGAAAAAAATTGGAGATTTCTATAAATATAAATGTGTGTGCTTTTCTAGAAAAAAGTAGTAGTTGTGTTATATAACGCTAGATTTTTTGGCAGTTTTCCACCGGAATAACAGAAATTGAAGTAGTTTTTTTCATTTGGATTTATTTAGAAAAAATGTTTATAAATGAAGTTGAATTCCATGCAACAATCTGAAGTTCAAAGAGCTTGGACAATATATTGGAGGCTAGAAATAGCCTCGTTTCACATGGAATGTTAATATCACCGCACCTATGGTGCCGCAGGATTACAGTGGGTAATGTTATATCAATTTGATCACATGAGACGGAAGGGAAAACTGTTCTTGCGATTTCACTTTTCAATCAAATAGATAATCAATTAAACGCGGCTTCAGTGTAATATACAGCCGCAAGTTTTTTTCAAACTTCAAATTCACATAATATTACTACTGGTATTCATCACAATTCACTACACATTGTATAGTGAATTATATCACCACAATTTACACCACACTGCAACTGAAAAAGGTTGTAATAGTGAATAGTACATTCAAGAATAATTTTATTTAATATTATTGGCAAAAGTAATTTCAACCGCTTCTCTAAGATATCTTAAAATTCCTTTTCCGAAAAGCAATTATAATTAATTCAAGACTAAAATATTTATTAATAAAATTCCACACACTCAAGACATGTTTTATATACAGGGTGCCCCAAAAGTAGCCTAAAAGAGTTAGTTAGGTATACAGTTATTTATACAGAAACAGTTATTTTAATACAGGTTAAGTTTAGTTTGGTTGAATTATCGTAATACTAGAGCTACAGGAGAGTTATTGGCGAAAGGCATCGTAATTAAGAACCATAGTCAAAAGTGACAGCTTTATTTACATACATATATTTACATATATATATTTGGCAGGTGACGGGATTCGAAGTTACGTCCTCTGGTGACATTTGCATATTTCTAGAGCATCAAACAAATAAACGGGGCCGGGATAGCCTGGTCGGTAAGGTCTAATAAACCGAAGATATCTCGAAACTAAACCAATCGAAGTCCACGAATTGCTACTCTTTGGATAAGATACGCTGTAGTGCGACTTTATCTTAGCCAACCAACAAAACTAAGCACGACTATGTCAAATACCTGTTCTAAATAACCCGAAGTTCTTTCCAATGGTACAACATTAAATGTTAGGCTACTTTTGGGCCACCCTGTAGTACATACCATGCCCAAGCAGAATAATTTAAACTATCAAGCACATAGTAAATCAGTCAGATATTTCATTTGGAAAGTCACAGCGATCATATTTTGAGAACTTTCTCTCTTTAGATTCCCCAGGTCTCAGCCAGCATCTAGATTCCCATTTGTCTTTTAACCAGTCATTTGGAATGCACCAGGTCTCCCATTTACTCACTAGACTCGAAAAAGCAATGGAGTGGTTTATTTCTCGATTTCTCGATGACCTGAGAAAGGGTCGTCTGGGGTGCCAGGGTGACGAAAGAATTGTTACCAGGTTGCATCAACTAAGAAAAGAAATCGTCTGAAAGTCGCCAATGACCACCTTAGTGAACACAAGGCAACAGCACAGCCACGTATGTAAAAATACGTATGAATGGTTCTCGAATTTGTGAGAATAGGTACTCTAAGCAATGATAAACAAAATTGTATTGTCCCACAAAAGTTTGAATTTATAGGCCACATAAAAATTTCTTTTTGCACAGCCTCGAATATATAAATGGGTAAGAATGGTTTTTGAATTTGAATGTAATAGGTTCTTTAAGTTATGATAAACGAAAATTGTACTGTCGCTTATGAAATTTCTTATTTATATGTAAAACATTTATAAAAATTATTCATATTTTTTCAATGTTATATTTAGAAATGCAAGAAATTTGTTTTGTAATTACATGGTCCATTGCTTTTTCTTTTAGGTAGCATTAAATTTTTTGCAAAACGTATGTTTTGATTAAAACATATTGCGAAACATATTTGGACGAATTATGTTTATTATTGTTTTAATTGAGACATGAATACTTCGAGAAAATGTCTCTAAAATTTTCTAAACGAGCTTAGGTAAATTAATACTCAATACAATCACCAAATTGCTCATTTTGATTTCAACTTATACAATACACAATTTTGCGGAATTGTTCAAATACATTTGAAACGAAATAGTTTTTACGAATTAATATACTCTAGTTTATAATACAAAATTTCGTACCTCTGCTCATTAATGTAGATAATTGAAAGTAGGTGAATCTAAGATAATTTCATAAAAAAAGTATATTTATTCCTACAAAATGTTCGTCCTACAACACAATTATTTTATGCTTAACTGTAAAATATTTAAGTCATCTCAAAAATGAATCAAAATTTCCATTATACATATTTGCATTTGAAAACGATTTTCAGTAATCATTATCATTTTCGTATTTCTTTATCACTGATGCATAAAACTTACTGCAAATACATATTCTTATGCAAATACAAATGTTTTTCATCCAAGCATTATTTACAGACGGTTTTATTACTTTTCGTGATAAAAATAGCAAACACTAAATTCATTTATAAAATTGAAATTCTAGAATTGAATGAAGCCTTTTATCGAAAATATATTTAAAATATTTTCCGTTTATTCAAAACTAGAATTGTTATATGAAAAGTATCAAGTTTAATGTCACTCATATAATTGGGAAAAAATATCTCCCCGCCTCCTAAATAGCATAATAAAAAATAAATAAAACACTTAAAATTTATTCTTTTCAGATTAAATTAAACGAAGAAATGTTTATTCTTTTTCTATATTATTAGTTGTGATGCAATAGTTACAGACATTTTTATTGCAATTTTAGAAGGACAGATTGTGCTTTATTGTTGTTGTTTTGTCGATATAAAGTGTGGTTTAAATGGAATTTGCGAAATAAAACAACGCTATTTTTTAAAAAAAAATTATGTTCTATGAAATATAAGGTATAGTTAAAGTATTTCGATGGTGTTGAAAATCTGAAAAGGAGGTTTGAGGAGGTTGGGAGCTGATCCCAAAAGAGCGGTTTTTGTACGCTGGTCCGCCTGTCTGTCTCTAAAACCTTTCTATAAATCAAATTGGAATAACTACGGACTTCGGTATATACTAATGCCCAATACCTACGTCGTAATAGGCTTTTAGAGAAAATCGCGCAAACTCAAAAGGTAGCTGACACCGAGCTTTTCTTGTTGTTATAGGTATTGCTAAAAAACGAAAAGATATATACTGACTTCAAATTTGGTTCCCGAGTTCCCAGTACGATGGACTTCAAAATCCGGTTTTCTTTTTAAAATTGCGCACGCGCAAAGGGTAGCTTTCAAATAACTTTTTTGTCTTTAAAGACATTGCTGAATTGGTTTTAAATATATTGCTCGTTTGATTTTTCAAGAAACGGCGTAAACGTCGCTATTTATTTTCCTCCCACCCTAATTGGGCATGGAAAACAATTGCGATTAACATCCCATTAGAGCCTCAAAAAAAGTAATTTTAGAACTCCGACGCTCAAGTCATTTCTTGGAAAACCACACGAACTATAAGGGGAAGAAAACGCTTTCGAAGCTTGCGTTGGACTACGGACTTTGATGGACTATAGGCATGGGAAAAATGAAATATATATTTTTAATCTTGTCTGGATATACTCATCACTTACCCAATGAACTTCCACTCAGGAGCCACACGACAACGAATAGATCTGCTCGTCTTGCATTCGCCCGTCTCATTGTCCGGAGGTAACAAGTTGACGTAAGGCGGTTCCTTCAGAAACGTGATTTTGAGGTTGAACTTTTCTGGCACGCCTGGCGGAGGGACGGGACTGTTTCCCGGCCACACGATATCCTTGATGTCGAGTTTGTTGCCCTCCCACATACCTATCTGGAGAATAACAATTAAATCATATTATTAACCCCTTGAAGATCGGATAATTGTCAAGAAAACGGCTATAAAAGGCTTTATTTCGATCTTATTGGCGCGTTACCATCTGGACATTCCGTGTTTTAATTGGTGGATTTAAGGTAGTTTTCTAAGACTGCGTTTTCTAGTCTAACCAAAGACAGCCAAGAGAGCTTAATTCGGGCTGTCCAAGCTCTCGCCACAAGGAGCTTCTTGGGCTTAATCGCAATGGTATCCGTAAAGCTATTGGCCTTCTTACTGGCCATTGTACTCTCAGAAGGCATCTTTCCATTATGAGGGTTTCTGATGATCCTTTATGCAGGGGCTGTAGTTTCAAGGAAGAAACTGCAGATCATATTTTTTTGCGAGTGGGAAACTTTCTCTGCGCGCTTATATATTTGAAGACCTCGGTCGTCATCTATTTGAACCCTGAGAGCTTCAAGACATTCCAATTCGGTCCTTGCTGAATTTTGCTTCAGCTACAGGTCTCTTTTCATAAAGAGGCAGGGATTTATTCTTATTTCCACGGGACAGTACAGTAGACCTCTGGTCGCAGTGCTGGGCTTACTGAGCCCCCGTACAAATGTCATAAGTCAAGGTAGTTTTAATCCTATGAGGGCTTTACAATTGAACACTCCAGCCCGGAAATATCCCGGAAGTGAGAAGGAAAGGGTTTAGTGGAAATCTATACTTGAAATTGACAAAGATGCACTTTATTGTTATTTTGTTATTTTGTATACGTTAAACACAACGCATTACAAAAATTCAACAAACTATCATCAATTTTTTTAATCATAATAAAATTTAACTATTAAATATAACCAATAAAATAAAATTGATGTAAATGACAGGTGGGTCTTGAGTGCATTTAGAATATATACAAAAAAAGCAAAGTATTTTCATTTTGTAATTCAATTATGGTTAAAAGTTTTATTATTTTATAAAATATTTCTGCTTTTAATGCTTAATAATTTTTATCCGAATAACATAGTTTCTTTAACAGTGAGCAGTTGGTATCTTAAAAACAAATAACATCTGCCTTATGGAGATCATAGAGTGGAGGTGACAGATGGATGTACAGACAGATGTGCAATCATTATAAAATATTATTTTCTAATGTTATAACTTTCGAACAAAACAATAATTTTTTTAGAATCGAACAGTTTAGTACTTAAATTGGGACGAAACGATGAACGTACAGGCAAAAGAAAAAAAATGTAAAATAGATGATGAAACTAAAAATTCTGATATCTTATCTTCCAAAAAAAAAAAAAATAAAAATCGGACGGCTGGAACAGAAATTGAAAGGTATGCATCAAATTTCTTCAAAACTGCCAGTTAGCACATACAGCTAAGCCAAAAGCTACTAAGCATTTCCAATAACTAAAAACTAATGTCAACAAATAAAATATTATGATTTTGCGAAGGAGAGAAAAGTTATAAACTAAAAAATATATAATTATCCCCTTTTTGTCACATACCACGCCATTTGACTAAGCTCTTTCAGCACCCTCCAAAACATGTAGAAAACACTATTTTTTTTATTATGGATTTTCGACTCTATCGCAATACTTTCATTACTTATGCTTCACATTAGTGAATGGAAAGTAGAAATTTCATTCATTTCCTTATTGTAACACCTTATAAACGTACTTTCTAATAAAAACCTTTTGGTTTTAAGTAGGAAAGGCATCATCATATTTTGCGTGTATGTATAGCAACTTTTAACTCTTTGGACCCTTTTATCTTCACATTATCATTCATTTAAAAACATATTATATGACATGCTGCACTGTTAAAATTTTGTGCTTGGTTTCACATGAATGTTCTAGTACTGCAACGGCTGAATGGTGAAACGTTCCACATATTTTTGGTATCGGTTGAACTTTCACAGTTATTGTTTCCAAATCCAGAAAAATGGTTCAACCAACACCGAAAAAGGTGAAACATTCACCCCTCAGCCGTTGCAGCTATAGGAACCAATATCATGGTGAACCAACCAATATCATGTGAAACTAGCACCAATTTTAACAGTGTGTTGTAACAGTGGATTCCCAAGTCTGAAATACTACCCTTAGAAAGTCTAATATTTTCCCGAAAAAAGTATCTCAAGTAGATATCTTTAGATAAGATTAATGGACCACCTGTTAGTTTACTCATCACAGGTGCTTCCCTTCGAACATATCGAATGTTCTCTTTTAGTTGTTTTACGATTTTGGTGGAAATTTTGATGATTTTCGAGAGAATTGCATCACATAAATATCATCTTGGATCTTATACATCATGTTTGCAACATAGTGTTTAATCAACAGTGTTACTTATTGGTACTAGATTTATGATGACATAGTCTATAAATTCTATTTGTTCATGGGCCACGTCCATGGTGCCCCACAATAGTTGGTAAAAGTTACTTTAGAGTATCGAATTTAATTTCTGAAAATTATATTTCTGGTCATTCTCAAAAAAAATTAATTAGGAAATGGAAAGCTAATCAGTGGTTTATTTTAAGACTAACAGGGAAATTTTAAGACTAAGGGACACAGAGCTTACCACCTTCACGAAAATTAATAAATCAGACACGCTACAGGCGCATCAGCTCAAGTTGCCCTATGCTCATGGATGCCCCTCTCTCTTCAAGAATGTTAGTTTCCACTAAAGAAATTTTTCGAACAAAATTTCTTGAATGTCTTACACATACCACCAATAGCTTATCTACTTAAATTAATGTATTTCCTGTCATTAGTTTTCTTTACAGAAAGCCTTGAGTGTTGTCAGTTTAATAAGGAACACATCTTGCATATTAATAATAAATTATGCATATCATATTTTATTAAAGTTATTCATTTTCGTTGAATATACGACTTATAAAAATGATTTCATCTACTGCTAAAACCCAAATTTTATAAATTTAATTTTTACCGTACCAATATAAAAAATCCCATTTATTTCTTTATTGTAACACCTTTTTAAAAGAAATTCCAAATAAAAATCCTTTAAGACATCTATATTTTGCGTGCTGGGATTCCAACAAAAATAATAAAGAAAAGAAAAACTAACAAACATTTTTCTAAACCATTTTCTGTTGCGTACGAAAAGATGAATCATTGAAGTTTATTATTGTGCATGTTCACGAAAAATGTTCGTGTTGGGTGGAAACACTTAAGTGTTGATGGTGCTAGTTTGTTTTAACGCCTTTCGTGGAATATAAGTAAGTTTATATTGCGTGACATGTGTGCGACAGAGTTTGGCAGTTATACTTAGTTTATGAACTGTGATATAATGAATATGGACATGATATGTTTAAATATTCACATTACTATATTTGTTAAATACCTTGCGTTATTTATATCTTCTTGATTTTCTTGCTTATGTATGCCTTTTTATAAATTCTAGATTATGTTTCTAGATTAAATTCTAGATTATGTATGTCAACAAATAATTGTCTCGTTTCAAAATTAAATATCTTGGCAAAAATAGGTAAAACATTAAAAACAAAATACATAATGACACATGTACAAACATAATGACACATGTACAAACATAATGACACGTGTACAATGCACGAAAAACATGCACTTAACTTTTTCAATAGTTTGTTAAATTGATCCATTTAAAAAGGTTTTTTTTTGTAATAAAGATTTAGACATTTTTAGTCTAGTTTCAGTTTTTTCTACCGTTTTTTTTTTTAAAAAATGGAACGTAGGTAATGACGTCGTAGCAATTTCCGTCCATCCATCTGTTTGTCTGTCCTCTATACTCCTTTCTAAAACTTTATTCTGACTGGAAATTTCGATCCGCTCTTCTCAAAGCCTCGCTCGTACTTTTCCAAAAAATAATAATCTCAAATTTAAGTAAAACAAATATTTTAAGCTCATAAATTACAAAGAATTAATTGTTAAATAAGTTTTTTCATTACGAGAAATATGGTCAAAACTATTTGATGATTTAGCGATTGTTAATTACACATTTTAACTGCTAACATTAACTGCTTTTCTGATCATAGGAACTTAAACATTAAATGGTTAATTATAAATTGCTCTGACAAAAAACATTAATTATTCCCTACATATATAAATCAACAATTTACAGTTTCCATATGTTTTTTTTCTAAATTTAAATTGTTTTTTTTGTGAAATATTTTTTAAAGTATATGTTCTTGTCCTTACGTGCATGAACTACAATTAATATGCAACAATATCTAATGATATTTGTATACAGTTTAATGTATTTGTAAATTCTTGTACAGTTAAGATATTTATTGAACATTTAAAAATATGTATTCCTTTAATGTTACAAATACTTAAGAAGAATAACTTTGTATGCAAGAGAGATAAAAAAACTACTGTTTTACATTAAATTGACAGAATTTTTTTCAGTGGATTCTTAACACATAATTAATCGTTTTATTCTTTGTTCTCTCTCGTTTAAATAGTTTACTGTAATATTTAAATCAGGTTTTTATACTATAATCTTATTTATTCCGTTTCACATTTGTTCAATTTTCTGTGATAAAGTTAAAAAAAAACGTGGAAGCAATACAAATGAATTAACTGTGAGAATTTTAACGATAAAAATTCCTTTGAACTTAGCTTAAACGTTAATTTTAAAACACTTATGCAGTTATTTGAAACGAAAATATTTGTATTTCATTTTTCAGTTTCGAAGTAAAGGTTTTAGTTTCTTAATTTGAAATTTACATCTAATTGCTTTTTTTCTTTGTTTCGTTGAATTATCGCGATCTTGCTTTAGCTGTTGAAACATTTGAAGTTAAATATGTAAATGTAATTAGTTTTAAGAAAATTTTCTTTTTTGTATTTTTAATTTTTCGCCTTTTCGATAAAGAAGGCTAAAATTAATCAACTAAAGCATATTTTTTTAGAAGATTATTGACTTAAGATTTTTATAGAATACTTATACAGTGTGTAAAATACAATAAAGATTTTTAGTTTTTTTCGGAGAATAATTTTAAAAGAATTTCAACCCCTAAGCAGTATTAATATTTTTAATAATTCGTCAGTTTAGTTGAAACTAATATTGATTTTCGTGGTAGGTGTGGACTTTGTTTATTGCTTGAAATCCCAAACTGAAACACAATTTCGTATTACGAAGCTGCCATTCCAATAAAATTAATGGTCATTTGGAAAAGAAGAAATACATGGGTAGAAGATCAGCCAAGGAATATATGCTAGTATATGCTTCATTTATTTTAATGATGATAGAATTACGCTTCGTAAATGTCCAGTTTGAGAGTTGCTACCCACGATGATGCTGACAGGTTAATACTTATCTAATCAGCCTTAGTATAAATGACGTGGAGTTAGTAACTTTTGGATGCTATACTACAATTTATTGAAATAAAAAGGGGCTAGCATTTTATTTCATAAAGAAACAAAGTAAAATACAAACATAAACATCCATGGAAAGTAAATAAAAATTTAAAAAATTCACTGTAAAATATTTCTGTAAAATTACATCAAGTTTTTTTTTTTTACATCACAGTGTTGAATTGTTTTTTTGTGTGCAGCAAATTGATGTTTTATAGTTAAACTCATAGTTTCCTTTCACAGAAGCCACGTATAAAACGCGCGGAGCAATCAGAGGAAGACAAAATAAAACGGCTGAAATTTCCTTTTCATCTTATTGCTCCGCGCGTTTTATAGCTCCGCCCATGGTCGGGGCTTATGTGCAAGGGAACTATGAGTTTAACTATAATGACGTACAGAGTCACATAAACAACTTACTCTCATAGCGGTTAAATAGAGAAGACGGGTACATCCAACCACTGCCAATGAAGCAAACGTTTCGTCGCGTAGGTACCACAAACAGAATTTTTCACCATACGTAAATCAACAGCACATGGTTACGGTACTATCACACTGTGGGGGCCGGATGGCCGAGTGGTTTGCATCGCAGACCATCACGCTAGCAGACTGCGCGCTGTAACGGGTGCGGGTTCGATTCCCGCCTTCGCCCTGGTGTACTTCCTTTCTCTGTGACAGTAAAATTCTTTCTGTGTCTGTCTTACTTGACGAAGGCTTATAAGCGGGTCTCTGATCAAGCACACAAGCGAATATATATGTACCTACCCTACCCTACCCTATCACCTCTGATGTAAATTAGAGAAACTTTTTACAGTGTTAAACACACAAGTCGTGTTTTATATTATTAAGTGGTTATTGGCTACAAGTGTGTCTTATCACAATACTTACTTGCTCCCAATGATCTTGTTTTAGATTTACTACATGTATTTCGACATCTTTTAACGTTCCATCAAGATTAAAAGAAATAGGTCTACTGTGCGCTTTTGCTGGTATACGAACGTTCCGCATATGCCTATAAAGAAAACACATTTTTACAGAAAGTTTTAAATTTTTAAGACTGTGTATTTTTTAGCTTTATGCTTTTGTGCAATAATTGTAAAATTAGATATACGTTTATTGTTAAAAACAAAAAAAAAGTTAAAAACAAAATATTTATGTTATTTTTCTGCAGAAAATTTCTGTTTTCCAAAGTCTCAGTTTGTCATGATGCATATTTTCTCTGTAAACAGTACAGAGTAAAGTCTAACTACTAAGTAAAGTACTAAGTAAGTACTCTGTAAACAAACAGATAAATTCTTTAACAATTGATACATATGGCACCTGTTGAGAATATAATTTTTTTTGTTGGATTACGAAAAGATAATTTGATTTATACAAAGTACTGTCGTGGCCGTAAAGTTATGGCAACAGATTTTGTCCGTAGTATTACAGTTATATTTTGGCAACCTTGCTACCAGAAATTCTCATTCTCTGTACAGGAGAGTGGGGGTTATTTGGATAGATTTTTATTAACCTCTGTATTTCAGTAAAAAAACAAGATTTTTTTTTTACAAGCTCATAAACTGAACATTCGTTTACTTAAAAAGTCATTCGACAGATGTTAAAACATTACCATATTTTAGTTGCTGAGCATTTTAAACAAACATGCAAATGTCCCATTAGCCCCCATATATAATGGGACAGGTTGCAGGGCTAATGGGACATGGTAAATGTTGCCTTAATAAAAATTTCAGAAAATGGAAAAGGAATCAGAAAATTACCTGAAAATAAAATTTTAAAGCAAACACCATTTACATAATGTATGCATAATAGAATTTTATTTTTTTAAACAAGTATTTCCCATTGAAAGATGATATATCAAATTTAACACTCAAAATCGAAGATACTCCCATAATTTTTGTTGAATCACTGAAAAGGATAGTTTTGTAACTAAATCTTCTAAAATTTATCCCAAACTTGTCCTCTTTTTTAGGTTATGTGAATTTAAAAAGACCGACCTTATCTTCAAATAGCTTACCCGGAGTTTATCGCTTTCTGGCAAATTTTACCAACAACAAATTATTTATCTTCACCAAGCTCTGTTCATAGGTAAGTAATGAAATTGCAGGTGGAAAATTATCACCAATAAAGCTACTTTAACTTTCGCTTATTATACGATGAAAAAAGTTCAAAAAGTATAAAATTCAAGTTTTAAAAAGTTTTTGGCAACTTGTCTGAATAAGATATTAGAGATTTATATAGATTCTTCAAGAGAAGCATACAAATATTGGTTTATTCGTGTCCCATTTGACCCCACAGTTTCTGTCCCATTAGACCCCACAGTGTTGTATTTTTATAAATATTCCAACACAGAAGCACGTGTATTTCACCACAGTATTTCACTTATAATATCTTAATCTATAATATGTTATCTACCTAAAACTATAGTTTAATTCATAGAAATTTTTTTATCTAATACTTCAAAAGTGAAAAAAGATATACACATTTAACTAACTTTGGATTCTCCCAAACAACAACTTTTCTCTCCACTTCAACACTTGCTTTTATAGGCTGATCTTTGGTTGTTAAAATGTGAAGTCTGACTGCTACAATGCTGTAGTGTAGAAATATTTGTAAAAAAGTATATTTTCCCCCGCTTTAAGCCCCTTGTCCCATTAGCCTCCACTCTCCTCTAATACAACCTGATTTTTTTACAGTGTACAACAGTAAAGTTGAATAAGAAAGACTGCAGGATTCAGGAAATCATAAATAAAGAATCGCTCCTAAAGAGTTTTTTGATCATACGTTTAGGTATCTAAAGATAGTAAAATCATAATTTTTCATTTAAAAAATGCATTATTTGAAAGATATAAATTTCAGAAATAAAAAAAACCCAGGGAATTTACCTTTATCATGCAAATACTAAGGAATTAAGAAATATCAAATATTGGATAGTAAGTTATGGAGGAAATTATTCAACAATATTTAAAATACATGAATAAAAATTTATATAATCAAAAATAGAAATACCTATTAAGGAAAAATTTATTGACAGAAGTGTAATATTTCATGTTTTTCTTCTCTATTGTGATCGTATAGTATTGAATATATAATGTAGAGTGGCTAGTACTTAGATTACGTAATGCATCATGATTAAAACTGATTAAGTTAAACATCATTAATTTAAGGTTCGAAGTTATTCTTAATGTTCTCTCTCTGAAAAATTAATAAATAAAATAAACAAATGTTAAACTAAGTATCATAAGATATTTTAATGGTGGTTCCAGAGATATTTCTCAAAATGTTACTTACCAAATGGGTGTTGCTTACAGCTAGAAACATCGTTCTTTTACAGACATACAAGAATTTTGGAGTCATAAGTTCATTTTTTAACTCTGTCTTGTTAAGTTGCCAGTTCTATTCTGTCTAGTTAATTTTCTATATTCTCTAGTGAAGTATATTTCTATTATATCTTAAAAGTTTCACACGGAGAAAACCCCAAAACACGGAGACCGCCTCCAAAACTTCATTGGATCAACAGCTGGCCACCAGGGAACATCTTCAACTCTATTTGCTCTTGAACCTCCACATATCATTGGAGAGGGTGGCGTCATTGATTTAGAATTTACAACCTGAGAAGTGTCATCCCTTGGCTCCACCGAGACCAGGGAAACATCTGTACCATCTCGTAAAAATCTCGTCTCACCGACGCCAAAGAAGACCACCCAACGAGTATCACACACATAGCGAAAACACAAGTAGTACGATTTAAATTATAAACATATAAACTCTTTAATATTGAAGATAAATATGACACAATTTAAACATACAAGGAATTTAAGTAGAAAAATATAAACCTTTCATAGACGGCAAATGAAGCTATTCTATTCATAAAGCTATTCAAGAGCAATATATACTTATTTCACCTGAAAATGACGTCTCCTCTATTCCATCTCGCCTGTCCAAGTCCACTGCAGCTCAATCTGGGAGTTAAACTGATGTTGGCATATTCGGGATCCTCGTAGAAAGACTGCAAACCATATGCAAAAATATTCACGGCTCTTTCCATCTCCACGTAAAGTCTATCGATAGAGACGTTTATGTAGAGTCCTGTAGAAAAAAAAATCAAAATTTCTTCATATATTTCATGTAAAGCTCTGAGAAAAAAATATTTTGTCTTAATTTAATTAAGGTTCTAATAAGGGTATAAAAGCATTTTGTGTTAAATTAGTCTTAAGTGCTTTTGAAAAGGCTTTCTGCTTAATTTCTTGTAAACTATAAAAACTCTAGAGAAAAGGATAAACAAAAGCTTTTTTTTAAATTTAGGAAGTGTTTTAGACGTTATGCTAAACTTATGTAAAATCTGATGAAATCTTGAACTGTAGTCCAACCAAACGAAAACTACAAAAAAATAAACAAACACATATTTATTTCTCGTTAATTTCAAAGAAAACGAGAATTACTAATGTGAGTGTAATTTTTTTTATGAAAGCCCACGAAAATGATATTGCAAAATATTGTTTAAATTCCAAGAGCAAAGTTAAACTAAAACGTAAATTTTGTGCAAAAACTACAAAAAGGTAAAATAAGTAACGTGAAGAGTAAAAACAGGAAAACCATTATTTTATTGAACGTGAAGCTTAAGAAGAGAAATACATTACTTTCTGTTCATTATTAGTGACATTTTAAACTTAATGAAAACCAGTGGTATATGTTAGATCATAGAATTATATAAAATCATTTATTATTTGAAAAACATAAAATAATGTTATATAATTTTTAATGTTTGTGATTAAGGCCAGTTTTTCTTTAACTGATGCTTTGCATCACTGTTAAAAAGATAAAATTCAAAATTCAAGAATATTTTATACATGTACTATTAAAATAACAATGAATTATATTTAAACCAAAGTTCTTAATATTATAATGAAAAGACTTACTATTTCCCCTGTACTTGTCATTACCCCATACAGTAATGATTAATGTCTATTCTCTCCAAATTTTATTATCTTATATGAAAAGTGTAATAACCCAAGCTAAGAGTTAGGCCACTAAACTTCCAACATATCGTTATGTTTATTAGCTTTAAGATAAGGTTGCTTAGAAGCAAATCTGTCTAATTTGCTTCATGCATTTCTACGTTTTGCTTCTTAGCTTATTGTATAGGAGATAAGATTCATACATAAACTTTCTTGGTATTGTAATTTCAGATAGGCTCAAGTGATTTATCTATAGCATATGGCAGCAAATATTATGGTTTATTTTGATTGATCTGAAATTAATATTTATGAGAAGGAGACTGCATTGATGGTTATTTATTCGTTATAACAACAAAGACCGACATATAATATTTCCACACTTAGGAAATATAACCTGATTATATTCATACCCATTTTAGCTACCGCAAAGGTGAAAAAATCATTAAACGTCAAGAATTTCTAGATAAATACAAAATATGCTTTTCAGTTCTACTTATAACTAGGTAATATACACATTTAGGGCTTTTGTTTAATAAAGTTTCGAAGTTTGTTTTCATTTTATGATTTTCCCTTTTTTTTCTTATTTCTCTATTATATATGGCAGTGTTCTTTAGACTTAGAAAAATTTAAAACGTTATGTAAATTTAAAAGTAAAGAAACTTTGCTGTTGTTCCGATAAATGACTTATTTTGTTTTTAACGAGTGTCTGGTAGATTCAGACTTTATTGAAACTTAATTTTTTTTGCTGGGTAACTATTATGACCTAATAGATAGTTTTAACAAAATGATGTCAAATTTCTATTTCAAAAGAGTTTCTAATCTATTATCATTTAGATCGAAAGTTTCTATTGATTGTTATTGGTTTTTATGGTTCTGATTGTCATAGGATGTAAAATATGGATGGATTCTTTTTAATCTGTAGAAATGAATGTGTGTTTTTTTTATGTCCTCTAGGTTTTTGATGGTATTAACAAGATAAAAATCTATAATAAATGAATTGAAAATATTTAATTTGAAATTTTAGATATGTAACTATAAAAGTCGCCTTTGAAATATTTAAATGGTAATAAATTCTAATCAAAATTATAAATAGAGAAAGGAATCTTACGTTCTGAATTGATATTACATTATTTAATTCGAGCGTTAAGATCACACTTTATATTATCTCAAACCATATTTTTATTTAAAAACATAAACTTCAAAAATATATTTCTTAATCTACGATTTTAATATCAAAATGATTTTCAACAAAAAGAACAATCCTCAAATTGCTTTTCAGCGTTGTACAATATTCCTGGCATTTCTCTGTTCCTTTTTACTACAGGAGATAATTTTCTTCTAGAAAGAACTACATTCAAGCGATACGGAGCGTTCAATTCACACCATCCCCTAGAGAAATTCTTTTAGATTTTTTCTCTAATTCTCTAAAACTTGAAAGTAAAAGAATTCGGGGATCTCCAGTTATTCGGGGTTTTCTCAGCCAAGCTTCAAATTCGTTGCCAACTCAGAAATAATATTTCCAAGATAACTAAAATTCAGTGCTTGAAGTTCTATTAAATATTATACATAGTTGTTATATAGTATATTGCGTAAACGCAGTTGAAAGATTCATAGATCGTTTTTCGAAATCAAAAATAATAAGCATCTTTTGTAAAAATAAAACATTATTTTATTCATTTAAATGCGACGTAAAGGCGCATGAGCCCGATCGACGGCGGATCTCCAAACCAAAGTGGCTGTTTGTTAATCCAATGGAAAATTATTTTCTAAGCCACATTTCTCCTTCTGTATTGAATATTTTTACAAACTTTTTTTTGTATGATATACGTAGCTGACTTACATGTCTCTATAATACAACATTTTGATATTGGTTCGCATATTTTTTTTAAATTTCCAAAAAATAATTTTACACAAGCTATTCGAACCAATTACAAAAAAGCGGGATCACAGATACCTGCAAGTCACCCTCGCAGTTGATAGGGCTAATTCGCCCTTAAGTTATTCTTTTAGTAAAATTGTCTCCATACAATACATTGATAATACTCATAAGGTACGATATATTCAACCTTTGGATATAGTTCCGTTATACACTAAAAAATTAATCTGTTAGAAAACAGAATGTTTCTGTTATTTTAATGCAGAATATATCTCTAAAACAACGTACCAAACTTACGGTAAAATTACAGTTCAATTTGTCAAAAGCCAAATTTTCTCTGTCAACAGCTAGAATATGTAACCACTGATACAAATTCCATGTGTTAAGAACATTATTTTTTGTTTTGATTACTAAAGCAGCAGGCACAAATACTCTATACTTTTCCTTGCTACCGATTGTAGTTACTTTGCCATAGACCATTTAGTGACGGGATAGCATGTAAGACGTCCCTGGTATTATCTATTTGTAAATAGAAGATGTGTACAATATATATAGAAATATCTTATATAGAAGACTACAGAATTTTTTTTTACGAAAAGTTGCTGTAGGTATGCTTCGTAAAAATTGTGCTCGAAAAACAAGAAGGTTAATGTACTGTACAGATTTTTAACGTACCCTGCCCAACAAAAAATATATACTATGTACTAATGTAACATATCTGTATTATTTTGTTATGGTAAATTATGTAATTTTTTTTCAGGAATGTTACGGATATTTTCCTAATTTGCAATACTTTAATAAATTTAATATCCGCTCATTTCAAATTTAACATTGCTTTTGGTAACGAATTTGAAATTTGTCGGAAACCCCTCATAACTAGAAGTAGTTAAAGAATTCTATGAAAATAAAAAGCCTTTGATACCGGTTTTGAAAGAAATAACCAGCTTTCTTAATCGTTTCACGTGAAAACTTTTGTTATTATTGCCACCGGCAAAATGGTTTGATATTATACGAAAATTCAGAATTTTATGTTTCTGATTGTAATAAAAAATGTTGTTTAATTTTCTGTTTTATTTGCCATTGCAAATTGGATATTGAAATTTAGCAAAATGAAATATAGTTTTTTATACACTTCACATACATTATCTATTAAAATTTGCTATAAAAAGGATTTAAACAGTCAGAGTTTCACATTAAATTTTATATTCTTTTTAGTGTTCTGTGAGATAAATTCAGGATGAGAAGATGGTTAATAATTTTTAGCATTATTTTATTATTATAAATATTGTTTACCTCTTCTTTAAAGTCAATCGAAATTATATTGTCTTGTGAATTTTTCCGTTGAATATTGCCAAGGTTTACATTCTGCAAAATTTTAAATGAATCATTAAATGTAGGGAGGATTAAGCGAAATCTGTTCAATTGTCATTTGTTTTGATTGATTCGTATGCTAAGGAGGCTAGCAGATCATTTTTAGAAGGAAAAAAATGATTTTTGTCTCTAAATTCTGGGAAAATCGGCCATATTTAAGATTAAACTTCTTTATACACTTCTGCAGAACACTATCAGATGGCTGCAGTATGAACTCTAACTTCTTGTTGGCTCAGTTTTCTGAAGGAGTACACCATTGTATTTTTTTACTAACAAATACTTGCGTATATACTTGACCTTGTCTTTCCATAAAACGTTTTGTTAATGAATAATGGAAGTGAAACAACTGATAAGTACTCCGAATTCTCTCTGTCAAAAGATTCTTTTGCATGCCCATTTCAATCCATGAAATGTTCACCATACTTCAATCGAATGCGCATTGAGAAAACTTGGCGTTGAACTGACAATATCCAAGATAAATGATAATTCGTCTGTACAACTTTCAATAACTTTATAAAAATGGTTTTTTTTGCAAAAAAACCCAACAACAACAAAAATATATCACTGGAGTATTTAAGAGACCAGATCTTTAGTGCACTAAACCACTCATTAAAAAAGCGTCTCTAAAATAAGTTTTAAAAAATCTTGGCTTTAAAGACAGCATTTTATATACACCTTACAAATAAATAAAATACGGAGCTTAATACAGTTTGTTTTATTGTGTATCGTTGAGTATTTTTGTGTTTTCTTGATTGTTTTTCATTGGCGTTCTGAGAGTCGTTTAATTGTAAAAAGAGGCTGAAACCAAATGAAAATTTGTTTCATTAAGCGTATTTCTTATTTATGTGTCATCCTGAGGCGTTTCGTTGGGAAATGGGAACATTAAGATCGTTAATTGTAAAATTAGTTTAAATAAAGTTCAAATTTAATTCGCTCGGGGCTATCTCTTTGCAAATTGAAAATTTTCAATCCAGCCTCGGGGATTCTAGTGACATATTCCACTACACTACAAACAACAAAATATTTATTAAGCCAAACATTTTTCATCTATCCTGAAAATTTTCAAAAATGCCACTTCACTTATTTTTACATATAAAGATTAAAATATGAACTTTAAAAATAGTTACAATTTCTGCATTACAGATTTCTAACAATTGTATAATTTGTACTCAAATATTATTCATTCGATTCGCAATCGGGAAATCTCTGGAGTCTTAAGTTCTGACTGTTTTATCTTACAATGTCGCTCTACGTTCCATTAGGTGCCAGATTATACCGCACCATTGTCCGAAAAAGTGTCCTATCGGCAAAAAGCTGGTTTTCAGAAAAATCTTCTGAAGTTTATTAGTTCTATTGTATTTCACTGTAGAAAAAATAAAGATACGCTAACTGTACCACTACTATACCAATCAATTTAAGATTTGCTCTAATCATTATACATTTGAATTTTTTATATTTTAGCTTTTGCATCTCAAAAGTCACATTTGTCTGATAGGTCACTTTTCCGAGCACAGGGCGATATGTCGACATCGTCACTTAACCAAGGTTTTATATTACGAGGCGTTGAACGAAGTTGTACTTCTACTCAACGGGGCTCACTCGCGTGAAAGCCCCGCTCATGTGCCTTAACCAGAGGTCCTGTCAAATAAGCGAGTCTGCCAATGTCAGCAGACTAGCTCAGTCAACATGTCTTATCGCATATTTAATTTAGGTTCAAAGTGAAATCTTGAAATGAAATATAAACGTGACAGTAAACACGCAGAAATGTTTATAGAGAGTTGGTTGCAATACCCTCTACTACAGAGAGAATAACAATATCACGATATATTTAAAACTCTAATTTTGATAATGACCATTAGAAATCTGTTGTCTCAATAACATGGTAAAATATGAATGATTAGTAAATCGTGTACGATGTATTAGGAAAGTACAACACATATGTCCCATGATCCTTCAAGGCATAACTCATTTAAAAAATATTCAGCTTATAGCCCTCGTGTAGCTCTAGTGCGACGATAATTCAAACTAAAACTAAAATTTGATTCAGCTTAACCCCTGCAACTTACCTAACATTCCCGTCGGGAAATGCTCCACTTTCACATCTATCTCCTGCCCCACCACAGTTTGCGAGGCAATCCAGACATACTGCTTTCCAGTGATCCCCAGTTGTTTGGCGGCTCCCATGATGTCGAAGGCCTCTTTTCTCGTCGCGAACAACAAGAATACCCTGGCCTCTGAATCGGCTACGTCCTGTAGTTCATTGACGTAGTCGTCTTTGGTTGTTGACTTTAAGGTCACTATGTTGAGGATGTCTAGTCTGGAAAAATGTATGGTGGTGTGAGTGCACACACACTGTTAAAAATTTTGTGCTTGGTTTCACCATGATATTGGTTCCTAGTAGCTGCAGCGGCTGTGTGGTGAAATGTTTCACCTTTTTTTCGGTGTTTGGTTGAACCGTTCTTCTGGATTTGGAAACAAAAACCTGAGAAATGGTTCAACCGAATACCAAAAATATTGTTTAACGTTTCACCACACAGCCGTTGCAGCTACTAGGAACCATATTTTTGGTGAAACAAAGTGCATAATTTTTAACAGTGCAGCATGGTGGATTACGCGAACAATTCCTAAGCTTTCCCACAAACTTATGTGGAAATGATCACTGATCCTTTCCACCATTGACAAAAATAAGATTAAATCCGTGTTTTTTAAATGAAAAAGAATTAAAATGTTACAAATGATTACCTCCAATACACGTAATAATTTATTTGTTCATTAGTCGTTCTTCAAGTAAAAAATCGAGTTTTAGTCTTTTTTAAAAACCTTTTGTATTTTAAGAAAGACGTATATTTCGCTTGACGGATTTGTTTAGCACATTCTTAATCTTTATAAATTAGACTAATTGATACATCTTTTTAATATGTATATTTGATTAGTAGTTATCCAAAACATCAAATTTGTTAATTATATCACTTTAATTCGTCTACACATTCCACCAAAAATCTCTTTTCCTACTTCTATTTTGAATTAAATTGTGCTTTTCATTGAGGAATCTATTTGATAACTGAAACATCAAGCAATCAAGAATACAAATTCTTATGTTTACAACTAGTGCGCACAAGAGTTCTTTCAAAGGAGTTAAATAAATTATTTCACGCAATAGTCTAAGTGAAATAAATTCACGAGTAAAATAGGGTCTTTCCTAAGTATTATTGTAAGAACTATTCATTGCTATCTGGAGGCAACTCTTTGGATTCTTTTCCAAGTTTGGTGATGGTTAAATGGCCTAACCTTTTGCTAATGCGCATGTGAAGATAAAGATTTGCGGAAGATAAAGAAATAATCATTTTTTTTAGCCATTTTTCCTTTTTTATTCCAAATTAATTAAAAAAAATGAAAAAGAAGGTATTGAAATGCGGTCGATGTCCGTCTGTCAATTTTATCACGTTCAAGTAAAATATTTTCCTCCAATCAGGAGCTTTTATTTATTTTGTGCACTACTGCGTCAAAGTATATATTTTAAACACGGTTTCGTTAAAAACATCCCTTTTACCACAATTATTGATTTGAGGAGCCTAGCAGCTAAGGGATACTAGCGAGTATACACTCTTGAAAATTAGAAAATACTTGACCACTTGATAAAGAGAAAGGAAGGGTAGTAGGGTGTCATGGAAGTAGCTGAAATCATTGGAAGTTGTACTTGTACCATTCACTATGGCAGCATCATATAGTGATTCACTTGTATACCTTTACCACAACAATATTTGACTCAATAACAACTACTTAATGCATATTACTCCAATACTAAAAAACATACATTTTATACCCTTTGACTTCTAGGATCCTCATGTGGAAAAACATTTTTTTTTGGTACGATATTATAAAAAATAATTGGATAGCGAAATTTGGTTTTCCCTCGAATTAATGACAATTGGAAAAACGAGTGCTGAAGTAAAATGTTCAACTAGAAACAATAATTTCAACTAAGAATATAATACCACACATATTTATTTCAGAGTTTTTATTTTATTTTATGGTTTATTTTGTTATTTTTTCACTCTTTGATTTTTAACTACAAAATTATAACTTCTCTCCGAACTGCTTACATCCTAGCTAGGTTAGTTTCAAAAAATATATAATCTAGTATTCTTTAATAAAGATGCCTTTTCATTTAAAATGATTTTAGAGCAAAACTTTTTTCCTCTTAATAAATCGTACCATTACTGCTTTTATATTTAATAATATAAAATACAATAACAGTACCTTTTTAATTTCGATTGCATTTTAAATTATAAAAAAAATTATCAATGTATAAGAAACATAAAGGTTTAAAAATAACGTTTTATATATATGTAACTATATATGGTATATAACATCTACTGTGATCTGTAGTATATAAATATTAGATAAATTTAAATATATGATATAAATTTTTAAAATAACATACACATTTCTTAAAATAAATACACAACATAACTATTACGAGTCATGTCCAAAAATATACTAGAAATTTACTTGAACTCTCTTCCGAATCCCATATGAATGAGGTCCCTGATTGCTCGGATAAAGTCGCCATGACCGCCCATTTGTGACGTCACAACCGAGAAAGTATGCCAAGAATACCGTTTTAATATACTGAGCATGACTTTGGCTTGGTGTTCAACTGTTGGCGCCAACTGCAGGATCCTTGAATCAGAAACTCTCTGAAAAGAGAACATTGTCGGAGAAATATTTGTGCGCGCGTATTTTTAAATATGGAAATATTTTAGGTGAATTTATTTTTGATTATGGATATACTTTGGAGAATCTTATAAATTAAAATTTTAATTTATATGCTTATTAACGAAATTAATCTATAATTTTTGAAGCATCAGAACAAATTTTGGATATTTCTTTCTCCATACTCTATCGAAACAAAAATATACATTACATAATATCTTCAAAATAAACAAAACTTATTTCCTTAAGAAAGATAAAGCATGTACTTTAAATTAAAAATAAAATTCGTTTTTAAAGATATTTCATTACTTTGATACCTTATTTTACACAGCAGTTTATAAGAAAAATGATTATTGTAACGTCATATCCCCATCAATAGAGCCTCATTTTAAAATAAGTTAAGCAGTGTAATACTCAAATGATATCCTTAGAAATCCTTCTATATTATTTACTTATAACTGTAAAATACTCAAGACCTATTGCTCCAATTCGAAGCATACCAAAAAACAAAATATGTTAAAATACCAAATACAATAATTTCATCCCCTGTTTACTATGAAGATAAAATATTATTTTATATTTTATTTTGCAGTTCAGAAGATTAAACTGTTCACACTATTTATTATTAGTACTTGAAGTTGTGTGCTTTTCCATGATAAAAGTATTTTATTTAACTAAACGCTTAATTTTTTGAGAGCATCAACATATTTTGAAACTGTAGTTGTACTAATTAATTAGGCCATATTATTCTTGCCAGTAAAGCCGCTTTTGACACTTGGAAACAAAAAAAGCAAAATATTTGGTTTCAAGAACAATACTTATTTCTGTATATGCATTAGCATAACAATTAAATTAAACCTCATTAATTTTAAACCTCATTACTTTGATAAATCGAGTATTTTATTTTATTGAAATGAATTGAGCAAAAACATTGTTAATATTTTGAAAAATCTTTAGATTTAGATCTTTTTGCTTTATTCATATATTTTGTGGATCCCTAAAATACGGACCAAAGTGATCTCGGGAACTAAACATTGGGGTTTCGCTTTGTTTCGACCGACCGTAACATTTGCTGCAAAGCTCCGTATTTTTCATCTGGTCTTGTAAGATTAAATAGGCACAGCAGGTCTTGGCTTTCTATGAGCTGTCATACCAGTTTATTATTGCCTACATATATACTTGCAGCAAGTAGAACTACATAGAAGAATCAAATATGTCCAGTAATAGGAAAAATTCCTCTTCTGTTATGACAACTAAAAAAAGAAAGCCTGGCTTTAGCTTATTGAATGCGATATCTGCTTCTGACACTCAGAAATGTGAGCAATATTTAGCGTTAGGTCACGCGTCGAAATAATTTCCTAGTCCATACCAGAAGATTAGGTGGTTTCTATTGATCTGAGGTACCCGATTCATTCTCCAATACTTCGAATTTAACTTGGCTGGAACTATTTCATGTATGTGTCTTTGGACTTGTAACTTTATACTAGTTAGTATACTAGTTTTAATTGTTGTGGAATTTTAACGTAACTTTATTAGTTGGAAGTATTTTATTAAGGTGAAGTAAAGTTTAGTTTTCCAATTCTTCATAACTGATAATAAAACCTTACAAATAAACTCTTATTTTTGAAATGTAAACATATTTTGAATGAGAACGTGCGTAGAAATAATTTCCTAGTCCATGCTAGAAGATAAGGGGTTTCTATTGATCTGAGGTATCCGATTAATTCTCCAATACTTCGAATGGACTTGGCAGTAGCTTTGCTGAAACTATTTCATGTGTGTGCGTGTGACTTTCGACTTGTTACTTTACTTTAGTTAACTGTTATTGTGTTCTAATTTTGACGTAATTGTAGTAGTTGAATGTGATTTATTTAGTTGGAGTAAATGATGGGATAAATATTTAGTCTTAAATTACAATTAAACTCATATTCCCGAAATGTGAGCATATTTAGCATTTGATCTTGCGTAGAAATAATTTCCTATTCCATGCTAGAAGATGATGGGTTTATATTGATCTAATCTATCCGATTAGTTGTTCAGTACTTCGAATAAACTTTACAGCAGCTTTGCTGGAACTATTATATGTATGTGTCTTTCGACATCTAAAATTATATGTGTGTCGCCATACATGTAAATATTTATAGTGCTCCTAGTTAGAGTGTACGATTGTTCATATATTCATACAATAAATGAAACAAAAAACAACAACAACAAACACTATGCTCATACTACTTCGTCAGAGGGACAGAGTATGAACAGAGGGGTGTTTCTGTTTGCAGTAAATCATAAGATCAACTACCACAACTGTCCCCAACACCCAGCAATGAAAGTAAAAAAGGGGGAGCTCGAAAGAATATCCAACGAACCAAGAAAATGAAACAAAATGAGCCATAAGCTCAATATAAACACCTGAATAAAAAGTGAAAGTGGAAGTATATGTTCATATCAAATTACAATTAACGAAACTAGAGGATATCCAAGAATACTAGGCAAGACGTTTTATAAAAGTATCCACTGCATTTGAATATTTTGATGGAAAACAGTTTTGACTAAGAATAGCTTTGAAATGTGAAAAAGCAGTTTTAAGATAAGAATCATTATTATAAATGCGATTTTTTCTATTGAGTTGCGTAAAAAAGATGCTGTTGAAAATTTTGGAATTAAGATTGCTGAAAAAATGAGTAAGACACTTTACTGTAAACTGGAAATGCCTTCGTTTATCATATAATCCGATGTTTGTGGAGCTATTGTTAATTTTGATATCCAAATCAAGATAGTTGTCATTGGTATCACTGGAGTTGGTCTTTTTTACGACCAGTTCTTTAGGATAAATATTATAGACAAAGTTGAAATTATTAATGTCAAAAAGGATTAGGTCGTCAATATAACGAAATCCAGAGACTTCATTAGTATTAAGGAAATTTCTTTCAAACATATGTAAATATATGTCAGCAAATAAACTGCTGAAACTATTTCCCATGGGAACACCTTTTTGTTGTCTATAGAAATCAATGCCGTTAGATACATAGTTTTCAAAAATATTATACCTTCAGAGATCCATCCATTCATTTTTAAGAATTGTGTCATTATCAAGAAATGCATCGAAAATCTCGGAACAAATCTGCACGAGATTACTGTGTGGTATGCTGGTAAAAAGGTTTTCAAAATCAAAAGTATGAATGTTATTAATATTGTTGGTCTCCTTAAAAAGATTAGCACATCTAGGTTGTTATTGATCATAAAGTATTTTCTGTCTTTTTTATATTGTACATGACTTTTTTTTAAAATGTCGAAAAATCTCTTGCTCAAATTATCATTGTAGCATTTGGTGCTGCAGGTTACAAACCTGAACTTTACAGGATTTTTGTGAAATTTAATAGTGGGGAACAGATAAGGATATTTTAGACCATCAATTTTAGACTTGAATCTGTTCATATATTGTCCTTTACTACCAAATTCTAAAATAAAATTTGTTTTATTCTAATATGTCTGGTATTTTTTATGAATATTTTGCATTAGACGTTTTTTGTTCATATTTTATGATGCACAGCTGCAAAACATCTCAATCCCCACCCCATCATAGGATTAATGCGGAGAAATGGAGTGTTTATATTTTCCACAACTATACACGCATATTATATCTGTGCAGTTAATTTTTAAATGATTTTTTTTTATCTAACCCCTTAAAGATAGGATAATTTTCAAGGAAACGGTCATAAAAGTGTCTATTTCGATATTACTGGCGCGTTACCTACTGGAAACTCCAGCCATTTGCGGTTTAATTGGTGAATTTAAGTTACTTTTAATCTTATTAATCTCTATTGAACAAGCAAATCCCGGAAATATCACGGGAGCAAGAAGGAAGGGATTGCGAAAATTGCAACACCAAAAGTAATTTTTGGGGATATCATGATCTTTGCAAACACATATTTTTTCTGCAAATAGTCTCCAACGTATATCCATAAAACACATAATAAAAGCATAGATTATTACATTACATTTCATACAAGAATAAATATATTAAAAAAAATTTTATCAGGAGAAGAAAACACAGATATATTTTTTTTTACTTTACCTATATAAAATATACGAAAGAAAAAACACACGTAGAGTCAAATGTGGGTTGGAATACTTTATTGTTGGAATATTTTAAAATACAATGTGCCTTAGCACAAAAGAGGACGCTGTTTTAAGTTAAGAAATTGGACACATGCCTCTTTTCTTCTAAGTTAGAGAAAAAAGGACTATATGGAAACAAACATGGATTGGGATGGATGAAAATATGGTGGTTGGTATGGAGATCAGAATAATAGGGAGATGCGTGACGTAAGAACAAAGTGAAGCCGCTTGAAATTTCATCAATAGATGAGCGTTGTGGATCTGAGTTATACTTCGGAGAATACGTTTTGCAACTAAAACGTTCAAAAAATTGTTCTGGGTTTCACCATAATAAAGGTTTCTAGCATCTTCAACAGCTGTATAATTAATTGTTCTCCATATTTTTAGGTATTTAATTGAACCATTTTTCTGGTTTAAGAAACAAAAAAAAAGTTGAAAAATGTTTCAATAGGATACTGAAAATTTGGTGAAACATTTCACCATTCAGCCCTTGCAGCTACACTCTTAAAACAAACGAGCGGTTTTTACGAGTTAATTTCCACTCCTTTCCGTGCCGAAAATGCACTTCCTCTATAGGAGTGGATTTCACTCTTTTTGCGGAGTGGGTAAAAGAAATAAAAGAAAACAATCTACGTCCTACACTCTTAAAACGAGTGGTTTTAACTCAGTCTGAGTTAATTTCCACTCCTTTCCGGTGCCGAAAATGCACTTCCCATATAGGAGTGGATTTCACTCTTTTGTTTTAAGAGTGTACAAGTAACGTATTTTTAGTAAAATCAAGCATACAATTTTTAACAGTTTAGATCCTTTACGTTTAATATAATTATTCAAGCTTCAACTCTTATCAGACACTAATCAAAGTAAGAAAAAAAATATATGCAAGTTCTGAATTCACTCATAAATTCTTCTGCTTCTGCGCAATTCAATAAAATTCATCTATGATCTATCCCTAAAATACTTTAGCTTTTCTTACGTATATATTTGCCGTATGGAACTTAGTGCCTAAATAATTATTTAAGTCCTTGTTTGGGCTCATCGTAAAAGGGATAATTGCTTCACTTGGTAAACCGTTTTTGCATTGGTTTTCTGACATAGAGGCATCTCTGTATTATTCCAACTTTTCTGGATGTTAATATGAAATGTAGAAAGCGACATAGAAGCAGGCAGGCGGCAAACATTTCATGCAAATAATACAACAAATATTCAACATTGTTTTCATGCAAAGTCTAATATGCAAATACATGCTGTGCTATTTACGCAAACGTAATAAAAATGCATTTGACTAAACAAATATTTTCCTTTTGAATGTGTTCTTTCAAAGCCCTGTTTTGAATTTTGTTTATTTTTTTGTCATTTATTTTTCTTTTGTTCAGATTTGCTATCAGTACATGTGCGTTTGGTTACTCCTTTGTAATTGTTTAACCGAAAAAGTTTCAGTTTTTGGAATTTATTTCTGGTTAAAAAAATGTTTAGCAGTAAATATATTAGTGATTAATAAAAATTTTTAGTTAAATATTTTCTATCTACAAATAAATTTGATTTCTTGTAAATTAATTTTTATTTTAGTTTAAGATCGGATATTTGGCTAAATAAAAAATATTTAATTAAAATTTGTAAATTTATTTTCTTAAAAAATTAATTCCAACTATTTCCTTTCATAAATAAAACCACTATAGGAACATACGAATATTTTCTGACTTAGAAATCCTTTATTCGCAGAAATTGAAAACAAAGAACTGGTGTAATTAAAGGTTAATGAATTCAGGTCGCATCTGATTTAAATAACAGGTATTGCATTAACCTCATTGTGCATTTAAATTCATTGGCTCGCGTTCAAGTACTTGAAAGTGCAAGAATCATGCAAATAATTTTAATTGCAGAAATAGCGTTTTCTTTAGTGATTTAGATTAAAACTAAAGTGTAGGAATCGTTTATGTTTTATTTTTAGGTCTTGTTTACTGAATTGGTATAAATACATTTTGAGTCACAAAATTTCACTGAAAAGGTTTTGTTGAAAAATGTTGTGGTAGTAAGGATCAGGCAAGTATAAATATTTAAAAATATCATGAATCACAAAGAAAACAAATAATAAATTTTATTGGAATTAATTGCAAAGAATACCCAATAAATATGTCTAAAAAATATAGAGAAAATCAATTTAATGCACGTTTTATGGCTTGATTTCGCATTTTTATTGCTTGAATTGTATTTATTTGTGATATGATAAATTAAAAAACACGATATGCGGTGAATTTAAAATATTTAGTAGAGCACACTTGATTCAATTTCATACCAAACATCCTATATCGCCGTTTTAACTCTTTTATGGTGAAATATTTGCTTCAAATTTACAAGTTAACATCTCTATTTTACCTAAATCCAGACTGAATGCCTACCATTCCATCACCTTAAAGAGTTTTAACACAAATTCTAGGATTTGGAGACATGCTCAGATCGTTTTTCTCGATGAAACGTGCAGTCTTCCTCATATAAATACCCCAAAAAAAGCAACAAATTGTTATTTTTTGATTTTATAGTACAATCTAGAGATAGTCATTTCTACAAAAAAAACGTCCCTTCAATATAAATTCACTTCACAGCGTTCCGTAAGTTCCGTCTAGACTACCACAAAATATTTCGACAAAATCTTTTCAGTTAAATTTTGTGACTCAAAATGTCTTTTGTCTACACTTTTGAGATACGGAGTATAGTTTATATTAATTTAAAATTTTAGGTGAGAAATTGTATTTATTCCATATCGACTGATACATTGCTGAATTTTGGATAGGTTTTTATATATTTTTATTTAAAGAGTTTTCATTTGGTTTGTATTTTCGCTAGGGGAATCTCCTGCAGAGAAATTAATTATTTATCAGTGCATAATATTTTATTGTAGTTAAACTTTGCGCGAGACTTTATTTTATCTTAGAATTTTAAAATAATTTTAACTAAATAAAAATTCGAGTATTCAGATACATAACATCTTTCATTGTTTTTATTGCATTCGGTATATTATAAAACACATAACATTCACATTTAACATGCCTACGAAACACACACCAGTTTTTATTAACTCAATCAAAAGTATATGTAACAGTCCAATATCAACGAGTGCAACATGTATTCAGTGCATCACAAAACACATATTTATTTTACACAAATGCAAAGCTGAGCTGTTCTACCTGAGTCTGAATCCGGAATTGTAGAAAGGCAGCACAAGAGAGGAAATAGTTTTATCAGAACGAATTATTATGTTGAGGAACTACATGTGGTTAGAAATTTTCTGAAGATGATGTCAACTTTTGGTGTTAGTTTGTTATCATTAGTAATTATTAAGTGAAGTGCTATTTATTAGTGCGATAGAAAAAATTAAAATTGTCTTATTGATATGAAGATTTTTTTTTTGAAATGACGGGTACAATTTGAACTTTGAAAAAAGGGAATTGAATGCTGGCAGACCTTTTTTAAATTTAAAAAAAGTATATGACAAGTTTTATTTATCTATCTAATAGTGTCTAAAAGCATTTTCCTTATCAACAATAGTAACAAATCAGAAATGCTTGTTCAAAAAGGAAAAGCACGAATTATGCGAACTAATATTATAAAAATATAAAATTCTAATATCGCAAACCAACAAAGGTTTGTTCGGTAAAAATCATTTTCGGAATCTTTAGTTTTCTGAGTTCCGAAGAATAATAATTAAACAAACGCAAAAATTAAACTATTTCAAATACTAACGCAATACGAGATCCGTAACTCTTCTGCACACACCCCGCAACATTATAGACCTTCTATATATTATCAAAACCCCATTTCAAAAGAATCTTCGACTTTTAAGAACTAATGCATGCCGTATTATCCTACTTTTTTAAAAAAAATAAACCTGCAACTCTATAAAATATTGCTTTCATCTATTTATTAATTAATAAATTTATGAAGAATATGCATTTGCAAGTATATGTTATTGGTATACATCTATCGCAAGCCATGCTATAATCATGTATTTCAGTTAAAGCTAAGTTATCCGAGTCGATTGTAATGCAACTATTCAACTAAATGCAAGACAATGTTAAATGCAACTCTTCTAAGCTTCTCAGTATCTGTAAAACATAAAAGTGATGCATTTTATATAGATAGTTATACAAGGGAAAAAATATTTTGGTAAGGTGGAATTTTGATTGTAAAATATCTTCCCGATCAAATTCAAATATTCTTTTTATAAAATTTCATAATTAAAGAAAAAAAACTAAATGCAAATATAGTTTATTTTTATTTCATTGAATGGGAAGTGTATGTCACGAAAGTTTGTAATTTTATATATATATTTTATTTTTTAAAAAGAAAACTTATGAAAAAATACTATTGGCTTATAATTAATTGATATATTAACAATACTCAATAAGGAGATGAAAAATCTGAATAAATTTTATAAACTGATGTGTATATCTGAATTAGAAAATTAATATTGAATTTTTATCATTGGTGTTGCATTAATATGATTTCTTCTGAAAAAATTGTAACTTTTTATTATCTGCAGCGTTTATTAGTCGACATTCCAGTTTCAACAAAGCCACAACATTTATTACATCTAAGATATGTGGCCTTATATGGGTTCTATTGGAGTAAAAACAAATCTTATGCCAAATATTTCTCTCCTAAAAATTTAAAATCTGTAACACTATTAGGGGGTTAAGTCAAATTGTTTTTATTCCAATCTAATATAGCCACACACACACATATATAGACAATCACATTTAGTGCACATTCACAAATGCTTACATTTACATTTGATTTTATATTTATTTAAATTTAGTTATATGCATTTCATTAGCATTTATTAGCCACAAAAACATCTACACAGCAGTTTAGTTCAACACTTAATAAATACAACTGCACACAAAATAAATAGCCATGATTTTTAAATAATTTTTTTGAGTAGTTTTTATAATTTTTATTTAATAGAAAATTATAAATATATAGATCAGTAAAGCGGGAGGGTTTTAAAGTTGCATGGCTGAAAGATTATTATCTGACAGAAGATTATTATTAGAAAGATTATTATCTGACAGAAGATTATTATTAGAAAGATTATTATCTGACAGAAGATTATTATTAGAAAGATTATTATCTGACAGAAGATTATTATTAGAAAGATTATTATCTGACAGAAGATTATTATTAGAAAGATTATTGACAGAAGATTATTATTTAAAGATAGATAGAAGATTATTATTGACAGAAGATTTATTGAAGATTTTTGACAGAAGATTATTATTAGAAAGATTATTGACAGAAGATTATTATTAGAAAGATTATTGACAGAAGATTATTATTAGAAAGATTATTGACAGAAGATTATTATTAGAAAGATTATTATCTGACAGAAGATTATTATTAGAAAGATTATTATCTGACAGAAGATTATTATTAGAAAGATTATAATCTGACATAAACTCATTTCTTATTTTTAAGAAATGAGTACAATAAGCTTCATTAAAATTCCCAACAAAAACTTTAATATACTACACCTCATGCATATAGTTTAAACTATTACACAAATAATTTACTTTAATATGGAAATGAATTTAAAAAGAAAAGCATACTTGTTCATTTCTACAAACTGCTTGTGATTTTTTTTATTTGCATTATATAAAGTCCCTTCGAAAATCACATTGTGTTTAAAATTAAAATCACGAAAAAATTATTTTTTTGCGTGTGAAATGCTTTAAATTTAACTTAAATTACAGGTTTAAAAAATATTATTTATACACTCGTAGGTTATCTTGCTTTATTTCAATCTTTGTTTTTTTCTATGACTTTAGTATAAGGTCAGATTTCATTGCTATTTATACTATCCTTATATTCATTATTGTTTGGCATGAAGGGGAATCAAGGAGGGAAAAAACATTCATATTTATCGTTAAACTAACATTTTTTCACTTTTGAAAATAAAAATAACAAATTGTTATTATATTATAGTATTAAAATTAACGACTGTTTTGTTAAAAGAAATATGTAAGTGAATGTAAGAGTAACTATCCAAAAACTTTATTTAAATCCCAAATCCCTCAAAAGTCAAAATGCGGAAATTTTAACTACTAATTTTGACTACTGAAATAATACGGTCTGGATTACATTAAACTTTTTAGGTCTTTCTTCATTAGATTCTTTGATTTGTGATCCATTGTTTTTTTAATTTGAACCAAAGAGTATTTGTCAAATAAATAGCATTGTCTAAAATTGGAATTAAGTATATTCATTTTTCTCCAAATCCAAAAGATCTATGTTAATCTGTAGTTATATGGATCCCTCTTAAAACTTCACATCATATGTGACGGCATTGAATAGTACTTTGCTTCATCTTTACTTGTGCTAATAAGTAAAAAATGCTGAAATATGGAATTGACTTCTTTTATTCTAGATTTTTTTAATAAATCAATAATTTTCTACTGCTGAAACTTTATACAAATAAATAAAATTTTTCGAGATGCATCCTTTTACATTTAAAAGTTTTAAACCTTTTTTATTAATACGGGTAAATATTTTCAGATTTATGCACCTCAACAAAAGACAGCAATAAAGGATGCATATCCGTATCCCTTCCAAAAACATTCTCTCAAAGTTGTAGAAATGCAACACATTTTTTAAAAACTTTTTTTGTACACGTGCTGAAACCAGAATACATTTTCTTATTCCAGGGCTTATCTACGTCTAGAAAGGGAAAAAATGAATGAAATCGGCTTGAAAACGTCAAACCGTTGGAAAAGACTTGTGCGCTGTATGATAAAAAAAACCTTTTTTTTTATCGGATATCAAAAGAAATCCCTTTTAGAATAAGGTTTTCCATTGAATCGACCGAATTTTAGTGAAGTTCGTGTATCGGTTTTCCGACAGTCATCTTCCTAAGCTTAAATCAAGGTATGAAGGCTTAGAAAAATTCTGGTTGGTTAACAAAAACGGTGAAGGACCGGAATACATTTTCTTATTTCAGGGCTTATCTCCAGAAATTAAAAAAAAAGTTGAACAATAAAAATACAAAATTGATTGAGGTATAGAATATTTCCTCATATAATTTTTTATGACAATAAATATATAAATGTAGAAAAATAATTGATAAACTTAATTTTTTTCTCTTAAAAAAGATTACAAATGCACTCTTGCCTTAAACTTGTATATTGAATTGATTAATGCATAGAAATTAAAGGCATTCATTTAAAGTTAAAGAAAAACAGGTGTTTGAGACATCATGAATTCATTAAAAATGGTATAAAAATGGCCCTTAAACATGGTATTTTTAAGAATTAAATAACGAACTTTACACAGAAATGTGGTTCAAAAATATTGCAAATTTATCAGACATTTTAAAACGTATGTTGTTGTTGTCAATAATACCTTCCCCGGTAGACTGCCAGTCTGCTAGACCCGTAAAGACAAGAGGTAAAGGGTGCGGCTTGTATGCGATTGAGCCCAATTCGGAGGAAGTTGTTTTTTTGCTCAATGGACGCCTCGTAATTTTGAACCCTAGTAAAGCGATAAAGTCGAAACCAGAAAGTTCACCTGAATCCAACCAGTGGCGCTACCTTATTTGCTTGTTCGGGACTATCAACTTTACAGGTTTAACGAGTACGTATGTCTCAGTGTACCTCCAACACACCAATACAGACAAACACACAAGCAAACAGACAACACAAATACCTATGACCATATGCGCAGATTAAAACCCGGGGTCTTCCAGTTTGATTTAACTTTTAATGTTACATTACATTTTTTTTAAAAAAAATCAATATTAAAATCTTTATTTTCAAATAATTTCATGCGTATTATTAAATTAAACATCAAGGGGAATGATTTATATTTATATCTATAATTAAAATTAATTTTTATGTTTAGGTTAATTCATGTAATCCTAATTCCTAAATCTTAATTTTTTAAAACTAACTTTTAGACTTCATTCATTAAAACAACTACTTTAGAAGAATAACAATATAACTATATCTATGTAAACCATACCGTTGTATAAACATATAATTATTTTTTTTACACTTATAAATATTGCTTTTGAAGCAATATATCGTTATATTATTAAAAATATATTAAGATAAAATATAAGATGTGTGTTCTTCTTTTCCTTACAAGAAACAAATATGTAACTTTTCTTCTAGCACCAAACAGGCTAAGTTTCCAAATATACTTTGTAATGACATTCTTGATGTTCCTGACATCCGATTATCACAACTCTCTTTTCGTTGAGATGGTAATTATCTCAAAAGGAAAAGGACAATTTCCTGGCCAGGAATACACACGAAAAGTACTGCAAGGTTTACTCGAGGAATAGGAAATTGACATTTGTATATCTTTAAGTAACAAGGAAAGTTCAAATGAGATTTTAGTTTAATAGCTTTTGAGGTAATATAATTTAAATGGATCTTGGAATTGTTGGATTATTTAGCTTGATTTCTTAAATTAATGTCGCACTTCGTTTCATATAATTCAAATTTATCTTAGAATTGTTTGAATATTTAGCTTGATTTCGTTGAATTAAGGTCGCATTTCAGCTGCAAAGTGGGTATTGAAATTGGGCTTGGAAGTTTTCAATCATGGGCAAGTGACGAGGCTGAAACTAACTTAAGCTGTCATCCCACTCATCCTAATTCATTCATTCAATTGCACGACAGCCCTAGATGGGCCCTGGCCTTCTCTAGAAGTCTCCTCCAGGCAAGTCTGTTCTTGGCGACTGTTCTCCAGTTGGTATTTGCTGTTAGGGTCTTCAGGTCTCTTTCGAGACAGTCGATTCCCCTAGACGGGGGTCTTCCCCGAGGTCTAGTTCCCATGGGCTTTGCCAGAACGATTTTTTTACAGCATTTATCATCTTGCATTCTGGCCAGATGACCAGCCCATTTTAGCCTCTGTAATTTAATATGACTCATCGTAATAGCAAAATTAAAAGTAGATTGATGTTTTGATCAACGCATATTTACCATCCATCCCCTCCGACTCAAAATCGAACAACATTGAACCAATCCCCCTGACAACATCCTCTGACACCAATGCCATCGCAAAACAAACGCTCTGCACTAGAGCTCGAAGAAAAACTTCCAGTTTCCGAACTTAACTACGACAGAGAAGTCACAACAACAATCACCAGACTGAGGACGATGCATCTCAGAGGCATGAATATCTTGTGAGATGGATCAAGAATATGCCTAGAGTGCAGGCACTGTCCGGGCACGCAGCTAAATTCCGATCACCTCTTTAACCGCCTCTCCATCACTGCAGCACTCTACAAGATTGACTTGAATTGTTCCCTTGAGACTCTTCATACGGACTAAGCTGTGGATGTGGCCTGAGCAACGTTCCGCGCTTTTAGTATTATTTAACTGTGACATTCCACCTCTTTCTAATGATATTTTTTTCCATTATTGCACTGGTCTCGCGACAACAACAACAACCATCCCCTGGCATATTTTCATAAGTTACCACTACTTATGCGTCCTGCACATTACCTCAGGTTGCTCAAAATCGTTTTTAGATTATGTTAAGACATAAAACAAACGTTGATACATGGTTTAGCATCGTGCTTCAAATGTCCATGAATTATTTTTTCGTTTAATAAGAACAATTGAAATAAATACTCAACAAAGCTTGGAATCATTTATATAAATACATTAAGCAACGTATTTTTGAATTTCTATGCATAATCGGTTAGTAAAATTTGTTTTGTTCCAAAATAGTTGTAAAACAAATTCCAATTGTACAAACAACGGACTTATATAAACTCTTCATTCATCACTATCCGATCAAAATTTCCGACCTACCTAATTCCAAGATAATTAATTACATACGATGCCATTTGTTGAGAAAGCAATGGCTTTAGGAAGAAATGAGACATTGCAGATCACTTAATTTATACAAAGGCTAATTAATAATAAGCTTACATAAGAATTGTTAATTAATTAAAGTTAATTGTTTCTAAGTAAAATTAGCTAGTGACTAATGAAATTAGGAATTATATGCATGTTAAAAGGTAGTATAAAATGCATGCAATGCATATTTAGCATCGTAGCTAACATGTGATTGAATTACTATAAAAATATAGAGTATTTATACTACAAGTAAAGATTTCCTTTGTATCTGTAATAAAATTTCATCAAAATGAAATTCAAAACAAGCATAGCTAAGTTTTATTATTTATGCACTTTGCGTGATAGATATATTTATGGTTTAAACTGAAATTAGTAAAAAAGTAATCAGATTATTAATTACAAAATATCTCTTTCACTATTAACAATAACTTTTCTTTGAGCATCGTCCACGCTTAATTTCGGACTATCATATGTAATTAAATCTATAATAACAAAAATGAAATATATTGTGTGTGTTTTTACCTTATAGACTCTTATACCAAATACACGTTTGAGTCGTAACTCAGCACAAAGGTATAGTTCATAGTTAAATTACGAATTTCGAACTTTCAGAGTTTAAACTTTTCTATTTTTGGAGAAAAATCGAATTATCTGCAAAAATAATACACAGTTTTTGCTGAAATGCAGATACATTAAATAGTATGGAATGCATGTAATTGCACATAAGAGTATATTGAATAGAATGAGTGATGGAATAGTGAAAATCTTTCATATTTTTCAATAAATTAAAAAGTTTGAAATATTTTTTTTCGTGGAATTCGAGTGTTTACTCATTAAAATATTTTTTCTCAGAAACTATGCCTCAGTTCAAGAAATCAATCCTATGGTTATTAGGACTGATTCAATACTGCTTACAAAAAACAATTCACATTAACTGAAGAAATTTAAATATGAAATCGAAAAAAAAGTTTTAAAATTAAAAAAAATAAGATATTAACTTAAAAAAAATTTGTTATACATAAAATAATAAGTGTTATTGACCATTTTACACCTATTTATCAAAAAACACTTATGCTAAATTTTATTTAAACAAAAATGAATTTTGAGTACCGTGGAGTTTACAGTTTTTGGATTTTTGATTTACAGACCACTCTTTCTAGCATTATCAGGACTGTTAAAAAAATTATTCCACTCTTTCTAGCATTATAAGGACTGTTAAAAAAATTAGGTTAAAATAGCTATTATTTTCCTACAACTGGGTTTTCACATTTTCAACCTCTTATTTCTCTTCTTTTTTTGTATACGTACATTGCCAGTTTTACTTTTTGTCTATTGATTGGGTACAAATGGGATAATACGTCACGTTCCAAGAGATCTCGCCTCATTTCCAGGATATTGTCTTTTGAGAGTGACCTTATATTTAGATATCATTTTCTAAGCACGTATAATTTTTCGATGAAAATGTTAGGTTACGCTGACTTATCGTCGCACTAAAGTTCTATGAAAAGGAATAAAAGAACAGCAAAAATGAAGTTTAAAGTGTTCAGATCCTAATCTCAGAAGAGTAAAGAGTTCTAAATTAACTTAAACAAAATTATGTTTTATGAAATAAAATATGAATTTTAAGCGATATTGATTTTGATATTAACTGAGATTAAAATTCGAATACAATGAACGACTTTTAATGGTCTTTTGTTCATTTCAATAATTTGAGTATATACACATTACAATTGTTCCAAGCAACAAAGTAACAAAAGTAACAGAAAAACACAAACTAATATGAAATTGATGTAATTTATTCATTAAAACGAACTTATGTGAAAAAAAAATCCATAAAAATCTTATTTTTAATTCATAGTTATTACAAAATTTCTTCCGTTCAGAGTCCATTATCCATATACCGGGAGATAAGAAAAATTTCCGACTCACAAAAAATCAGTTTCGGAAGTGAATAATTGAAGACTGATCCCATTAACAATATACTTTTACCGAGTTCGGAGATAACTTTAAAAGCTTTTGCACTCTTTATGAAAATAATAATGGAATAGCATATCCGTTATGAAACAAAAAATAACGGTGAACTTAAAAATAAAATTCACTCACAACTTATAGCAAGACGTGGAATTAGTTTAAGAAAACTTTAACTCACGTTTTTATCTTCAAATGCGTTTTTGTTATCCCTTAATGGGAGCTCTACACTTAAAAAATGATGACGCTTTCAAAACTGAGTGAATCTATATTTTCACTTTTAAAGGGAGTCGAATGGTTCTATCTCGCCCATGTTAATTTACCTAACTTTAGGAACATTTTTCTCAGGAACTATATTAGATATAATTATGAACTTTTTTATATTTTGTTCCTTACATATAGCTCTTTGATTTGAACTGAGAATTTTTCAAAATATTAAAAAATACTTTTGAAATAATTTTTAAAAAAAATATGTATTGAAAAACTAAAAAAATCAGATTTAAAGTTACATAATTTTTTTTGAGCAGATATATTTAAAATACCTCAGTTTAAATCAAAGTGCTATTAACGGGGAAGAAATAACAAAATAAAATATGTTGATATCTTATATAGTTCCTGAGAAAAATGTTCCTAACTGTTGAAAAACCTTATATTTCAGGAAACGCAAAAGAAAAGTAAGGTTTAGGTTAGAACTGATATTAAGAGTTTCTCAAAAATGCTTATAAAAAGAAAACCACTAAACCATCTTGGTCTTAAATTAAAGCTAAAGATAAACAGAATAAAAATAAGGAAAAACCGAAAATCGAAATTTTTGACCCAAACACCTATCCGACCCCCTTCATTGAACAGTTTTTTTTTCAAATATGAGAACCCAATGCTTTCAATTCTGAAATACCAGACATTCTCAGTTTCAATCAAAATTACTTCTCATTCGGTAAATGTAGTCAATTTCCTCGGTATAGTTGACCGAATGGTTATCGTGTTGGACTCAAAATACAATTTTCTCTGAAGGGCGGAGTTTCAAACCGACCTACTGCCTGTCATTTTGTAAATCGCCTTTGGACCGAAAAATATTAGAAAAATTCACAAGAAATCATGTGCTTTATTATTCAATTTATAATATCATTTTTTGAACAAGGGCGTACTTAAATATAAACCTGGTGATTCATTCTGGAGTATGAGTGGTTTCAGAAATGCGTATATGCAAGTTTCAAACTTGTGTAATATTTACTCGGTGCCATTTTGTCTAAGCGACATACTCAGATTTGAGTATTTTTCAGTCATGTTTGAAAATGTTGATTTTAGAGTATAGCTCCAAAGTACAGCTCTGGGGCTGGGGAGCCCAGTCAGTTAGGCATTCGCCTAGCATGCGGAAGGTCCCAGGTTCGAGTCCGGGCATCGCTAAAATAACTGCCGACCTATAAACGGCACGTGCATCCAAAAATGTCCGACGAATAATATCCCGTGTGGCGGGAGTGCACGTTAAATATCCTTCAAAGTCCTAACGCTGCGTACGATGTCGCCCTTAACGGTTGCGTTGGCTACCTACTCAAGTGTCGGCTCGTCACTTGACTGTGGTTCTAAAATATGATGCCCGTCGCCAATAGCCCTCGTGTAGCTCTAGGGCGACGATAATTCAAACTAAACTAAACCAAAGTGCAGCTTTAATGTAGGGGGTCGATCCGTTTATTGGCGTAACAGTTAGATGCCTGTCCCTATATCGAAGCTCTACCTTAATGAATGTCAGTTTTTTAGTTAGCTACTTTCTGCCTGTATCCTTTTTTGATATTTAGCGTTCCATTATCTTTAAAACCAAATTAAGTTTTGTTTAGTTTGGATTATCGTCGCACTAGAGCTACACGAGGGCTATTGGCAACGGGCGTAATATTTAAGAACCACAGTCAAGTGACGAGGCGACACCTGAAAACCAAATTAAGATTACGTTTAAAACAAAAGTTGTAAAAGCATGCGCAATTTTTCAAAAACCTTTATATAATGTTTGACAGGTACTTTAAACTCGTGTATCAAATTTGAAGTCTGTACCTTCTTTCGTTTTACAGCAATATCTTTATAGCCAAAAAAGTTTTATGGCAGCTACACTCTTAAAGCAAAAGAGTGAAATTCACTCCTATAGGAGAAGTGCATTTTCGGCACCGGAAAGGAGTGGAAATTAACTCAGACTGAGTTAAAACCGCTCGTTTTAAGAGTATAGAACGCAGATTGTTTTCTTTTATTTCTTTTACCCACTCCGAAAAAGAGTGAAATTCACTCCTATAGGAGAAGTGCATTTTCGGCACGGAAAGGAGTGGAAATTAACTCAGACTGAGTTAAAACCGCTCGTTTGTTTTAAGAGTGTATTATACCTTTTGACAGACGGATAGACAGACGAACTAATATTCAAAAACAACTTGTTTTGAATCAGCACAATCCAAAATGTGTAGAAAACCCCAAATCGCATTTTCGGATTTTTGACCCCATCATAATACTTTCATTACCTTATATTGGAAGGGTTGAGGTAGGTACATATATATTCTGGCTTGCGTGCTTGATTAGAGACCCGCTGCCCTTATATTTCATATTAGGTTGGTTGGTTGGTTGGTAGACATATATATTCAGGTTTGTGTGCTTGGTCAGCGACCCGCTTATAAACCTTCGTCAAGTAAGACAGACACAACAGACAACACACACACATAAGTGGATCCATCTAATTTTTTAGAGACAGAGGCCAACTAGAGGATCCCCAGAATTGGCTTGTCATCCCCAGAGGTATTGATTTGGTATGGGAACTTAGAGGACTTTCGGACCCAACAGATTTAACGAGCACGTACTCCGCATATACTCGGTAGGTCTTCAGTGGTACCGGGACTCAATCGCAGGACCTTCCGATCCCGAGACCGAGACGCTGACCACTAGGCTCACTACGGCCCTCATATTAGGTAATTGAAAGTAAAACGCTACTGTTAACTAGAACTATGTCATACCAACATTACCAGAAACCTAACCTCAAATGAAAAATGCCAATACTTTTATCCAAGGACAGTTGAAATAAAGTTTGTTGCTCTAGTTGAACAGCCAAAAAAACTCCAAGGAGGAAATGTTCTCAATTTACATTGGGGATTTCGTGGTTATTGGGTAATATTTTATGGAAGTCCTTTATTTTTGAATTGCTTTTTTCTTTTGTGCTACCCGAGAAGTCAGAGAGTTGTGGAAATATATAAATTCTCCAGTTGGTAATTCAATTCTTTTAACCGAGATGCAAAACAATTTTTTTGGATTGATATAAAGACATTTATAATACTTAGAAAAATGTTTTTCCTTCTTTAGTAGCAAGTGAACATTACGTTCCTTATTTAACATTATAAATGACAACTACATATCTTAAAATGAGCGTTAAGGTTCTAAGAGTAAAAATGTTATATAACTCTCTGCAAAAGATTTAAAAGTTTAAAAAGTAATTAATAAAAGTTAAAGTGTAAAGCTTTGTTACTGTGAAAAAGGTTATTTAATGACTTCTAATGCGTTAAATTTCAAAATTTAATAAATGTAAGTTTTTTGGTATTTTATATGCTGTTTAAAAAAACTGATGTTTATACTTCAGAATCTTTCAGATGGTTTGCTACTCCATTGCTAACCAATGCGTTAAATATAGGGGAGAGTGGGGGCTAATGGGACAAGGGGCAAAAAGCGGAAAAATATACTTTTTTAGAAATATTTCTACACTACAACATTGTAACAGTTAGACTTCATTTTTAACAACCAAAGATCAGCCATTAAAAGCATGTGTTGAAGTGGAGAGAAGAATTGTTGTATTGGAGAATCCAAAGTTAGTTAAATGTGTATATCTTTTTTCACTTTTGAAGTATTAGATAAAAATTTTCTATGAATTAAACTATAGTTTTAGGTAGTTAACATATTATAGATTAAGATATTATAAGTGAGAAATACTGTGGTGAAATACACGTGCTTCTGTGTTGGAATATTTATAAAAATACAACACTGTGGGGTCTAATGGGACGGAAACTGTGGGGTCAAATGGGACACGAATAAACCAATATTTGTATGCTTCTCTTGAAGAATCTATATAAATCTCTAATATCTTATTCAGACAAGTTGCCAAAAACTTTTTAAAACTTGAATTTTATACTTTTTGAACTTTTTTCATCGTATAATAAGCGAAAGTTAAAGTAGCTTTATTGGTGATAATTTTCCACCTGCAATTTCATTACTTACCTATGAACAGAGCTTGGTGAAGATAAATAATTTGTTGTTGGTAAAATTTGCCAGAAAGCGATAAACTCCGGGTAAGCTATTTGAAGATAAAGTCGGCCTTTTTAAATTCACGTAACCTAAAAAAAGAGGACAAGTTTGGGATAAATTTTATAAGATTTAGTTACAAAACTATCCTTTTCAGTGATTCAACAAAAATTATGGGAGTATCTTCGATTTTGGGTGTTAAATTTGATATATTATCTTTCAATGGGAAATAATTGTTTAAAAAAATAAAATTCTATTATGCATACATTATGTAAATGGTGTTTGCTTTAAAATTTTATTTTCAGGTAATTTTCTGATTCCTTTTCCATTTTCTGAAATATTTATTAAGGCAACATTTACCATGTCCCATTAGCCCTGCAACCTGTCCCATTATATATGGGGGCTAATGGGGCATTTACATGGTTGTTTAAAATGCTCAACAACTAAAATATCGTAATCTTTTAACATCTGTCGAATGACTTTTTAAGTAAACGACTGTTCAGTTTATGAGCTTGTAAAAACAGAAATTAAAATTCTTGTATTTTTGCTGAAATACAGAGGTTAATAAAAATGTGTCCCATTAGCCCCCACTCTCTCCTAATTTAAATTTCTATTAATTTAGGAAACGAGAATTTATTTTATGTTTTCAGATTGCTTTATGAACTTTTTAAAATGTGTTTTTAGTCATTGTTTTATAGATACAACTTAAATTAATAGGATTTTTAACGGGATAAACTCCTTATTTATTTAAATTGAAAATTATTTGATGTATATGATTTCCAAACAAAAAATATCTGTAGTATTTTCTAGTACATATATTTGTATGTATTATCAAAATGCATTGTTATCGTAAACTTTTTGTAAGTTTTTAACTTGGAAGCAAAATCATTGAAAAATAAAAATATATTAAATATTTTTTATGTTGCAGTTACAGTTTTGTGCATTTTATATTAACTGTATTATAGTTGCCACATATTTAAAAACAATTTAAACCATTGTTTTTATAAAAGAATGGTACAATGCATTTTAAAATTTGTTTACTTTTTGATGCAAACTAACGTAAGAGCTAGGTAATTAACCCTAACGCAAAAGCTCAACATATCAGCTTTGTTTTTATTGTGTGTTTCTTTGTTCTTTTAAAGAATAGAAATAACTATTATTATACGGCAACGGAATTTTTCATTAAACTTAGAAAGCATTTAAGCGCATATAAATTCAGGAGTTATCCTGATTGCTTCCCATTACAGCTAAAAACAGTTCCTAAACAACAGAATTACATTTTATTTTCCCCATTATTCGGTTTGTGGAATGACCAAAACTTTCACAGTGATACATAGCATTACCAAGAATGTATTTCGTATTCTTAAACCGCGGCTGTAGTATATGCGTTCTGTATTCCTTAAACGAATAGAGTTTTTGTTTCGAATTTTATCATGCCTGACAGGAACATTACCATATAAATGGAATTTTCTTTCAATAGAGGTTTTGAAATGTTTACGTAAAAAAAAAGTTTTGATATGAATTGGATTTCAAAATTTCACAAAAGCCGTCTCCCTTTGAAAATATGTAGATTTGACGTTCCGTAAGACCATCAGACGTGTTTGACAAGAAGCCGGATAAGAATTATTTTCACAAACCTTCACCTAGGAAATACTATCATATATGGTTACTTTTTGGCAGAAACTTCTTTTTTGATATCTGACGCTCTTTTTGAATAAAGCTGTAAGCGACATTTGTACGATTTTATGATGTTTTAGGGAAGGTCATTTGAAATAATTTTACCTCTTGGAATTTGTTGTATTTTATGTTCTGTTTCTTAAAAAAATATACTCTAATACGTAATATAACCCTCTGGGAGTCTGTCTTCACTGACAGACGGTAGACAAATGTCCGTCTGGACGTACAGTCAGATGTGCAAAAAGTATGAAACTTGGGTATCTGAGGTCATCAAGATCTGCGGATAGAACCCAATTTGGAAGGAGGGGGGGGGGAAGGTGCAGGAACAGGTGGATAGACAGACAGTCGAATATTGTCAACATGTCAATACCTACCTTTTTTTTAATTATTTCAAATTAAAAAAAAAGAAAACTTGTCTAAAAATGAAACTCTCAAAAATGAGTACCAAGATCTTCTCATTTTATTGTGAGAACAATATTCTCAAAAGTAAATAAGTTAAAATTTCAAATTTGTGCACTTTTTAAATTGAAACTATCAAAAATGAGTAATAGATTGTTCTTACTTTATTATGAAAACAATATTCTCAAAAACAAATACTCGGAAATCATAAATTTAGGATCATGTTCACACTATTCTAGACTTATCTTGGATCCAAACAACGTGGGTCCGATCCCGAGTCAGGTATACTATCTTTAGTTCGTCATTCTCAAAAATAAGACATACACGTTTTCGAATTTGAGAACAGTGCATTTGAAGCTGTCATACACCAATGCTGTTCTAAAAATTATAACATTATTTTCAAAACTGAGAACCCATTTTTAACCGTGTATGTGAAACAGTTTATCAGCGTGTATTGTTTATTTGAATAGAGAGAATGAATTCTAAAAGTACTTAGATATTTTTTGAGGATTGGTAAATAGAAAGTGAAATAGACGAATCTTTCTAGGCTTTTGGCCAATATTTGATCTTATACTTTGTTGCAAAAGCATTAGTTACAGCTTCAGTCTCATACGAGTTTTCTAAAGTGATCCTTTGAACCAACAAATATTACATTGGATGTTGTTTACCTTGTAAAGTGGTTGCTTTCTTTGCGGTAGAAATAATTTTTTCCAAGAAAATACATATGTTATGTGTTTTCTTTGATAACATATAGAAACTTGTGTAAGTAGAATGTTGCCAAATAAACCTGTAGACATCCATTATACTAGTTTAAATTCTTTTGAATTGTTTTGAAAAAATTCCGTGAAACTTTTTTTATTTAAAAAATGATATTAAAGATAATATTTCAACATAAGTTTTTATCACAATCATTTTTTAAGCTTTATCGGGTTAAAATTGAATATTGGGGGTTTTACTTTTAATTGTTAACTTTCACACTAGACAGATTTTTCGTTACTGTTTTTTTAGCCGTTGCAATTTACGGTTTTAGTAAATATAAATATGATAGATATTACTATTTTAGATTTAAAATTTCTTACTTTTAGGAAATACTATTTTTTGAAACAAGACAGAAGGTTGTTGAAGAAAAAAACATCTTTCATAAACTAAAATTTTCTATAAAAATAGTTTCGATGAATAATTAATGTATTTTACAAAATTAAACCAACACTTTTTATATGTCTACTTTTAATTTCAATTTTTTTAAATAAAAATTATTAGTCATAAAAAATGGAGTATTGCCGTATCATATAATAAAAGTAAATAATTTCCGTTAACGTTTAGCTATGATCGTATTTCCCAATATACCCTGATACATTGAACCTTTGCAATATCACATTGTTCATGTAAGGAACGCGCCAGCAAGAAGACTGTTTTTCAGAAGAATCTGCTAATGAATTTTCACTTATATTGTATTTCACTATGGATAAATCGTTAAACCTTTTATTGTATTAATAACATGGTACCTCTAAACTTACTATTATTTTTTAAACTATAGTTAATCCTCTTATTACATTTAATCCGTTTATTGCCGTATCATATAATAAAAGTAAATAATTTCCGTTAACGTTTAGATATGATCGTATTTCCCAATATACCCTGATACATTGAAGCTTTGCAATATCACATTGTTCATGTAAGGAACGCGCCAGCAAGAAGACAGTTTTTCAGAAGAATCTGCTAATGAATTTTCACTTATATTGTATTTCACTATGGATAAATCGTTAAACCTTTTATTGTATTAATAATATGGTACCTCTATTCTTACTATTATTTTTTAAACTATAGTTAATCCTCTTATTACATTTAAACATTTTAAATCGAACGTCTTAATTGAACTCTATCATATTACAGTACTTAAAGTAATAGTATCCGTTAACAAACTCGTTTACTATGTGTATTTCCATATCCCTGATACATTGTGAAGCTTTGCAAATATCACATTTTCATTAAGGAAACGCGCCAGCAAGAAGAACTGTTTTAAAGATCTGCTAATAATTTTCATTTATGATTCCTAAGGATAATCGTTAAAACTTATTTATTAATATTGTACTCTTCTTTACTTTATTTTAAAACATAGTTTAATCTCTTTTACATTAAACATTGATATGAATCGAAGCGTCTTAAAACGTCTTATATTTTAGCAGTCTTAAGGTAGTATCGTTGAACAAACTCGTTTTTTTTGTTTTTCGTGTTCGTTATTGAAATGAATTATGCTATTACACTCTTTTTAGATTGATACTATTGAGTGAAAATCTATTTTAGTGATGATTTGTTTCGTATGTTACTTTAAATAAATATCTTGAAAAGCCTAAAAAACTTTTTTTTTGCATTTTAATTGAAATTTTATAGAAAGTAAAAATTATAGAGTTTATGAAAAACAACAAACAGTTTTTTTAAAACATAGTTTATTTTGTCATGGGAAAAATAATGTAATTGATATTGGCAAAATTTAAATATTTTATTTAAAGTTATTTTTAATGAATTTTATGAAAAGAATCCTATTCATTATTTTGTTTAGTAGAACTTTGTAAATTTATTACACAAATATTTCAAATATATGTAGAATAAAAAAACTTTTTTGTTTGGGAAGAAATGAAAAATAAAGATTTTGGGAACTAAGCAATTAAGAAATAAATAGGGGGAACCAGGGACATATGACCCAACTCAAAGTTTTTTGCTTGTAACTTTTAAAAAACACTATTTATGAATGTGTAAATGCAGATAATTTATACTTGATAAAGTAGTACACAATATATATTAGTTTTTTTCTCTAGTATTAACTGCAATAGTAGTAAAATATAAATTATTTAAACTTTAGTTTTGGGTCATGTATCCCAATGCATAGGGATACATGACCCACCCATTAGGGATACGTGACCTCGTTAGCTCGTTAAAAAAAATTCCCTTGTACCTTCCCAACAAAGCTTATACTTCGTTAAGAACCCAGTCATTTACTTTTGGGACACCCGTGATTTTTAAAAAAGTTTACTTGGTCTACTTCTGTCTACTTTTGTGTTGTTTACTTGGGTCACATATCCCCAATTGGCTTAGGTCAATTATCCCTAGTTGCACTTTTTTTTGTTTAACACAAAAACAAAGTCATTTGCGAATAATTACATTAGCACTATTATGCACGTAGCTAATAGCATGAACTAAACAAGTAACTAATTGAAAAAAATCTTTCCTTTAAACCAAAAAATGTAGACCGAAAAACCTTATGGCCTCAAAAATTTACTTTCAGTGCATTAAAACGTATTTCTTCGCATAACTGAACACATACGCAATGATTCAGCTCGTTTTTTTCACCATGTGATCGGCTGGCTGAAAGGAAAAAATGATGCCACTTTCAACTAAAAAAACTTTTCCATTGCTGAGAAAGAGGCATTGGGTCATATATCCTTAAGGGTCAAAAATCCCTAGTTCCCCCTAATGATAAAAAACACGTTAAAAATATTTTTATAGTTTATAATAACTCCTATTCTGATTCATATGCACAATACACACTTTATTATTCGTTGTCCCTTCAATTATGATAATTTGTAATATTTTATATCGAAATTCAGGGTGCGGGTCTAACTTAATAAATTTAAAACTTGCCACATACGTCAATTTTCCGAGTACTTAGTCTGTCTTAGAAAAGTTTCTGTTTTGGAAGTCTGGTCGGAAAAATGATTAATGGAGTTCGGTAAGTGACAACTCAGACTAAAGTGACCTGCTAAGTTGTTATCAACAAACATTTGTCACTTTAAAAAGATGTTTTGTTATAGTTAGTAGTATATATTTTTTGAATGTGGTTTAGTTATTGAATATTTTAAATAATGTGATTTATTGTGACTCAACTTTAATTTTTAAAAGTGTTGAGTACTTATTTTCGATAAGTTTGAGTGTAGAACGTATTACGTCTATTCTTCTTATTTCTGCGAAATAAATGTTTTATGTTTAAGGAGCGCTATAACTTTTTTAATGTACTTAGGTGTATATTACTTAAATGTACTTAATGTACTTAAGTGTATATATTGAATGGAATTATTGATGGAAACATGAAAATATTTGAGAGATGTTTTTAATAAGCTAAAAAAAATCGAAATTTGTATTTTTTAATAAAATTCGGGTGTTTACACGCAAATATATATTCTCTTCGTAACCATGCATCACTTCAAAAATTCAATCTCGAAAAGTATTAAGAATGGATCAATACTGGTGACAAAAAAAAAGGTTTCATGCATAAAATCTTTGTTTTGTACCGTTTTAACCTATTTATCACAGAAATATTTATACCATTCTCAATTTAAAGAAAAAAAGGCTTTGAGCACAGATTCCTTTGAATTACCTTCATTATCATTCTATGCAATGACCTGTAGCTCTTTTTTGGTCAAATTAGGTCAAATTACGCCAAGTTAAATAAAAGCTATGAGCGTGAGCTAACCCAGACTTCATAAACAAAACAAACCAAAATGAAAAATAATCTAATTAAAAAAGACAACAATTTAAAGACGCCGAGAAAACAACAATAAATAAAAAATAACGATAAAAGAGGGACAACCCCCCCCCCCCCCCCGAAAAAACAAATGTGGGCTGTCTCAGTTTTTGTATCAGCTTTAAAAAAACGTTAAATTCAACAAATGTGTACACTTTAGTGGAATTCATTCTTAGCATACGCTTAAAAAATATATATAACTCAAGTAATTTAATAATAACAATAACGCGTTTACCTGATTTCACGATACTTTGAAATTAACTTGTTTAAAATTTTTTTCTTCTAAATTTTGTGTTTGAAACTGCCATTTTATTAAGATTAGAAATACCAACCTATATTTTATCCTAAAATTACAAACTGTGGTAAATATTAATTCGCTAGGATTTTTTGCTTATAAAAGTTTTCGGAAAGCAGCAATTTAACTAATCAAATACATAAATTTTGGGGCCCGGATGGCCGAGTGTTGGTTAGGACCCTTAAGCTAGCAGTCTTCTCGTGCGTAAACGGGTCTGTCTTACTTGACGAAGGCTTATAAGCGGGTCTCTGATCAAGCACACAAGCCGGAATATATATGTACCCTACCCTACCCTACCCCTACATGAATTCTTTTCTCTGAGGAACAAACTAAATTTTATTAAAGTTTAGTACTTGAAAAATCAATTTAAATAGTACTAGATAATCTGATTGACCATCTTAGAAACGTAATTTGAAAATTACCTAAACACCTACCCCGGTAAGTAGTAGGGTAATGGATTCGTGGTGCTTAATTCTACAAAATTTTGTTCCTGCGTGGTTAAAATGCTATTTCTGGGAAAGCTTTATTCTCAACGTTTCATTTGTAAGAAAATCCAACTTTGCTTACTTATAGTTATCTATTTTTTTTAAAACATAACACAATGTATCGACTCATTTGTTCAAAATGAAGGACAATGGCTTCTGATCCGGTGAGTAGTTCTAGGGTAAATTTATTCGTGGAGCTTAATTCTACAAAATGTTGTTCCTGCGTGGTTAAAATGCTGTTTCTAAAAGCTTTAATTCTCAACGCATTTGTTCAAAATGAAGGGTAATGGCATCTGATCAAGATACCTAAATAAGGCCAATATTGTTTAGTATAGATTCAAATTTATAATTTGGAACAGCACATGAGAAATAAAGAAATTTACCGAGATTATCGTTTCCGGCTGTTTATTACTAGCCTCAAAGGAGCTTTAACACAGGCAAATTGTGCCTCCTAATTTAGAACCAAGTCACCGGTCAAGTAACGAGTTCTACACCTGAGCTGGTGCCTGACTGGACCTCGAGCATAACAGTACGCTAACGCCGTTGGGACTTTGGACTCTGAGTGAGTGTGTGGTAAACCGCTGTACCGTACAGGAAAGGACTTTCGTATTTGAGTAGTCAACTGGGGTTCAACGAATACTAAAACTAACCATCCACTAAATACTTGAAAACTAGCCATTGGGTATTGACAATAACAGCAAAAGCACCTCAGTCACATACGCTACATAACGGAGACTAACACCAGCTTTAAGACCAATATACTTTGACAGACTTTATCTTTCACTGCTATTTATATAAAATTCAATATTATTAAAAATGTATATATTGTGTGTGTAAACCAGTTTTCGAAAAGGAATTACAAAGAGATTTCCCTCATTAATTATCCAGATAATACACAGAAGTTATCTTCCAAGTTTTTGACCATAAATATGTCGGTAATTAATTTATAAATACTCTTGATCTTAACTTCTACTGAAATGATCATTCAGAAATTAATTCTACTACTTAACACGAAACAATCAGAAAACTACTGCCAATGCAATATGCAATATCTTCACAGATGCAAGGAAGCCTCATCGTTTTGCTTCGATTAAGTTATTTAACACGCTTTCCCTAAATGATGTGTAATAGCTAGTTATGGTGGCTTGGATAATTAGGAGTTTTTGCGAAAGCTGTTAAAGACACGAACACTCTTCTCTTTTTCACTAGCACGTTAGATTTTTATATAACACATTATTTTTTTGTTATATATATAATATTTATAACTATTATAATTTTCGAATAACACCTGTAATAACACATTATAGTTAAAAACGTGTATCTTTGAATAAATTTTTAAAATTAATATTTCTTGCATCTTTTTAGTAATAAAAGATTGATTTATAGCTTTGGCGCGATGGTCAGTTGAAAATAAAATTTGATTTTAATTTTTATGTGTATATACAAAAATCAATCTCCCCAAATATCTAAATGATTACTAATTGAAATGAGTCAAATTTTCTTACATCTTTGAATTACAGTAGCATTTTTATTTGTTATAAATAAGTAGAGCTTGAACTGTAAGATAGAAAATGTGTCTCAAACAGACAAATAAGATAATTATGAGAAATCATAGAAAGTTGTTATGGGACACTTAAATTTTAGTTTAACAATTGTCAAAAAATACTCTAGACCACGCAAATCAGCAGAAAATACCCTAACCCTCCTTTGAGAGAGTGTTGAATGTTTTAAAATAACTTAATGTACTATTACTAATGTATGTTCATATTAGTATTCATGGAAGTTGAAAGTTTTATCGTCACCAAGTAAAGAGAAGACTGTTAAAGTTTAGTATGTCATTATGTAAATTCTAATTTAAATATTAATGAATCGTTTTAGATATTTTAAACGTATACAGTGAATTTCTGTCAAATTACATTTCCTACTATATATCTTTAATTGCTAGTTTATAACAAATAATATGTAATTTTTATCGTGTATAATTCGCATACTTTATTGTCCTAAAATACGAAATTTGAATTTTTCAAATTGCATAGTTCCATACTAGATATTTATTTCATAGCTAACCAATATGTTATTTTAATGAAAAGAATTAATTACGTGTTTCGGTAGATATTTCCCTTCAAGTGTCGGACTTTTAGCTATCTCAACCTAATTGCTACTAAAGGGTCTAGTGCTACCAAACAGGCCATAAAGTAACGAAACTAAAACCCCCAACTTCGCAACAAATTACCTACCCATAAATCAGGACACTACTGTAATTCCATAACATTAAATTCCGTGGAGATTTAAAATGTAGTCAGATGTCGCAGCCACAAATGCGTTATCAAGGTTTGCCACTGAAATAGCATTGTTGACTGAAACAAATGCGCAATTTTAATGTTGGGAAAATATTCATAAATTTGAGCTCTTGCATTTCGGTCTGGTGGAATTGTACCGTGGTTTGAAGATATGAATGGTAAAATGTTACTTACACATGCACTTTTGAGGTATGTTTAATTAAAGTTGGGTTATTAATGGGATATTATGAAATGATTGTGTGTGGTGTACACATAAATTGTTGTTTAGGTCCAAAATAAATGACAGTTTCAATTAATTATTGTAGTAAAATATGAGAGGTGTTATGGTTTGTATTTTTGGAATAACATGGCTACTGTGGGATATGTATGGTGATTTGGGATCTATTTTAATAGAAATACATTGTAAACAAGTATGTTGTTTTACCAAGACAAATACTATCGGCTGGTATGTTAGAAAAATACCGTATAATTTGTAAAGAAAATCTGTTTATTTTATATGAACAATGTACATTTTTTTACGTAAAAACTGTTTTTTAACAGATAAATTGTAAAAAACAAAACGGAATACTGCCTCACCCCACGAATCCTCCATCACCTCAGTCACAAACGGGGATACTGACTACACTCCTTCTGAGGAATAATAAACAGCCGAAACCGTAAATAAGATCATCAGGCTAACGATCTTTCAACTAAGTTATTCCAGTACAGATGATTTCAACAAACAGTTAAAATGCTTGTTTGGTTAAAGTCTAGTTATTTGTTCACGATTACAAATAGAAAAAAAACCTATTTTTTTTACTTTAAACAGATAAATTTTAAAGGGAAAAACTGTTAAAAGAAAATAACAGTATTTCTCTGCTAATAAATGTTTTTCTTTGTAAAATTAACAGATTTTTTTACAGTGAACTCATTGCCAGAACTCACGACATTGAAACTGATTCATGAGATTACTAAAGCGAATTTTTGTCATCTAGTATTTTGTGTATTATGAAGATGACATGGAACATACATGGTGGTTGGGATAGGCTTTTTGGTAAAGTTTGAACGCCATAAAGTACTATGGATTCAGGCCAGTTGCTCTGAATCTATAGATTGGGAATTGTTCTAACATCCAATCTAGTTTGGAAGGTATCTGTACTTGTTTACTTATGTTGTTTAACTCACTAACGATGATTGGCTAGGAAATTATCCGTGGGAAAATAAGCTTTTTGCTGAAGTTTTCGTAAAGGAAAAAAGTAAGAAAAAGGAAGATCATTTGTGAACTACAATTTATGTTACATAAAAAAATTCTAAAAACTAAAAGTTGGCGAAAATGTTCGGAAAGGAAAAAAATAAATAAATAGGTTTTTTTAAATCTTAATATGTTGAAGATTATATTGTAATTTATTTCAACATACCCAAAGACTAAAACAAACAATTTTAAAATAAAATTGACATTTTTTTTCGATTTACAGTATTCACCAAAATTACATTTTAAATTACAATTTTTTTAATGTTATGAAGTTTTACAGTTGCCACTATCCAGGCTCAAGTTAATGACTATCCAGGACTTGATCTTGAAATAGTTTGCAAGTGTTACTGATTAAAAAAATTTAGGCATTTTTTGCCTTAACTTTTATTTGGACTCTTGCCGAAACTATTAAAGCGTTTACCGTTTTTTTAGAGTTTTAAATAACAGTGTTTCAACAAAAATTAAGTTTTCTTATATTAAACAGTCATGGTCTTAATATTTTTTTAACATTACACAATAATTCGTTCTAGCATAAGTTGTCAAAACGGAAAATAGCATACTTTAAACTTAAGCAACTTAAATGAAACATTTAAATACTTTTATTGAATATTTAGATGTCTTTAATCTGACAAACGGTTTTATTATATTGTCATTCATTTGATGATTATTTTCTGCATTTATTATTTTAGAATTCAAAAAAGTAATTCTTTTTTGAAGAGCATCAATAATAAAATAATTATAATCTACTTGCTGTAAAATATCTTTAGTCAAATATGTCAAGAACATTTTCTAAACTAATATAAAACTTATAATCTAATTTGTTAATTTCTTTTTGTGATATTATCTTTTATATAAAATGTAAACTTTATAAAAAGTGTAATAAGATTAATGTGGCAAGTTTTTGTAATTTTTCTTCGAAACACACACTCTTTAACACTGTATCACTCCAGGGAAAAGAAAAACTTGTTTAATAAACCTTGTAAGACTTTATTAAATAAATAAAATTAATAAATTTCCCTAGACTGCGAGCAAGGGATTTCAAAGGACATTAATTTTCGAGGTATAATAGCTCGGAAATATAAAACTTCTTAACAATTGATAGTCTTTGGAGCCCTTTCTGAAAGCAAAGTTTCAAATAGATTAGAAATAATTTATTTACTCGGTCATTTTATTAGCAATTTTATGAGAAAGACTTTTCAAGCTTAATTGAATTTAAATATAAATAAATGCTATAAAGTTGTTAAAAAAAACTTTAAGGGGTGGATAATTTAATTAATTTATTTATGGATTTCACCCAGTTGTGGTCAATGCTTAAATGTCGACAAATAAATGTATTAGGGTTTATCAAACAAACTAAATACTTTCCACTGATATTATAATGTGTATGATAGGCTTTAAGAAATACAAAAAAAATATGGAAATTGTACATGGAATGGTAGGAAATGGAACATTTTGTTTTTGAACCAATGCCATTCCTATTTTAATTTTGATGAATTAGGTTTAAGTTAAGTTTGTTGTTTTGGCTAATCCTCCAGTTTGGCTAATAATCCAGTTGTCTGACGAAGTCAGACCAAGTACAAAAGATCGTTGACCCATAGAAAGTCCATAACCCGAAGGGGGGGAGGGTAAACATCATCTCTGGAAAGTCCCAAGCAGTCCAAAACATGATCGGGAGAGGCCTGCTGAACATGACACTTAGAGCAGGCTGCGAAGATCTTTTCTACCCTCCGAGAGCGAGAGCCCTTTTATGTGGCTACTTGCCGATCTGGCGATTGCCGTGCAGTTGGCTCTGTCACAATTTAATACCAGGGAAGAGCCCGACTCTTTTCCATGATATGATATATCTCTTTGATATGATTACTCGTACAAAAATTAATTGAAATTTAGTGTTTTTTTTTAAAAACTATAGCATGTTAATAAAACTATAGATATTCGAAGGCATCTATGAAAAAGCGTTTGCTTCTACTTCACACAAAAATGAAAATAAAAATTAAAAAAAAAAACTAATAAGAGGTACAAACATTTTTCTTTTTGAATTATGAGTTATATACTTTATTTTATTTCATCTTCACGTCATTTGAAATAGTAAAATGTGAACGATTCTTTTGGTGAGTGCCAATTGAGATGAAGTTTCTATTATAAAATATTCTTTAAGGGTCGGACACAACATCTTCAAAAAAAAAATATTATTATCTTAAAAAATATATAATTATTTTCAATAATTGAAACAAAATTTTTATTTCAATCTGCAGTAGAAACGTGAGTATTTATTTCTTGGTAATGACATCGTGTGGAGCGAGCCACACTACTTCAAAGTGTTTTCCTTGATCGTGTTCATATTTCCGACTTAAATGATATACTCAAAATCTACGTCACATGAGTGTTAAAAATTTTCAAACAAATTTCAAACATATATCTTAATTTGTTTTCGGAATTGTGTTATTGTTTTAATTTTTTTATTTAATTTTAAGTGGCATATATGATTTTATGTGGATTTAACAAATTTTTTTAAAAAATTTATTCAATTATAAAAAAAACGAAGACAATTGTTAAAATGAACTCAAAGAAGATGTAATCAAAATAAAGTGTTTGAGTATAAAATTCAATTATAATCAAATTTCCAACTATCAAAATTTTCATTTTTGAATTTAAAATTTATTAAAAAAGTTTTGACAACCTATTTGACAATTACAAAATTATGTACATAACCACAAAATTATTACTCGATTTTATGAATTTTAGAGAAAATTTTAGCTTAGAATTTAATATAATAATGCTATAAAGTTTAAAAAAAACTGGGGTGATTTTAATTAATTTTATTAAAGGATTTCACCCATTGTGGTAATGTAAATGCGACAAGTAAAATTGTATTATTTATACAAAACTAAATATTTCAGAATTTATATTGTTGTATATAGTATAATGAATAAAAAAAATATGGAAATTGTACATGAATGGTAGGAAAATGAACATTTGTTTGAACATCCTTCATTTTAATTGTGAATTAGGTAAGTTAAGTTTTTGTGTGGCAATCCTCCATTGTCTGCGAAGTCAGACAAGTACAAAAGATCGTTTGACCCATAGAAAGGTCCTAAACCAATGGGTAGGGTTAAACATATTTCTGAAAGTCAGCATGTCAAAACATATGGGAGAGGCCTGCTGAACATGACACTCTTAGACAGGATGCGAAGATCTTTTCTACTCGATAGGGAGCCTTTATTGGCTAACTTCCGATCTGGCGATTGCGTGCAGTTGGCTCTGTCACATTTAATAACAGGAATAGCCCGACTTTTCATGATAGATATAACTCTTTGATAATGATTACTCGTACAAAAAGAATTGCAAATTCAGTGTTTTTTTAAAAAACTATAGCATGTTAATAAACTTGATATTCAAAGGCATCTGTTGAAAAAGCTTTGCTTACAATTCCACGAAATATGAAAATAAAAATTATTTAAAAAAAATAATAGATTACAATTTTTTGAAGTTGAGTATATACTATTGATTTCTCTTCACGTCATTTGAAATAGTAAAATGTAACGATTCTTTTGTGATGCCAATTGAATATAAGTTTCTATGATAAAATATCTCGTTAGGAAAATATTTGTGGTACAGTAAAATATTATATATACTATATTTATAGCAATACGGAAATTTTTAAGTTAGGAACTCGCTTCGCCCAAGCGTAAAAACAGATTCATTCTTAAGACTAAAAAGAAGCAAGTATAAATTGTACTTTTTATATGAACAATGTACAGATATTTATAATTGTATTTTGACATGTAATTTTTAATGGCAAAAATAGATAACCAAAAACTGTGAAATTCACACGAGTATCGAAATAATAATGCAGTGCATTTAACTACTTTTAGTAAGATAATTTTTATAGAACGACAAATTCTTTATACGAATATTCATTATATATAATTCACGAATATTTTTCTGAAATTACGTATTATTAAAACAAGTAGTCTTCCTTTTAACATATTGAATAATTAATTAAAAAATCATAACCATGCACAAATTTATTTTAATTTTGCTTGCATTTTTATTGCAAAACATATATGAACATTTCACCTTTGTCAAATCACTAAATTGCTAACGAAACTAATTTAAAATCCAATCTTTTATATAAGCACCAAAACTGATGCTATTGACAACTTGAAGCAGGATTAAATAATTAATTATAAATTTATTTCGTACGTTAATTAAATTTCGAGTCAATAGTTTGACAAACTTCCAATACTAATAACAGAAAACTGAATGAAGCAGTTTCGAAAAAATTAATTTTAGCGTAAGCTAATCGAAGTACATAATTGAAGGTTGTTCTTGCAAAATTCAAATTTTCCAAAGCATAACTATAGGGTCCGGTCCATTCATTGGCGACTTTGCCTACTTGAATTTACCATTATCAAAAGTCGCCGGACTCAATCTTAGTTATACTTTGGTAAAGGAGAGTTTTGTAACTACACGCATCAATTGTATTAACATAAATCATTTTTTTTATGATGGGTTTCTTTTCTTGTCTAATTGTGCATATTAAGATAAAACTTTATCAATTAAAAAACTATGTAAACATATTTTTTCCATAATGTAAGTTACACATTTATTAAACATAGATATTTGAAGATCGTTAATAAATATAAATCTATTGTTGATTTAAAGTATAAACCGAAAATATATTAGTTTTTATGAGTGCGTTTTTAGGCGCCATTTTTAATTGTATTAAAGTTTTATTTATATAAGTCCTTACGCATTTTGTAACAATTGATTGTTAAATATATTCAGTGTGCTTTAGTTATTTGTAATTTAAATAGGATTATGTTATATAAGAAGGCACCACAAGTAACGTCTGACTATATAATATGGACTTAGCTGTACTGTCTGCTTAAGGGGAAATGGGAATTAAGGGGAAAACGCGCTGGACGGGGGGTCTCCAAACTCAAGTGCCTCAGTGTTAATCCTATGGAGAAAAAATATTTTCTCTGCCACATTTCTCCGGCTGTATTGAATATTTTTACAAGCGTATTTTTTTTATGTGATAAATGTAGCTGACTTACAGGTCCCGATCTTCCCACTTTTTGAAATTGGTTCCAATATATTTTTTTAATTTTCAATAAATAATTTTACACAAAATATTCGAAGCAATTTCAAAAAGTGGGTAGATAGATACCTGTAAGTTATCTACATTTATTATTAAAAAAACCCGTTTGTAAAAATATTCAATACAGCCGAAGAAATGTGGCAGAGAAAATAGTTTTTTTTCCATTGGATTAACACTGAGGCACTTGAGTTTGGAGACCCGCGATCCAGCGCGCCCATTTCCCCTTAAGGACTGATGGTAACTCAATTATTTAATAATTTTTTCCCCTTGAAGTTCGACAGCTTTTAATCCATTTGACTTTTCATTCAATTGTTTTTACGACTTGTAAAGCAAAGACAAAATTTAAATTTTTGGTCTGATTCTACTATTAAGTATTCAATTCCTTGTAAAATTCATTTGCTCATGAAAAGTTTTCCAGTTCAGTTCTTCACTTCTTCTTTCAATCAGTGTTTCTTTTTTAGAGTCCTTTTGAACTGTATAAAACAAAATTTTACCGATGAACTTTATTCAAGCACATTTTTGCAACATTATGTCCGGAAAGTATCTTTTACAGTAATTTATATATGAACTTCAGTTTGAATGATCCTTTATAGGATTGAATTTAATGCATATATCGTCTACTTTATCCACAAAGATATTCTTTTTGTTTTAGAATATATATGTATTTGGTTATGTTATGCAGATAACTGAATCCTTATCTTTAGGTTCAATCTTATAAAGTGCCATCCAATTTTGCTGAAAACGTATTGAATGTCACGTTGTGTAAAATGCTGCATGTTATATGAATATTCTGTATGCAAGAATAACTTTAAGCTAATATAAGGGAGATGTGTATATGATTAATATATTTGAAAATAAAAAATAGATTTCCCATAAATCTACGACTAAGCTGATTTAAAGTTTGTGACTTTAAGGCAGGTTTCATTAGAACAATCACTTCCTATTGAAAATATTTTATGAACTTAAAACAATAAATATGGTAAAATTTACGACTTTAAAATATTTAAAAGTGTCCCCAGGTATATAAACTGGCTTAGTATATAGGTCCACAAATTTTTGTACCTATTGCTATTTTCAAAATTTAATTTTAACTCTGCAATATGAGTAAAAATCAAACATAACAATGTAGGTTTTATTAATAAGGATTAATTTATTAACTCATGTGGAACGAAATATTAACAAATTACAATATTTTAAAAAAATAAATTATTCTTAATCAAGATCCACATTTTGAGAGACTAATCTTTTAAGAGGAATCCCTTAAGGATCAATCGCTTACGTAATGCCACTCTAATTTACCAAAAAAAACCCCATGAGTTTAACAATTTAAATACGTTTTTATCTTTCAATTACTTAAATAACCACCATTATGCAGATATTTGTTTTGAAATAATTTTTTATATGTCAGGGCTAAGGATTTAGTTGAGCTTCAGAAGATTCTTTGAAAATACCCCAAGCAAATATATCCACAAAGTAATAGCCTCTTAGTATTTTGGGACACGTTTTTTGTAAGTACTTCAGGTTAGAAGTAACTTTCAAGAATCAAAACCTTCTAGTCTAAATTCTTTCATCCGTATATCTTTTGTTGATTTTCATGATTTTTTTTTAAATATTAATTTTTTTAAAATATTTTTATATGCTTCAAATATGTTTTATTCATAATGAAGAAACTGATTAAATTTACTTAGGAAATTATTTAAGGAACAAATATTGATGTTTTTTTTTACGAACTAAGAAATTCCGATGACTTTTGGGTTTACACACCAAATATATCTGTTAACAGTTCCTATAATTTTTTATGTTAACAAGTACTGATAAATAATGCAGTTTTTTCATGCTCATTTAGGTTTATTAAATTACAGTATTTTCTGTTTATTAATTGATCCCTTGGTTTTTATATGAAAGACCCTGAAAGGGATGTAGAACTAGTTGATTAAACTATTTGAAATTTTATGTAACAAATATAAACTGTAAAAAATAACACTGTAAAAAAACACTGTAAAAAAAAGTGTTAAATTGCAAAATCTTTTGCAGTTATTTTTTTACATCACAGTGTTGAAAGTGTTAGTTAACTGCAAAATGCTGTTTTCCTGACGTATGGATGACGCGAGGATAAGTGTCATCCAATCACTATAGACGGCTCCCGGACCTAAGTCATTTTCTCACGAATGAAATGTATCGAATTAGGTTTGATTTTCATATAATTTTAGTGTATTCATACCCGCTAGAGTGGACCGACGGCCAATTTGCAGGTACCCGTGTGCAAAAGTTAGGTAAATTATAAGTTAACTTATGTCATTTTCTCAAGGCTGATTTTTACGTATGTTTTAGAAAATATTATTAAAAATTAATAATCAATACTCTTAGACAATTTCCGCTGGCCGAAACTTTTGCCAGAAGCTTTAAAGGTGATTGAAAGGTACAGACTTTGTTCCACGCATCTGAAGGCGCGATATGGCGCTAACTAAACAAAAATTTAATTAAATCGAAATGATAATCTTTCTATTCATAGTGGGTTGTGGAGTTTGAATCCCACCTACTAGTTCATCCTATAAATTAGGTAAAGTAAATTCATTTAATCACAGAAGTTCCCGAAGACACTGGGGGGGGGGGGAGAAGTGTTCTTTAAATCTATAGTCCAAAGTTCAGATGGTGTTAGCGCACTTCATATGTAAAATGACATTATATTTCTGTAAAATTTGCATCAAATTTTTTCCCCATTACATTGTGATGGCAGTTTTTTTTACCATCATCCAGATGTGTAAATTTACAGGATTTTTTTTACAGTTCATTTGGTCAAGAGATCTGAGAAAAAAAGCAATCAGCATGAAAAGCGTAACCTGACAATTCTAGACATGGAAAAAACACTACATTTAAAAAAAAAACTAATTGCAATGATAGTGCTTATTAAAATAAATTGGGCACTTTTTCTCGGTTATGACGGATATTTTTGCAATGCATTAAAAAACAATTTTAGATTATTTAGATTGCTTTCACTCTCCAATTTACTAAAAAAACCCTATTAATTATTGATTTCTCTTCGTAAAGTAGACAGTGTAATAAATAATGCATACAGCAAGCGTAGGAACTTTATTTTACGGTCCCTTAAACTAATTACTCAATTAGTTTTGATGAAGTTTTTCCTTGATCAATAACTCATCCAAGGTTATGAAAGTAAACAGTTTTTTTTGCCAAAATTAGAACTGAGTTTGAAAATATACGCATATAAAGGAGAGTAAAAAAAATTAAGTAAAGGACGCTGATTTTATTATACTTGAAAATATAAGCATAAAAATCCAGAAAAAGTTCATTCCACTTTTTTTTAAGTTCTTACTTATATATAAGTTATGTATTAGTATTATTTATTTTATTTTACGAAATTAAATTTAATAAAAAAATATACATTAAGCGGTTTATTATTGCATTACCTCATAATTTTTAATCACTATTGATATTTGTAAAAAAAAATCATAAAATATTTATTATACTACAAACAACATACTTTAACTAAAGCATCGATAATATTTATTCAACTGCGTAACTCTAAATTCATTAGAATGGCTTAAATTCAGCCAAATTCTTATCATAAGTAATAAGTAATTTCAAACGTGTAGGTAATTTGAGAAGATATATTTAAGACTTAAGTTATTTGAAATGTGTAGATAATCTTAGAAGAGATATCAAAGACGCCTGTATAATTGAATATCCACTATACTTAATGAGCCATTTAATATTATTGATGGTCATTATATTATATAGTAGCAAAGTAGCACATTGAATTTACGACTTACGTTTAACATTTATAAAGCTGGGTGTATGGCTTTCTAGGAGTTTAAAATACTCATTAGAAGCAATTTATTTCAAGTTATCTTCAATAAATTTAATCGAAACGATAAATATAAATGAGTATCATCCAAAAATTTAAAGAAAAAATTTGTAATTAGTAATTATTTTTTTGCCTGAATAATTACAGAACTGAAGATTATACGAAGAAAGAAATCTGCTCTTGTTATAAAAAATGTTAGAAATACATTTTTTACGTCTTTATTTCCTTAGCAGTGAATAAAACGTTTTTTGGAAGGTAATTTAATTGTTTGATTGTCTTTTTAAACTATGTTTAGCAATTCATTTTATATTTAATTATAAAGTAATTTATTAATTTATACTGCCAATATTTTTAATTTCTTAAAAAAAGGATTGTTTAAAATGTGTATTTATTCAACGAATATTTGAAATATATAAGGTTATATAACTGTTTTCTTAACAGCAAAATTTTTTATTTACAATCTTCTAACGAATATTTTTACACATATTCGAAAAATATGTTTAAATACTTAAATACTTTTAAAGATACCTCATGGCTTTAAAAACAACCATATTGAATAATTAGTAATGCAAACTATACAGATTGTGTCTTTTTTTTTAAAGAAAAAAATGAAAATACTAATAAAGTTCAAGACACTCACATTCTTAAGTTAGTTTCGTTATCTGTAAAACATTTATATTTAAAAGTTAATTTTGTGTTAATTTAACTATGTGACTTATTATTCCTCCCAATTCGATTTACAATGCGGTTTTAAAAAATACGCTGACATATATAGAATTTATAATACAATAAGCGCAAACAGAGTACAATTTTTTTTAAATTACTTATTTTAGGATATAACACAAGTACTAATGATCATACTAATGGGATTCAGTTTATAATATTCAGTAGTTATTGTAATCATATTTTTATATTTTTAATGAAAAGCATTTATGCAAATAAATTGTACAACGTGTTGCAGAGGAAAAACAGAAAAAGATTAAAAATTCTCCACTTTGTTGTAGAAAAGGCAGATGTTAAATGTTAATGAATAAAACATCAGCCTGTTTAAACTAAACACATAACTTAGTTAATTTCATAAATTCGGTTGCGCTAACGAGTTGAAAGGAGGAAAAGTATTTTTCTAAACTAATTAATTTTTACTTTTTTTGATAAACAAAAAACTGCGATTTCATTCGATAGAAGTAAATAATCTTATTAAATAGTTTTTATCTAAGCAAAATTTCATTCTTTTAAAATGAATTATCGCTTTGGTAGTTCATTAAGTAAACCTTTGAATGCATTTTGGTTAGTTTATCAACACACGGTTGAATACATTTTAGTTATTTTATCAACACATGGTTGAGTGTTGGAATGTTTATCTTTAATGCGTTTAACATAATTGTAGTGAAAGTTAAATTAAATAAAAAGTGTTTCCATTATCATTTTTTAAAAACCTTCGAAGCATGTATTTAAGTGAAAAATTTATCTGGTGCATTGAATTGAAAGTTTATAATTAACTTCTTTTTTAAATAAGTTTTTACATAATATATAGCAAGTATTTTTTAAACCTTAAAGAAAATATTAGGACATTCAAAAATTAATTATGTTTAAAGATTACGAAAAGTCATACATTGTGTGATTTACTTAGATCCTTTATTTTTTACTATACTGTAAGTTAAGGGGTAAGTTATAGTTTCTTCATAGGAGAAAAATAAAACGTGCAATGAAGGGTTAATAGTTTGTAGCTAAACAAGAAAGCCTCAAAAAGCCTCCATATGATTAGATTTAAAAGTATTATCAATCTTGCTACATAGTGAAAAAAATTAATGAAACTTTTAGTTTCTGTAACATGGAAATATTATCATTACTTCTCTGATACCTAATACTAGGTGCTATCATTGGAATTTCGGAAGTTGGTGTCGACTTTAAAATGAATGTTAGAAAAATTATGTTTCATCATCGGCTCAAAATATCGTTGTTTTATTTTGAAAACTAGGGGACTCTGCCCCTTGCTCGCTATTACTCGCCAACCCCTGGAATTGCTGCGCAATTCCATTGTCTACTTTAAAATGAATGGTAGAAAAATTATGTTTCATCATCGGCTCAAAATATTGTTGTTTTATTTTAAAAATGCTTTGAACGAAACTCATCGGTCAAATACTACATTGGAATTTCAACATTAAAATTTACTTTATGTTTTTTTACAGCTATATATTCAAACAACCAATATCAAAAAAGTAAATTTCTTATTACATTAAAAGAAAAATATATAAGCCGACATAAGTATGGTAATCTTGAGTACTTTACGTAAGTAGATAAAAATTTACCTCTTATAAATTTAAAAGGTAATTAGACACCACTTATGGTATATTTTTAATGGAATATTTTAATTTCATAGTTAGTTTAATAATTTAAAAAAATAAAATAATTATTATCCACTCAAAGTGTTATGTAACAAAAAAGGTACTTAAAATTACCTTATAAAATAATATTTTTTGTTATTATTGAATAAGAGTTTGAAAAAAACAAAAGTATTCAAATTAAAATGAAAATTTAAAAGATCTTGAAAAACATATGCCGTTTTGGGACATAAACGAAGTCACGTCTTCAGTGAATAAAAACGAGGAATGAATGACAAGTAAAAAATGCTAACGCGCAACTATAAAACAAAAATATATCAAAAACACCAATGTCTCCAAACAAGAAAAAAAACCTTAACACACCGAAAAACTGACAACCGAAAACAAGAAAACAAATAATTGTGGTGGCAGACTATATAGAAACATATAAGGAGTGCAGTCCTTGTTATTTACTAAGTTACTTTATATTATTAAGAATGTCATTTGTCTCCTAGAAATCTAGGTCTAAAGGGGAACGACATTTTTGTATTATTGTAATGGATTTCAAAATCGAAAAGATGATAGTATTTCTTACCATGATGGCTACTGAGGACCAGGTTAGCTTACTCTTGTTGACAATGGTGTTCCAATATAAGATAAAATACATTGACAATTAATTTGAAATACCTCAATTCAAAAGTATCACTGGGTTTTATGTTTAATATATATAGAAATATTGTTTGAGTATTTGATATTTATATACTTTAGGGGTTATTTGTTAAAATATCCTCTTTGGTCAATCTGGCAAAACTTTTTCAACTGTACTAAATTTATATGGATATTAATGATTAAAAAATCATAAACATCAATTCAATAGTGTTTGCAGTTTTTTTGTTTCTTTAAACTAAAAAAAATAGCTAACTATTGTTTATAACTTTGCGTTAGTGATACATCGATAGATATAAGTAGGATTACATGCTTAATGTAAGCACTCAGTATAGTCACATAAAAAATTACAACTTAAAAAATCAAAAATATAACTTGTAAATGAACTAAAAATTAAATTTAATCTGCAGTTTGAGGAAATGAACAAGCTTTCAGTTTTTCTCATCGTACTTGCCTTGTTCTATAATTTTAACGTTTATTTTACCTTATACCTACATAAACAACAATAAAATAGGTTCTAGGTTATAATAATTAAAATTAACAACTGCAAGTGAAATAAAAATTAAATTGAATCTGCAGTTTGAGGAAACGAACAAACTTTAATTTCTTCCCTTTGTACTTGACGCGTTTGATATTTTAACGTTAAAACATTTTACATTATACTCACATAAACACCACTAAAATAGAAATTTTTTGCATGTACAATTACACATATAGAGTACAATTACACATATAGATATCTATACGAACAAACACCGCACACAACTTACCTGTTCCAATCCAACATTATCCACATTCCACGCAATAACCGGCAATCCAAGATAGCCAGTCAACTGCAACATATACTGCGCCGACGGGGCATTACTCCCATACACAGGATGGTTGGTCATATACATAATCGCCGACACATTATACGTCAGTACCTCGCACAGTGTCTCAAGCACCGTCAACGGACTAGCAGCCAGAGCCATCATCTTCTTGATAGAGTTCATGGTGTACTTGTTGGTGAAGCTGAACTGGACTGGTCTGTTCCGATTAATCGTGTCTGTCGCACCCACCAGGGCTTTGTCGTACGCCCTGGCGAACTGGGCGAAGGAGAAGTATGGCAGTATGGCGCCGATGGTGATGTCCTGTCGTTCCAGTATGGGGCTTTCGGTGGTTTTGGTTTTCCCTCTCTGCCGGAAGACTGAGGATTGGGTCGGGGTGGGGAGTGAAGTGGCGAAGTAGATGAGGATGGCGAGGAGTTTTAGTGGAGACATGCTGTTTAGTTTTTATATTTTAAATTATAAACAGTTTTATAGCTTTTAAGTGTATGTGGATGGTATTTGATAGGTGTTCAGAATTAATAGATTAGAATTGTAGTATTTATAGATTAGATTTTGTGTTTATAGAGCACATTTTTAGAGATTTAGTGTTTATTCATCTAATTTACTGTATTTTAATTTATAAACAGTTTTATAGCTTTTAAGTTTAGATACATTGGATTTTATAGGGATTCAGAGTTTATAGGTTATATTTTTAGAGATTTAGTGATTTAAATTTTCTGTTTTTTTTAGTTCAGAGATTTAGTTTCAGATTTTCATTATTTTGAAAAAATAAAGATAAAGTCGAAACTGGTGTGTTTTCAGGTTTTAATGGATTTAATATATGCGATTGTATCATTATATTAATCAAATTTTATACTGGTGTTATTAAAATGTACTACTATTGCATTAGTGTAAGGACAGTATAGGTAGAATGCCATTTATGCGATATTTTACTAATTGATATTCCTAACAATTGATTATTTCAATTAAACATATACGCAAAAAAGGCGACGGATTTCTTTTAATTTTTATTTTTTGTTTTTTCTTAACTACACGTTTTTAACTATTAAGAAAATATTTTTTAATTTTCCAAATATTGTTTTTTGACATTGTTTTTCTTAGTAAACGTTTAAAATTTGTATTGTGTGTGTGTGATGTGAGATAAATTAAATATCTATATAATCAGCGACCTAAATAAGTACAACGTTCCGAATTTTCTTTAAAAATATTTCTACAGGTGATTTTGTTAATCACTAATTAGGTTTATTGCGTAACATTTTACATGTGTAAGTAATTAAAAATTAATTTAGGCAATTATTTACTCTAATAGTACTTATATTTTAGGTCAGTTTTTTTTGGTGAGAAACAACTTATAATGAAGTTTTAAAGTAAAACAAAATCGGTAAATTTAAATCAGTTATAGCTTTATTTCTATAAATACTTAAAAAATAAAAACAACAACAATATTTTATTCCCACTTTTTGATTGAAATTAATTTTATAAATGTTATTGTTTTAACTATATTTCATTTTTGACTGATTGTGTTTGTTCATAAACACTACGTGAAGAAAAATAGTTAGCTTTCTGTGAGTTATTCTATTTTCCATATTTTCTTTTTTGATTCTGTAAAGAAAAGAAAAACACAGTTAATTTTTATTTATAGATTATTTGACAATTGTTTAGTAAAGCAAAATAAAAATAGTAGATATATGCAACAAAGTATAAAATGATTTCTTTCTTCATATTTTGTTTTTGGTCTGAGTTTTCTTTGATAAGAAACTCAACAGTAAAAAATTATTTCATTCTTTTTTTTATGTCATTTAACTCATTAACGACCCCTTTCTATTAACTATGCTATTATCACTTGCCTTACCGAATAAAAAAGTTGACTTTACGTTATTAAGATTCGTTTTTCATGTTACTTAATTTGCCCCACATAAATTATTTAGCACTATGTGAACCTTATTTGTCTTCGATTTCATTTAAAATAAACTAAAGCAGAACGTTTTTTTTTGCGTGAGACAATTCTTGCTAATCGTTATTAATGAGTTAATTATCATTGTGAAAATAGTTTTTCAGAAAAAAACCCTGCCAAATTCATCTGAATTTTTTTTAACTCTTCTTAAAAATTATTGTTGAAAAAGTAGTTATTTTGTTAATTTTGTTTTCATTTACCAAGAGACATGAACTCAATATACATAGGGATTTTTAGATAAATTGAAATTATATATTTCGCTTTATTTGCAAAATTAAAACTAATTTGTAACAATAATATCAATCGTGGTAAAAGAACAGAATGATAATTTGAAATAAATATATGCTTTAACTCTTCTTTGAATTTAGAGTTTAAAAGAAAAAATACTATATTATCCATTGATTTATTTGCAATATTAAGGTAATAAAAGTTTCAACAAAAGTTTTCGAATACAAAAGTTTTTTTGTAATAATTTTAATTTTATGAAATAAAAATTTCATCAGTTTAAACGATCAGCACAATAAGAAAATTTATCGAAAATATTTATCGAAAATACTTAAAACAACTTTTTTATACCTAACATTTTTCTACTAACAAATTTTTTTTTGGTTATGTATTCAAAAGTCAATGCAAACTCTTCCATATTTAGAGTCATTACCGATCTCGAAGATAGTGACAATAAATAACGATTGTTGTTCTTTTTTTCCCAAAGCAAAAGTTGCGAGCAAACGTTGCATTATTTCAGTAAAGTTGCATCTGACATTATATATTGATGTGATCATTTCGCTTGGTTTAATAGTATACCCGCTAGAGCTTGGCTTTAACCTCTTCACTTCAACAGAGGACCCTTCGCACATATTTTTTTCTATAAACCTATTTTCAATAATTATATATTTAGAAGTATCTTTTTAAGGAATTTTGAAAATAAAAATGCGTTTCACATTTGCTGAAGGTAGCTTCAATTTAGTGAAATTTGAGGTTTTGAGCTGTAACAAAACATTTTTTGGGTGTGCTATGAAAGAACAAACAAGATCTGTCAGATTTTTGTAATTAATTTAGTCCATTTACCAGAACTTCTAAATCTGCTTGACTCCCTTTGTACCATAGTTAAAGTATTAGATTGGCAGAACACGTGACCTCCAATGCTAACGACGGGACGTGCTTGGAGGACCAGAATAAGAGGGCAATGGGGCCAGTGTTGCCACCACTTTAAGGAGAAAAATGCTACGGCATCATCGGAAAAATACCATCTAATTCTAAAATTACAAAAAAATATCGTAAAAATACTAGCTGCATTTTTGAATCTTTTTAGTGACTTGAAATGCTTTTCTAGTATTTTTTTGTAATTTTAGAGTTAAATGGCATTTTTCTCCTTAAAGTGGTGGCGACACTGGCCCCATTGCCCTCTTATTCAGGTCCTCCATGCGCGTCCCGTCGTTGCCATTGGAGGTCACGTGAGCTTCCAATCTAATACTTTAACTATGATATCTATGCTTGGTACGTTATTTTTTTAAATACAATTAATAAGGAGCTGCTTCGGTAGAAGCATTTTTTGAAAGCTTGTATTAAAAAAGTTATAAATTAAAGTTATGAAGTGCATTTTACAAAGGTCCACGTATGTGTATCCATGGAGTGAAGATGATAAGGCAAGGACTTCGAAGTTTTGAACCAAGCACATATTTTGTACATATATTTGATTGTTGATAAACTGATTTCAATTTCAAATATTCATGGAGAAGAAAGAGAATAATGTCTGACTAAGATTGGGAAATTTTGATTGGATGCATTAAACAAACAGACTTTGATAGATATTGAAAGAGAAAAGAAATTTAGGATAGTAATTGTTTACTCAAGCATGTCCTCATTATTACTTTATTTTCAAATCTTTTCTAATAAAAATCAAAATTTTCCAATTAAATTTCTTCTTGGTTATTTTTCCTAGAAGAACTATATTTGCCTTTTTAGAAAATTGTTATAATTTGAGTTCTTGCATTTGTAGAAAAACTAATTTTTATGCCGAAAATATTAAAAGAAATGTTTAGTTATAACATTTCTGCTAATGAGTGGAAATATTTTTTAAATATTTAATTATGTAGAGTAAACATTCGTGTTTTTTTGACTAGGTTTTTGAAAACAACAGGTTTTCCCCAGTAACATTTAAATAAACATCTGATTAATTTCCTTTTAAACAGTGGACGATTTGAAAGGAGCGGAGCGTGGTTTGTTTGTAGAAATAAGACATTGCTTGACGTAACTATGTAATCAATCTAGGCGAGACCGTTATAGTTTTTAGACGAATTAGCTGCCGGGTAGTTTGTCCGTAGGGTTTATAACAACAGTTGACGTTATTTGGCCGTTTCAGTTGTCCATTCAATATAATGCATATAACCTAACTAGCAACCATGACCTCAACGCGTGCCCTACAGTTGTAGGATGGTATAAAGAGTGGATCCAAGGAAGTGGACAATGAAATTGTAAATAGTGGGAAGACACAGTTGCTTTACGCCATTTGTCTTACCGTCGACCCTCACTTCATGAATTTGAACCAGCCGTCAATTACAAATCCTGAAAACTATCCTATTAATTTGTTTTCGTTGTCATAATAATAAAGTCTCAATAATAAGTCATAATAATAATAGTCTCTAAAATTAAAATATGCGTGTTCTCAAATTTGAGAATTATGTATTCGGAGCTATTTCGAAACAATGATGTTCCCAAAAAAGAAAACATGGCGTAATATTAAATTCGAGAATGATGTATTCGGACACATTATGAAACAATGATGTTCTTAAAAATAAAAACATTATATTCTCAAATTTAAACACCCATTTTTGACAGTGTGTATGCATTTTTACAATTCGGTATTGAGTGACTTTTTTTACAGCTTTATCAAACTACAAAAAAGCTAAGGCGTCTGAAATAAGCCACCACAGAAATAAAGATAAATATGTATAGCTATGGAGATGCGGTGAAATTCCGATGATGCATTACCCTTAAGAAAGCCCGGAGGGCGTAAATCTCATTTTTTCCCCCTACCTCAGTTATTTAGTATTCACAGCGAGGCCTATTACTTTGGTTCGAAGCAGGGAAAAAACAATTGATATGGATTAACAGTGGTCTCCGGTTGCGGTTTTATTTGAAAAAGTTGTAATTTTTACTTATTTGAGAATAAGGGTTAACTGTGTTTCCTTAAAAAAATTGCAAGGACGGTTTTATGGAAGAATAATAAGTAAGCATTTATATTTTCTGTTGTTAAATTATATATTGGATTGTTAGAAATATCTTGTTTCACAGAATTTTTTTTGGTCAATACAACGACAATCGTGTGATACACTTATTACCTGATAATAAATAGAATATGTTGGGAGGCCGAAGGCACTGAATTATCATTTTTCACACAGATATTTAAAGTTATTTCTTGAATGTCTTACAAATAAATGTACCAATTTTTTTAATATAAATGGGGTGGCTTCATATGACGTAACCATCGTGTTTTCATTTTTTGTTCTTCCGACGATTTCATTGGTGTTTTTTTTCCTCTGGTGTGTTCTATTTTAAAGTTCTTTACGTGTTACTTCTTCTTAATCCCCTGCTATTTATTAAACGTTATTGGTTTAACTTCAATTAAATTATAAACATGCAAAGCATTATTAAAACGTCAATGTTGTAGGAAAACTTCTGTTTAGATGATATTTTTTTTTATGGGGGGAAATTAAGCTAAATTGTAGGTTAGCAATGTAACGTGATTTACAAACAGAGAAAAGCTTTAATTCTACTGAAAGAAAAGATTGTACACAACTTTCGTTTCAGTAAGGTAAGAAAATATTGTATTGTTTGAAACGAATATAATTCAAGAAGCACCAAGAATAAAAGCAATACTGCCTGAACTTTTGCCACTCCCGACGTGAAATATGCCCATTCAATTTTCTTAATCAAACAATACTAATGTAAGTAAATCGACTCTATCCTATTATTTTCAGTGACTCGACTGTACAACACAAAAAGTCGTTGCTCAAAACTCATATGAGTAAGGCAGCCAGATGACCAGCCATATGCTAGCCTGTTTAAGTTAACTTATAATTTTCACACTTATTAGAATCTTTGGTAAATATAAATGTAAAAAATATTACTAACTATAAGTTAAAATTTTGTCAAATCAATGAAACAAAATATTTTTGGATGCAAACTTTCGATAACTGAACACATTTCGCTGCTTGTTTTTTATGATTTGCTCCTGTTTTTCTTATTTATTACTTAGATTTCTTTTTTTTATGCTGAAAATTGTTTGGGACTTAGGGTTTTATGTTAAAAAAGAATTGAAAAATAGAAAGTTTGAACAAAGAGAATAGTTTTCAAGGATAAATGTAGAAAGCAATAAATGAGAGAGTTCAAATGGAAATATATGGCTGAATATCTAAGGTGTTCCTTCCAAGCATATAATTTGTAATAGAAAATCCAAAGTTTGATCTTTCAAATTTTTCATAAGTGGTTTGGTAGAAAAATACAAACTTGAATTAGGGTAGCTTGGGGTAATTGATAGGGGAAAAAAATGGAACTTTCCCCATACCTAACCAGTTGGAATTTATTGTTATTTTTTCAAGGATCTTTACTATCGCTAGAATTAAGTAGCATGAGATTTTTTGTTTTTCACCAACAAAGTATCTTGAAAATTTTAATAAAAGGCTTCTCATTCTTAATCATATTAGAGGGGAATTTAATAGACAGCCCCTCCCCCCCCATCCAGTAAATAATAGACAATAATAGACACCAGACCGTTGCAATCAACCAATAGGTTTTAATCCTTTAACTATCAGTAAGCGAATACCATTACCTTATTACAATGTTTAACAGATTTGTACAGTATAATTAATTGGCAATGTACCACCAATCTAAATTAAGACCGAACCCGTCGCAATATCGTAGTAGTTTGTTGCATTTATTAAGGAATTACTCGTGAAACGCCGGATATATAAAGCTAGTACGATTAAAGAAGAAAAATGCGGAAATAGTAAAAATACAAGAACATAAAAATTAATACAATAATAAAATATGTTTAATATTGCTAATGGCATTAATTTAAATAATTTAACTATATATGGTAAGACCATTGGTTCGTTAAGGTTTTTTTAATAATTATGTAATCACACATAAAATATAAACCCTTTATAAAAAAATAAAACCTAAAAAAAACAAACAAATTAAATCTTATTTAAAAAATATTTCTGACCTTTCGATCTCGGAATAGAAATATAAGTATTATGTTTCACTTTCGGAAGTTAAAATACTTTTTTTATCCCGCAAATATATCTTATCTTTTATATCTTAAAATGGCGAGCACAGTTTTAAAGCCCTATTCACCTCCGCAGAAATTGTTTCAATATAGAGAAACTATTAACTTTTTTCTGACGATAACTCGCGTTTTTTAAAGGCATCTCACGTCTTACTTATAAATAAAAAGCGTTATTTAGGATGGTTTTAGTGAACTATAAGCTGTATGTTATAGAAAGAATATTTTTTAGATCAAAAGTAATAAATTTACACTTTATATGGAATGATCAAAATAAAATTGCAGAATTATAACGGATTAAAAATCATGCATTTTTAGTTATAATTTTTTTAGCATAAAAACTTAAAGCAGTTTTTTATATAATTTTTCGGTATGAAGTGATATATTTTATCTACATTTACTATTTTCTAAATTATTTTTTATCGTTATTCATAGCTCGAAGTATAACAATGGTCACAACAAAGCTTTTTAGGAATTATATTATATATCTTGTTTATTCGTGTTGTGTCATACAAGAAATAAATATAGTAGTGAGATTAGGGTGCTCCGAATCAACCATGCTTTATTTTAATCATATTTGAAACACTCGGAGTTTTGTTTAGTTTTTTTTAAATCCTTACTGTTATATATAAGAGTTCAAAATGGTTTATCGTCATTTGGAATTGACACAATATTAAAATGATAATATCCATAATATTCAAATGATAATCCCTAATTTTTAGTTTAATAGACTGATAAATTCAAAATTGATATCTCATAGATGCTTGATATTAGCACAGTGCTCATACCCCAAACTCCCAAAATATATAACTGTGATCACACCTAATTTGAATGTTCTATTTGTCTGATATTAGAATTTATACCACCAGCCATTTAAAATGTTGTACAATTTTAACTTTTCTAACAAGATGTAACATTTGAATGTTCTATTTGTCTGATATTAGAATTTATACCACCAGCCATTTAAAATGTTGTAACAATTTAACTTTTCTAACAACTTTTGTAACATCTGCTGCCATTTGTTTGACTAGTATATAAATACTTTAAATAAACCATTCTTGGATATTTTCTTAAACATGATGGATTGCTTTTTGAAAGTACTTCCAAAAATCTATATTTCATAGACAATTTGCTCGTTTGATGTAACATAAATATGAAGTAGCTTTCAAAATTATGTGTAAATGTAGGTAGGTTGTAAGTTTTTTGGATGTCTGTTTCTCGCCTCCTTGTGGAGCTCAAACACAGCCAATACGCTTCGTAATCTGATCAAGTAACGAGGTCGCCAACTGAGGAGCAATTTTCATTTGTAGGAAAATTACATTTCCACATTTGTTAAGAATATCTTTAAAAAAATATTTTTACGGCTTATAGAAACTGTAAAGATAAAATTATTAATACGTTAGCAAATGTTTTCCTTTTAAATTCATATTTGAATTTTATTTTAATCGGGGAAAGGGCCAACTCAACCATGAAATATCAAATAAAGAAATATGTAAGTTTTATTTTTTTCCGTTAATTATTTCATTATATAAATGATTATTTAAAAACAACAATGTATAAATATACAAGAAAAGATTAATGTCTTCAGAACTGTGACCCTCTCCCCAAGAACTGTCATTTCATTGTTTTATGTCTTTAGTAAAGTTATTAATGCAAAGAGTTAAACATCAACCCTTGTATTCATATTTATAAGCTGATTTATTATTCTAGTATATTATAGGAGAGCGCAGACAAAGTATCTTTATTCTAAGTATATGGTGGCTTTAACTTTAGATTACTTAGGAATTGCAATACTTTATTTTATGCGTTACGCAATGGCTTTTATATCGAATAAATTTGGAATGCTTTTATATGGGGACTGTAAGTGCAACACTATTTTACTATATATTTCTAAATTATATTTACATACTGTGGAAAGGAATATTTTCGGGAGACATTTTCATATAATTAATGATAGAATACACTGTTAAAAATTTTGTGCTTGGTTTCACCATGATATTGGTTCCTAGTAGCTGCAACGGCTGTGTGGAGAAATGTTTCACATTTTTTTCGGTGTTTGGCTGAGCCCTTTTTCTGCATTTGGAAACAAAAACCTGAGAAATGGTTCAACCGAATACCAAAAATATGGTTTAACGTTTCACCACATAGCCGTTGCAGCTACTAGGAACCATATTTTTGGTGAAACAAAGTTCCTAATTTTTAATAGTGTAACATACAAAAATTGTAGCAATATAAACATATTTATTTTTATACAGTTAAATTTATTAATTACATATATTTTCTTTAAAGTTTTATCATAAGCACTTTTTTATACAAATTGTAGTAATTTTAGGTATTGGTACCGCATTACCAGCCATGTCGTCAAATATACCTCTTCTTTCAGCTCTAGTGCGGTGTTAATTCAAGCATTCCAAGTCCCCGAAATGTCGCGTGGCTGATTTTGTGGATGCTACATAAAATTTATATAAATAACATTTTAAGTCTTAAGTCATGTATAAATGTATTTAAAAAAACTATTATTATTTTGAAACTTTTTATAACGTCTATTATTATATAAATTGACACTTTTTGAATTTTAATTTATAAATTACGTTTAGAATGTAAAAAAGAGGAAGGTATTATAATCGTTCAGTCCATCTGTCACCCACTTTCATAGCCCAAACTACAAATGATACAGGCAAGTGTGATACGCTAAAAAATCAGCACAACTAAGAAATTCTAGGAATACTATTTATTTATTCTTAGAATATAAATTGCACTTTGAATGAAATACTCATTTAATTTTCGAAAGAAAATAATTGAAATTAGCCAAATTTAGCGTGTAAATTTTGAATATAGAATTATTACTGTTTTTGCCGCCTTTTTTCCTGTTGAACACAAATGTTGCATGGAAGCGTAAGTGACAGATTTTGTTACAAACCTCCCTGTTATTTATAGATTTGTTAAGAATAGAGTTAGACGCTGATGTACAAAATAATCTTATTGTAAATCGGTTTGTGGCATAAATTTGATGACTTTCAGATGGGTGCACTTTTTTCTAGCCAAGCCAATAACCTCCATGATTTATACTGAATGTATACTGCTAAAGTTTTCGTAAAAAAGACACTTTGTTGTAGTTTTTTTAGTGGCATTGTTTTTTCCAAACATTAGTTAGTTTGGTATTTCTGAATATCCATTTTAATTGTCACATTTTATCTGAACGTGTTATTGTATTGTTATGATTCATTGTATCAGTATAGTATTTTTAAAGTTTGTAAGTACTCATATTATTGCATTGTTTGTTTCTACAAATTCTTTCGTTTATTTTTTCCTGAATATCCCATTTAATTGTCATATTTTATCTGAACGTGTTATTGTATTGTTATGATTCATTGTATCAGTATAGTATTTTTAAAGTTTGTAAGTACTCATATTATTACATTGTTTGTTTCTACAAATACTTTCGTTTATTTTTTCCTGAATATCCCATTTCATTGTCATATTTTATCCTAACGTGTTATTGTATTGTTATGATTCATTGTATCCTTATAGTATTTTTATCTTTTTATATGATGTAATTACTCATATTATTGAATTGTTTGTTTCTACAAATTCTTTCGTTTAGATTTTTTGAATATTCCTTTTAATTGTCATATTATATACCACAAAGTGTTATTGTATTGTTTTGATTCATTGTATCATTAAAGTATTTTTAAATTTGTAAGTACTGATATTATTTTTTAATAGTTAGATCTTAACTGGGTTTTAACATATATCGTAACATATTTCATTATATTCTTATAAAAATTCCATCAAGGTCCTACAAATCTTCCCAGAGTCAATTGCAATTATCTGGAAACATTTTAAAATGGAGCTTAATCTCACGTTAACCCTTAAGTAGAGATGAGCCGGGGTTACAAACTTAATCCAATACTATTTTAGCACTAACATTGCAAGCGCATACAATTAGATTGACACTGAAGTACCATTAGAATGTACAAGTGCCATTCCTTTAATTAGCAAATATAACCCTCAAGGGAACTTTGAGTGTAAACTAATCACAATGGAATATACTTGGATTCGAGGTTTATTGTTAGATTGATTGGATTGAATCTTTCCACTAAACTTAAAATAACTCTCAGGCAACTAATCCATTTCGAGATCATTTAACGAAATTCAATCGAAACTATGTAAGGTAAAAAAAAATATTTTTAAGTTTGAGAATGCAGGAAAATGCTATTGAATTAAAAAAATTGTGGAAATAACTGCATATAATTTAGCCGAAGTATTTTGGAAATTTAATTGAAATAAAGATGATAGTTACCACCAATAAGAAAATGCATTTTAAAAATAGTTGGGAAGAGTCAACACTAAACTTAATTGAGACCTTTAGTAAAATTGCTGTGTAGTCTTCCCATTTAAAATTAAAATACTTAGAATATTCACTTGTGAAAAAAATTAAAATTTTAACAAGTAAGGACAAGCTTGAAAATTAAAAGCGAGTAAATTCCTGCTAATTATTTGACGACAAAATATCTAAAACTAACATGTAAATAGTTAATTAATTACTAAACAATAAATTGTATAATTTAGTTAGAGTTTGAATTTTTCAAACATTTATAAGGCTAACAGGAATAACTTATTTTCGTAAATTTTAGTTATTCTTGAATGTCTAGCCTCTTAAGGGACACATACGTATGATTCTGTCTAGGAAATGTACTTTTTCCAAAGCAACTATACTATTTTTTTGTTGAAAAAATTACTTTCTTTTAATTTTTTTTAAAAAATGTGGATTACAGGAAACTTTTCTATTTGTTTACTGCACTAACATTAGTTAAATAATTTTTTTAAAGTTAAATTTTAGTCTTATGCAGTTAAAACAAGTTTTCTTTTTAAACCAATTTTCTTATACTTAAGAAGGCAAGTTTTTGATATTTAACTGTACAGCAGTTAAAGAAAAACCCATAAAAACGAAAAAAACTCATTCTTATTCTGAATTGTGATAGAATGGCTATTAAAATGCTAAAATAAATTTGTTTGGAGCTTTGTAACTTAGGAATTCGAAATGAGACTCAAAAATATTCATCTCTGAACTGAAATGGAGAGTGTTTAATGGTTCGAGTGGCTTACATGGCAAACTTCCATAAAAGTTCGTTTGTTAGTTGTTCTCCAAATAACTTTTGTCGTAAACGATAGATGCAATTCGTTGGGTTGTCCATTATATTTTTTAATACTTTAAGTGTAACAATAAAAAAGTGAAGACTTTATGAAAGGACTTCAAAAAGATATTTTCCAAGACGAACTAAAGATATTATGTTATGCTATAATATATAAGAGGTTATCTTATAATTTAAAGCAGATTGGTACAGTTTCTATTCCTAATTTTTTAATGCCATTTGGTTTGACTCTTTATTATTTTCCTGTTGAGTTTTGACTCTGTATTCTGTATTTGATTTTTTAGCTCTTTTCACCAATGTTATGCCCCACACATGTATTTTTAATAAAATACTTTTATTTAACTATTGATTTAATGTGTTTTAAAACAAGTATTATTTACCTTAAGTAATAAATCGAACTGAAATAAATTTATTCAACTACTTGCACTATCATTATGATTACTCTTAAAGCCACAAAACCCCTTTTTCTGTAATCTTATTAATCTTTATTACAAAAGAACCACCAAACTTTGCAACTTCACCAATTAATTCTACCATTCCGCAAACAACAATTGCAGTTCTACAGAGATTACATTCCTCTTAGAGCAACCAAACATTCAATCTGGTAATTAACAAACACAATTAATTCCCGATCTCGGGTTTAGAAGCAATTTAATATCCCACTGCGAGTGTAAATATTGTAAGAAGCTATTCTGTAAAGTCACTCTCAGCCTTTGGCGTACAATTCCAAACGCGCCTTTTAATTTATTATCCGCGTTTTGCACCACTAGGCGTGGGTACCTTAGCGATTATTAAGATATGAGAATCAAATTATGTAGGTGTTTTTTTTGCCTAAAGGGTAATATATTTATAGTCCTCATAAATAGTTTCAAAATTTTCTGTTATATTTTTCAAACCGTTTATTATTGTGCTGTTTTCAAGCGGATTATTACTTCTTTCCCAAAGAAAAAAAATAATCCATGCGGCTGTGGCGTAAGGTTTTTACACGACCTATAGATAAACAGGCGTTGACACGTTACTTTAGTGTCCTACACTCTTAAAACAAAAGAGTGAAATGCACTCCTATAGGAGAAGTGCATTTTCGGCACCGGAAAGGAGTGGAAATTAACTCAGACTGAGTTAAAACCACTCGTTTAAAGAGTGTAGGACGCAGATTGTTTTCTTTTATTTCTTTTACCCACTCCGAAAAAGAGTGAAATTCACTCCTATAGGAGAAGTGCATTTTCGGCACTGAAAGGAGTGGAAATTAACTCAGACTGAGTTAAAACCGCTCGTTTGTTTTAAGAGTGTAGGCTTGAAGTCGAGGCCATTACTTAAATAAAAAAAAATCAAAAATACTTAGCCATCATTTACTAGAATTAAAAAGAAGGAAACCAGAAACCAATTAGTGCCGTAAAAAATATCTAAGTTAAACTAGTTTAGATTCAATTATCCATTACCTTCTCCGAAAGTTCGTGTAGCGTCGGAAACTATTAAATTTAGAAAACAGGTTTCCTGTGAACAGATATGCTTGATGATTGCAGGTTTAGAAATAAAATAAATTAAAATAAACCAGCATTAATTAAAAGTTATAACTTACCTGGTAAAAAATGTTTCAACCAAATTTTCCGCATTTTTGTAATAAAGAAAAATGTATAAAAAAAAAATATGAATTTTATGTTCATCAAAAATATCACGAAAAGGACTAAAGCAAAATTTTAATAAAGAATTTTGATTCATTACATCGTTCTTTGCTTTTATCTGACACATGAGGCAAACGTGACCTTTTTTTTTGTTTATTTTAAGATTAATATATAAAGGAGATTAACAACAAACAAGTTAATTGGTTTGTGAGGATCCCCAAAGGTTTCTTTCGGGATTTCATACTGCTGCTTTAAAACTTTACTCAATAATTTTTATTTGCTTTAACTGTCCAGTAAAAAAACACTGAGGATTTATGATTGCCATATAAATTAACACATTGGCATGTGAAATAACTTTATCTGGTATTCTTTCACATAACAAATAATTAGTCAAAATAATTGAGGAAAATATAACGTAATGTAACATAACGATTATTAGTCCAAAAAAATAAATCTGTTTTCACCAAAAGGCAACAAAATGCATCTGTTTTCACCAAAAATACACATCTAAAAATATTTCATGCGTTCCATTATTTACGAAAATATACTAAATAAACAATTCATTAATTCTTTATTAATCTTTATATCTGTTTCGATTAAAACGGTCACTAAAACTTTCGCAGTCCTTTATTTTACTATTCATAGCTTTGTGAATTACAAGCCAAAGGAACGCGGGGAAAAAGTTTTTAATTGGTTTGTTGGGATCGACTCTGTAAAAGAGTAATTTCGTTTATTCTACGTTCCACCAATTGCTAAATTATATTAAGGTGTTTAAAGTGAATAGTGCTGCATTGAAATTGCATTGGTTTAACGCTTATTTCTCTTTAACGAAATTTAGGTTTAGATAACTGTGACTGTGATATTTATTATTTAAACGAAAAAGTGTTCAGAGTTTGAATATACAATTGAACATTTATTTATCTTGCAACGGAACTAACTTGTGTTGTAGAAAATGTAAATTAGTTATGCAATTAAACTAAGTTAAACGTTATTTTTACTGGTTATCAAGATGTATATTTATTTTCCTATTATTAATTAAACACATATTTTCGAGAGCGATTTTCATCCCAAAGATAATTAGTTAAACTAAAAATAAAATAAATTTAGCTAACACTCGATGACAAAAATATATTTAATCTATTTCTCAGACAGACGAAAGAAAAATAACACTAGACCTATATAATTTAAGGTAAACTTTTCCATTTACTAGACTTGTTAGAAATAAAAAAAATAGTTGGCGAAAACAAACTTAAATAGTGTATTTGCGGAATTATAATGCCAAAGAATTCCGTTTATTTCATTAAGCGTTCGAATATAAAATTGTATGTATCTAGGTAAACATAATCAGCAAGTCAATACTGTAGACACTCAATATTTATCACCACACTTTATTAGCATTCCTTTTTTTTAGTAATGTTCTTTATACAGACTAATAATGAAAGTTTGGTATCGCCAAGTTTTCCTATCTGTTATTTTGGTGTTGCCAAGTGATGGTCAAGCGACGCAATGTATAAGTTAATTAAGACAATTACTTTACTAATGACAACTTCTAGTGACACTTGTTATTCTTATCATCTACACTATTGATCCATAATTATCTGTATGTCTAAAATCTATGTCATTCTGACCCAAATAACATAGATATCTAGTGAAAATAATGCACATAATTGAACGGGGGAAGTTATTCTGCTAATTTAAAAGTTTCTGCGTCATTTCGTTCAAAAGTTCTGATATTTTTCGATTTGATCTCACAGACCTAACATTGGAATCTAACATATTTAAACTATCTTTCTGATCTTGATAACAACAAATTAAAATTAAGTAGAAGCAGGTTGATTTAGTTGGTAAGATTTTAATTTGAATACTATTTTTAAACATTTATTTAAAATATTTGATTTTTAATGCCTTGTCATACTTATTCAGTTCAATTAAAATTTTTCCGATGCTTAAAAATGAAAATATGTGGACGCATAATTGTTTATCAATGGGACGCAAATGCTTTTTAATTCAGTTCTATGAAACTTAAATTTTGTTTTTTAATTAAAAGTTAGTTTTTTTGTCTACAAACTGATTCCTTTCGGAAAAACTATTTTTCTACTCTTAAATTATACAGTGTTTCAACAAGAATTTTTTCACTTTAATATTTCGAAACATTTGCAAACTATAAAACTATACTACTTACCGCCCACGTAAATTGATTTATGTATTTTTTTAAAAAAAAAAAGTAGTTGTAAAAAGTTAAAACTCTATTACTATACATTATTTCTATTCGAATTTCGTGTTTGATTTAGTTGGCTATTATAATATAAATGAGTCGTCTCTTATCGAATTTCGGCAATCACAAAAACTTAAAATTAGTTTACTACAAGTATCATGTTTTGATGAAGTGGAACAAACATCTGATTTAATTACTTGGCAAAGTAACGTAAATCAGCAAAATAAGACTTAACTCTTTGAATTATAGCTGTTTGGTGCATTGATAAGGGTACAGCCATGTGAAGCCGAGTATAGAAAAATATACTGTAAATAAAGTATGATAATATACATTGAAATTGGTTATAAATTATCGTGATCATCATTTGCATGATGTAAATAATTGTAATATTGAAATTTCGTTTTCAGTCTTATGGTTCAGGTTACATTTAATATTTTTTAATAATATTTTAAGCAACTACAGTATAACCAATTTAATAATTCTAAAAAATATAATCTGAAAAATAACTTGATAATTAGATTTCGAAATAATGCTGATAATTCTAATAAATGTTAGACTTGCTATCCTCTTTTATTATGATAATATATTTTTAATAGTGATTAGATTTATATGTTATCGAACATAATTTCAAATGTAAAAATTTACATTCATTAGTTATGTCAGAAATACTCATATTTTTGACATGTTTAAACCGATTAAAATACCTACGGTCTTTTACTTTATTTTAAAGTCAATTGCGTTGAAAAAATGATCGACATGGATTTAAAAAAAAAATCATCACGCACAAAAAAACTCAATGATTTAAAAAAAAATGATCGGCAAAGTAAAGTTCAAGAAAAGTATTTCAAATAATTTTTTAGTGTCCTCAAAAGTTTTTCAATAATAAAACCAAATACTTCCATTAAAACTATTTGGCATATTCTACCTGCATAAACCAAAGAAAAGACCAAAATCTCGTTGTTTATAACAAGATTTTACATTTGAAAATGAAGCATTACAATATTTGACAACTCGAGGCAAATATCAAACTTTTTATAATAGTTTTCAGACATTAAAATGAGCAAAATACGGCAATCTGCCTTTAGAAAAAGTGGACTGATATGTGTTAAATTAGAATTTCGAGTCTGTAAATAAGACTATGCAAATACTTTCTTACTACTACACTCGAAGGCTTCATATAGGAGATGGATGCTATTAAAATTAGAAGAAAAGATTTGTTTTTGAGCTTTCAAGAAAATTCAAAGAAAATTATATTAGTATACGTTTTAGTCTCTGAAATGTATTTAAAAAATACCGAATTCAGTGAAAGTGTTTGCATTATTTAAAATATAAAATTTAAATTTCGGTCAAATATTTTTATACATTGTATATGAACATTTGCAGAAACTATTAAGAAGCTTAAATATAAACTTATAACATGTTAAATATTTTTTGTATCAATATATTTATTTATTTTCAACGGAGTATTTTAACTTTGTAATGTTAGGTTATAAAAAAGTACAATTTATCTTATTTTTAAATTCTGACTATCGCGAAACCTGAATTTAACTTCTTTTGTCACATGATATCCATTTAAGTTTCGTAATCATCATCAAAACCCAAAAATTTGAGAAAAGTTTGCTAAATTGCTTTATAAGCGATAACAATAATAACAGTTTTTTTTTAAAAATACTTATTTTCCTTTTTAAGAAGAAAAAAACGATATATATTCTGTTCTTCAAACGGCTTTATTGCAAATGGTGTAAAAAAAAAGAAATATGAAAATCTTAAAAAGTATATCTACCTTTTTTTAAAATGTTTTCTTCTTTTAATAAAACAATTCTTTACAACTAAAAAATTATAAAACATTTGTGTAATGGAAGAAGACCCATTTTAATTCAACTATATGTTTATGAAAATTGCTCTTATTCGAAATAAAATATATTAAAAATAATTATTGTGGTTTAATTTTATTTAAACAATTATTATTTGAAAGTATATTAATTTTTGGTTACTGTTGTAATATTTTAAACAAATTGACTATTGTTGCAAATTTCAGAAAAAAAATTGAAAATCGAAATAATTTTAATTAAAAATAATTGATGTGGTGTGATTTTAATTAAACAATTATTGTTAGAGAAATATATTTAGTTTTTGATTACTTTTGTGAAGTTGTAAACTTATTGATGCTAATTGCAAATTTTAGAATTAATTTCTAAAATAGACTTAGCTTACACTAGTAAACTATTTGAAGATTTTTAACGACTTTAATGATATTTAACAGTAAAAACAGAATTTTGTGTAGCATTAGAAGAAATGTTGCCAAACGTGGTAGTCTTACAAATATTTGTTGGTACATACATTGCCAGATAAAAGACGATTGCAAAAAGTGGTCGTTACAGTTTTATTTTAAAACCACTTTCTCATGAACACAATATTGCATCATCAACACTTTTTGAAATAAAAAAACGTATATATTCGGCAGATATTAACTTCCTAAGGTTATATAATATTGTGTTCCAAATATTGTGTCCTGCTAGAGATTCTTAGAGGTTCGTCTTTCGATATCTATAAATTTATTTAAACAGTAATAAAGGTCTTTTCAGAAAGAATTAGTTCCTGTAACATATGCTTGTTTTCTGAAACAGTCATGGAATCATTTATTTGAATGGGAGGGCAAATATAATGTCCCACTACGATTTCCATTTAAATAATATTAACGCATTTTGGATTGTATTATGTATCCAGGACTTCAATATTTACTTAAAATTACTTGACTTTAAAATTTTTATAATGCCTTTAATGAATATAATATTTTGGTAAGTTAATAGAGTATCCTGGTAGCAAATTGTGTTTAACATATATTCTCAACAAATAATTGTAATGTTCGTATTGGAATTTAAAATATGTCGAATTTATACCGTGCAATATTGGCTGATTGTATAAGCAAGTTTTCTAGATAATAGTTTATTTCTGTATTCAAATGTCCTTTTATTGGAATGGCGCATTATTCATTTTCACAGTAGTCTACGGGGAAGACCTCATATTAATAGAAGACGGAATTAAGTTTGTCATTGAATTAAAACAATATTAATAATGATGATGCCGACATCAGTATGGAAATCCTATGATATCCTAATGGGTGGATGTGTGTGACTAGTTGAGAGGGGGAATGATTGGCATAAAATAATTGTAAAAATGTTTACAAGTTACCGTCATTAAGGGTATACCCGAGTACACCGGGTTCGTAAAGCCAGTCAAATATATGACCGCTCAATGGAAAACAACTCAACTCAGGTAAGCCAGGCTACGAAATGGCGGGGAAAACGAGTAGTCGGAAACCTTATTCGACTAGCGTGGTTGCTACGGATTGTTGTGGTTCGCTGTTTTAACATCGCCAATATCAAAACAAAAACAACTTTCAGCTCTGCCCCATAAGCCTAACAGAGTTGAGTTGTTCTATTCAGCGTCCCTAGTCAAATACTGTATAGATTGTTTTAAACTGCTTTGGAAAATAGGGATATTTTGTAAGATAAAATTTAAAGTCCAAATTCAAAATAAACTATCACATCAAGAATTCGAAGCCATTAGTTTTAGCTTCCACACTACGTTTATAACGTAAAAAGTGGAATGTCTTATAATCGTTTAGTCCGTCTGTCTGTCCGTCTGTCACCCACTTTCATAGCCCAAACTACAAATGAAGCAGTCAAGTGTGATACGTCGAAAAATTCAGCGCTTCGAAATTAAAAGACATTGAAAGTCTCAGAAAACAAATAGAATTCGAAGTACTTCAAAATTTAAAAAAAACTGCAAAATGTAATGCTTATTAAAAAAGCATAAGAAGCCATTTTTATTAGAATTAAATCACCATTTCCATTCGCAACAATAGCTCGAGGAACTTTATTTCATGAAAACAATAAATTTAAAGGAATTTATTTTTGCAACATCAATCAGTTTGAAATGACATCAAATATATTTCACTAAGAGATTTTTTGTTTGTATGTTGATATGAAATGTTTTGGTTCTATTCAAAAGCGAGGAATATTACATATTTATTCTTGAAATATAAATTAGTTTTCAGAAACTATAAAAAATAATTATTGAATTTTCGACATAAAAGAAATGAAACTAGCCAAATTTAGCGTGTAAATGTTTATTATAGAATTAATACTGTGTTTGGCGCCTTTTTTCCTGTTGAGCACAAATGTTGTGTGGAAGCGGGCTGAGGGGCAGATTCAGTTCTAAAACTACTTGTTTAATAACTATTTAATGTTTGTATCAATTAATCATAGAAGCTAAAGAAGTTAGAAACCTAATCCTATAAAACGTATATAATGATTCTAATATTAGTTATATTTAATGCATGTTCTGAATCTTTTAGATTATTCTAACTTGTATCTTATTAGAAACTATTTTGACAGTTTGAAATTATTAGCTGTAGAACGATAGTGATATTTATAACTTTAACTACCACCCATCCACTGTAACTAAGCTTTTCGAATTTAATTACATTATTTTTTGTTAACGAACTAGTTGGTTGATATAGTACTCACTTTTGAAATATATCTTCTATGGCTTGTCTAATATTAAAACTAAACTTGTCCTTCATACACGTTCATTAGTAGCTAAGGTAATTAAAAGCATGACAAAAAAGTAGATGCACATTGATTTGGGTTGAGAGTATTGATGGCAATTTCTAGTCTTTAATTTTAAACAATTCTATTCACGCCTCGTAATTTGGAACCGTGGTCAAGTGACGAGATCGACACCTAAAACATAACTCAATGTATATTTGAGTGGCGTCATATGCCAACTCTGTAGGTAATTTCAACTTCTTAGATTTTACGTGCACGTTGATCTTTTGAATTTGAAGAACCCCTTCTCAACGGAACGTCAGAAAGAGCAGCAAAAAGTTGGCGATAGTTATTATAGAAAGTGTGAAAAAAAGTTAAATAAAAATGATTAAAATTGATTTTTCAATGCACTGTCATATTTACTGTTGTACACAAATTCTGCTCGAACTATAAATTGTTTTAGACACCACATATTTGTGTGGTATGCTCAGAGTAATCTAAATAATCAAACGATAAGACACATTAAGACCATAGTACTAAAAAATGTATGTATGACAAACTGAGTTATACTTAGAAGTTACACTAATTTGTTAATGGTATTCAAGCACGGTTCTTTAATGGATAAAAAACTCTAAAAGCATAATCCAATTCGCTCATTCTTACCGTTAAAATCACAATTTACTCACAATCACACATCAGTACTTTCTGTAAAATATTCAAAATCATCACAAAATAAAAAAGAAACTCTTTATTTACATTGACAACTGCTACGCCACTAAAAGCACGATGAAAGCGAAAGTCTTATTTTGCATATATTGATGCATTACATTTTTCCGAAAATCTAAACTTAAAGGCCATTCAAATACAATACTATCATTGCTTTATTGTGCACAACAATGCTTAAGGGCATATAAGTCAGACAAAAAGGCTTTATTTCCATTTTATTGATTTTATTTTTCCTCCTCGAAACTACTTTTCAAAGTTCTTTTAAAAACTGTCAACCTTTTCAGGCCCAAATAAAGAAGGTTTTGAGATTTAGAAGCATTGTTAACTTGATGTACTGTCGCAGTAATCGGATTTCTTCTCCTCTTTTTTGGTGTATTCTGTGACTTTGGAGGATGTTAGGTGTAAGGGTCACATGATATCTAACCGAACATATTTTGATGACGGACAAACAGCAAATCTATTGTATTTTCATTGTTGTGGTAACATAAGATGGTGTGTATTGATAAAACTTTTGAAAACGTTTTTATTCAATTTAGCGAATGAGATATTTTCTTATAAAAAAACTAAACAAATGCCATGGTTTAGATTGATAATAAAACACGTACAGCCGCGTTAAGACGGCTCACTTTTTTCTGACAACTAAAGAAAGAATTTGTCTTATAGATTTGTTCCAATTCTGTCATTTTGATATTTTTTAAAAAGTATCGATCACTTGCATGAAGTCAGCAGTTTAAAAAGTGACAGAATTAGCATGGAAATTTTTATAAGTGAATCTTCATATCCTAAAAGTACTAATTGCCTTGTATTATGTACACAAGCAATACTGGTATGCTAACTCTTGCCTATTTCATTTACTTGGTTTAGTGACACCTAAAAGTGCACCCAACGCAACCTTCGAGTGATATATTCTGTGCATAATGATATAGGATAGTCACCCATCGTTTTAAAAATTATGCTGCAGTAACGAAAAAAGAATTTTTTTTAACTTGGTATGATTTCCAAAATAATTGTTTTGTATAAATATTGAAAAATATTTGTTTTTGAACTTTCTTATCCAAACGAGTGCTTACATAAAAAATAATCTAGATATTGTTGACTAATTCACTTTCATAAGTATTAAAAGAATTCGCATGAAATATTAGGATCTCAACAAATTGGTAAAATATTGAAGTTACAAATAGTTACTTTGAGCAATAGTTTGGAATCTAGTACTTTCGAAACCCTACAATCCAAAGAAGCATGAACAATGAGGACATTTCTTCATTAAATCGTAAACTTTTCTTAGAATTTAATTTTTGGTGTAAAAATAAAATTGTTGCTTCTATGACACTCATGACAAAGAAATGAAATCAAAACAAAAAAAATGTAAATTAATCAATTTTAAAGGTTGAAAAACTGACTTTCTCCAAAGTATAATAAAATATTGTGTCCTGTTCTTGCATTGGGACTTTCGTCCAACTGAATTTACCAGCGTCAATAGTCGCTAATAAAAGGAACGAGTCCTATACTTCATTTATACTTTGGAAAAGTCAGTTTTGCAACTAAATTATTTAAAAAAAAAACCTTTTAGCATATTCTGAAGAATAATGCTGATTTCTGTTTCTATCACTCTACTGCATTTTTCTATTAAGGGGATACGGTACCCAAAACATTATTTCTAGAAATAATAACATAAACTTGTAAATTATAGTGGTTTTATATAATGTTCACTGGGGCTGGGGAGCCCAGACGGTTAGGCATTCGCCTAGCATGCGGAAGGTCCCAGGTTCGGGTCCGGGCATCGCCAAAATAACTGCCGACCTATGAACTGCCCATGCAGCCAAAAATATCCGACGAATAATACCCCGTGTGGAGGGAGTGCACGTTAAATATCCTTTAAAGTCCTAACGCTGCGTACGATTTCGCCCTTAACAGTTGGGTTAGGTGCCTACTCAGTTTTCGGATCGTCACTTGACTTTGTACTAAATTATGACGCCTGACGCCAATATCCCTCGTGTAGTTCTAGTGCGACGATAATTCAAACTAAAACTATAATGTTCACTCTAAATTAACATTTTCTAACAATAAAAACAAATATTTACAAGTAGTTTTTCATTTAAAAAAGTCAAAATTTTGAACTTTTTTAAAACGCGACTACTCTTTCAATTTTGAGAATAACTCCACCAAACATTTATAGTTTGTTTTTAGAACTATTTGTTCAAAAACTGTACATGGATTTTAAAATGTGAGCTACAGTTAAAAAGTAACATGCATTTATACTGAAAATATCAAAAAATCACAAAAAAATTACAAATTATTGAATTCATCATTAAAAAAAAACTACTATACACAGTAGACCTTATTCTATGCACAATTTTGTGCACCATATATATAAGAACACAGGTTAAAAATGTTAAAATTCTAACTTAATTAGCAAAAAGCCTTAGGGATTTATTAAACACAAGAATTGAAAAACACGAAACAGAGAAAACAGGTTGAAAGCAGACGAAATACGTATTAAAACTTGAAATGACTCCAGAAAATATTCAATAACTTTTTTCTACAGAATATATCGTTATGAAACTTTAGTAGATGTTCAGAAAGATATTGTGAATATAAAGAAGTAAAAACTGAAAAATCGATATTTTGACCAATTTTTGGGTATCGTATCCCCTTAATATTAGTTGAAATTTTCTGTTGTGATCACCATGATCATTAATATATGCCATAAATTTTCTACTATTCAATGTCTGTTTAGCCATCTTAAAAACATTATTTATTGGAGGCTGAAGTAACTAGATAATTATATCAAAGGAAATAAATAGAAATTCTTTATCTTTAAATTGAAAGCCTTTTCGTCGTAGATATACATTTCTATTTAAATTAAAACTATTTTCGATTATACGATTAACGTTAATTCAATTTGTTAAAGCGATCACTAATAGTTTTATTATCTTCAATGCAACAAACGCAAAAATAAAATTTTCGGGAAATAAAATATATGTATAACGGAATAATTGTGAAATAAAATGTCAAATTTAATCGAAATTGTATACATTCCGATTTTCGAAATTAAAGTATATTTTGTCTTTGTAATGTATAATTTGTAACCAAGCATGTTTGGGAATAAAACCCTGGGGGTTCCGCGTGAGGCTGACCACCTTACTGGTACATATGCCTAGCACCCCAGAGCCCTAAGTCACGAAACATGAAAAGGGCACGGCAGGCCTTGGCCCAGTAATGGGCTGTTGCGCCGAGGAGTTTAGTTTAGTAATGTATAATTTGTAGGAAAATATCTTCAATATCTAAAATTCTTTCAATTTATAGGAATAATAAACATGTAAGTACTTTAATACATTGTTTCTATTTAAAATCACATACGGAATTCAATTTAAACATAGTTCACAAAAGTGCCATCTAAACCATGAAATATCAAATAAACACATTGGAAAGTTATATTAATTTCCGTTCTTTTATAATATTAGAGAAATAATTATATAATAAGAACAATTGATAAATCTAAAAAAAATAGTTTTATGTGTTAAGAGCTGTGACCTCCCTCCTCTTCAAAAAATAAATATTCTTTCATTGTTTTCTGTTTTAAGTGAAGTTCTTAATGCAAAGCATTAAACATCATCCCTTGCATTCATATTTATAAGCTGATTTATTATTCTAGAGTATACTATAGGAGCGTATACAAAGTATCTTTATTCTAAGTACAAAGCGGATTTAAATTTGAATTACTTAGGAATTGTAATACTTAATTTTATGCGTTACACAATGTATTTTATATCGAATAAATTGGGAATGCGCTTCAATGTGAGGACTAAAGTGTGAAATACTATTTTGTTATATATTACAATGTTATGTTTACGTTTCATGGAAGGGAACATTTTCATTGTCAATTAATTGTTGTATAATAAGAAACAGACATATATTGTAGCAATATAAATATAACAAGGATTTTTATTAAATAAAAGAGTAAAGAGAATATATGCTACTTGTGTTACAGTAATTGGCAAAAATATTATTATTGTTATTATTGCAAATTCACTGCATTTCTAACAGTCAATCGGAGGGGGTTGATTTTGAATATTAGGTGTAAGTAAATATATTTTTATAGAAAAGAATGTTTGTGACACAAATAAATTTATTCATTTCATACATTTTAATAAACTTTTATAGATATAATTAGGAAGATGCTTTGTTTCTACTGCTTATATATTATATCGGAAAACTGACAAATCATTATGGTTATTCTTATATTAATTGTAGTAATTTAGAACGTTTTCTAGGAATAAGGTAGATTCTTGAATTAAAAGGTAATGTAACCTTGTACCTCAACATAAGCGGTACAAGCATTACTTTACATTTAATACATAATATTTATAGTTTCCTACACAATTCTTTCGAAGGTCAGTGCCATTTTAGTGTTTATTCACTTCGGACTATGTAGACAAATTGCCAACCCGTTGAAAGAATATATTTCATTTTAAAAATACGCATGCTTTTTTATTTTAAATCAAAGTCAAATTACTTTTAAATTTAATTAAGTAGGGTATATTATAGGGTATATAAGAGACAATATTGTAAATTTAAATGTAATGAGAATTCACAATTTTTACTTGCTAAAATTGACGCTCTTCATATGTGTCGCCCCTGACAATGTCCGATTTACCTGTTCCTAGATCCTGGCCTGTTTAGGATGTAATTGTGTATGAATTATATTCAAATAAAATACTTTTCCTAGATCAATTTGTTTGAAGGTTAACGCCTTACAAATTAAACTTTTAATATATTTATACCATAGCTTGAAGAATAATGTGGAAATATTTTCAAGTTAAAATCAGTATAATAAAACGATTTACGAAGCACAAAGCATGATCGCTTCTTTAATCTCCCCCAAAAAGAAACTGGGTAAGAAGTTGCTCAGTAGCCATATTCTATGTCTTGAGTGGCAACATAAATGTTGAATGAAACTAAAATATCGAGTTTCGATTAAGGAATCAATGTCACGTGGGATCGGATCGAAAAGAGGCAGGAAAAAAAGATGGAAGGAGTTACTACTCCTGAAATGAGCCATTTGGTTTAGCATTGGACATCATGCTATTGACCACGGTGAATAATCATTTGACCTTGGATCGATTTCCGATTGCCCACACTGCTTTTCCTATTAATGGAGATGCTCAGCCATAATCCAACAAAAATATTCCTAGCACACTGGTGTATATATATATATATATATATATATATATATATATATATATATATATATATATACTATAATATATATATATATTATATATATATATATATATATATATAATATATATATATATATATATATATATATATATATATATATATATATATATATATATATATATATATATATATAATATATATATATATATATATATATATATATATATATATATATATATATATATATAATATATATATATATATATATATATATATATATATATTCCGGTTTGTGTGCTTGATAAGAGACCCGATTATAAACCTTCGTCAAGTAAGACAGACACAGACAAAATTTTTACTGAAACAGAGAGAGAAATTACAACCAGGACGAAGGCGGGAATCGAACCCGCAACCGGTACAGCGCGCAGACTTATGATGTCCCTATGACGTTACTTCAGGTATTACCCCCACGTTACAAGGCCCGTCAACAAATATAACTTGTGCAGCTCTAGTGAGACGTTATTTCACACATTATAATCCAGTCCCCAAAAAGTGGCTTGGCTGCTTTTGCAGTGCTGCAATATTTATTAACAATAATTTAAATCTTGAATCATAAAGGTAGGTAGGTTGGTACATGTATTTTCCTATTTCTGTGCTTGGTAATAGACCCGGTTAGAAACCTTCGTCAAGTAAGACATACACAGACAGAATTTTTACTGAAACAGAGAAAGTACACCCAGGACGAAGGCGGGAATCGAACCCGCACCCAGTACAGTGCGCAGGCTATTAGCGTAATTGGCTGCGATCAAACCCACTAGGCCACCGGGGTCCCCTTGAATCATAAAGAAATGTATTATTACCTTTTATTATTTAGAAACTTTTATTATTGTACATTCTTGTACGAATAGTAATTTTTAAATTTTATTTATCGATTTATTAAGATTAGAGTTGAAGTTTTTGTGATTTAATCTGTTAGTTTAACTAGTTGATTTACAAGTTATGAAATCGTAGAGCTAAAAGTCCCGACGACGCTTACGATGCCACTCTAGTGTTGGTTTGGGTGCCAGCTCAGAGTAGGTCCCACATTACAAAGCTCATCTCCAATAGACACGTGTATACCTTTTTTACCTCCATGAACTGCCGTGCCTTTAACCTCCTTGATTTATGTGCCACAGTTGACGTTTTAGATCGAAAACGACACTATCCAGTACATAGTGAAGACACGTCACATTTGGTATTTTTTTTCACAGATTCTTTTATTTTAGTATTTCAGTAAAAATCTCTTAATATTTATATTTTATATGACTTCAACATGTTTCTGTATCGTTGGGATTCATTGTATCATTCTAGTAGTTTTCTAAGTTGTAAATACTCATAATCATTTTATATTAGTTTGATCTTAACTATATTTTAAAATTGCAGATCAGCATATTACATTGAATTTGTATATATTTATCTATTTAGGTCCTACAAAGCTTACCAGAATCAACCAAGTATCCCTTAATAAGGGAGACTTAGCCAAGTTTCTAAGTTTTAAAAAAAATATATTTATAAAAGAAAAAAATGCATTATTTATATTATCACTATTATATACTTGTTGCCAATAAAATTTCCTTTAATATGTGCTATCATATGAAATTTTTAGTGTAAAAATAAAATATATAAAAATAAAATTCTGAAACTATGGCCAAGGCTCCCCAGTCTCCAATAATGGCTATTTCAATGCTAAAATAAATTTTGGTTGGAGCTTTGTAACTTAGGTATTCGAAATGATATTTAAAAAAAAAAACATCTCCGAATAGTGATATAGAGTGGTTAATGGTTCGAATGGCTTATTTGGCAAACCTCCAGAAAGTTCGTTTCCTTTGTGGCTAAGATGAATCTCCAAATAACTTTTGTCGTAAACGATAGATGCAATCCTTTGCGTTGTCCGTTGCATTTTACAAAACTTAAAGTGTAACATAAAAAAGTGAAGACTTTAAGAAAAGATAAGTTTTCTTCCAAGACTATCTTGATACATTAAGTTATCTTGTACTGAATTAGGCTAGAATATAATTTAAAGGAGATAGTTTCAAATCCCAATTTTTTTATGCAATGTTGCAAGTTTTAGACACGTAAATAAATTAAACTGTGTTGCTCTCTTCGACATCATTTTGTCACAAAAAAGATATTTTTGGGTTTAAAAGGATTCATATTTTATTAATGACATCATATTTTATGAGAATATTTTTCTTAATATTATCGATTTTTTTTATCAAACTATAAGCATATTGGTGTAGCAACGATAAATTACGCGACAGAGTATCGTTGAATAAACGAAATAACGTTGAATAAACGAAATAACGTTGAATAAACGAAATAACGTTGAATAAACGAAATAACGTTGAATAAACGAAATAACGTTGAATAAACAAAATAACGTAGAATAAACAAAATAACGTTGAATAAACAAAATAACGTTGAATAAACGAAATAAGGTTGAATAAACGAAATAACGTTGAATAAACGAAATAACGTTGAATAAATGAATCGTAATACAAACATGAAAATGAGGTTTTATTTACAAGAATAGTAAATATTTTAGTCATTTTGCGTTTTTAATGGTGATGTAGTTCTTTATTGTAACTTGTCTTTTAGCTTTCGGAAACTGCAATAATATCAACAAAACCCGCTGCATTTTTTAATATGTAAACATATTTATGAAAAATGAAATAAATTTAAAATGAATACTTCAGCATTGATTTAAACAAAGCAAGTATTGTTCACCTTAAGTAATAAATCAAATTAAATTAAATTCATTCAACTTATTGTACTATCAATGTAATTACTCTTAAACCCGCTAAAACATTTTTCTACAATCTTATAAATCTTTTATTCTAAAAAAAACCCCACCAAACTTTGCTACTGTACCAATTGATTCTACCATTCCACAAACAACAATTGCAGTTCTACAGAGATTACATTCCTCTTAGAGCAACCAAACATTAAATCTGGTAATTAACACACAATTCATTCTCGAGCTCGGGTTTAGAAGCAATTTAATATCCCACTGAGAGTGTAAATAATGTAAGAAGCTATTCCGTAAAGTCACTGTAAGCCATTTGCTTACAATTCAAAACGTACCGCTTAATTTTATGTTTGGTCATGCACCACTAGGCGTGTGTACCATAGAGATTATGGTATTCATGGTATTCATACACATATCAAATAATTAGCCAACATATTTGAAAATCATATAAAGTTATCAAATACAAAAAATAGAGCATCAATCCAAACAATACTGTATTACCATAAAACTAAACTCCTCGGCGCAACATCCCGTTAGTGGGCCAAGTCCTGCAGTACCCATTTCAGATTTTGTGACAGAATGGTTCTGGGGTTCTAGGCATGTGTAACGGTTAGGTGGTAATCTTAAGCAGAACCCCACACTGTTAAAAATTAGGCACTTTGTGTCACCAAAAATATGGTTCCTAGTAGCTGCAACGGCTGTGTGGTGAAACATTAAACCACATTTTTGGTATTCGGTTGAACCATTTCTCAGGTTTTTGTTTCCAAATCCAGAAAAAAAATCAACCAAACACCGAAAAAAAGATGAAAGATTTCACCACACAGCCGTTGCAACTACTAGGAACCAATATCATGGTGAAACCAAGCACACAATTTTTAACAGTGCAGTGTTTAGTTCCCAAGCATGTTTTCCTCAATTTTATTACCATAAGTCAACAAAAATAATGATAAAGTTAAATTTACACATCTAAAATATGTCATGCGGTCTATTATCTACGAAAATATACTAAATAAACAACTCATTAATTATTTATCACTCTTTTTCGCTGTTTCGATTAACGCGACTACTGAAACTTTCCCTTTTACTATTCATAGCTTTGGGAATTCCCAGCCAAAGGAACGAGGGAAAAAGTTTTTAATTGGATTCTTTGGATCGACTCTGAAAACGAGCAATTAAGTTTATTCTAAGTTCCACCAATTGTTAAATTATATAAAGGTATTTAAAGTAAATAGTACTGCATAGAAACTGCATTAGTTAGCGTTTATTTCCTCTTAAATGATATTTAGGTTTAGATACCCATGAATGTAATATTTATTTTTCAAAATAAAACATGTTTTTAGTTTGAATACATAATTACATTTTATTTTGAAAAGAAACCAACTTAGGTTGAACGAACTGGAAATTATAAATGCAATTAAAATAAGAAATTAATGTTATTTTTACTGCTTATTATGTATACTTATTTGCCTATTTTAAATTAAATGAATAGTATGGTTGAAAGTAATTTTAATCGAAACGATAATTAGTAAGATAAAATAAATATACATAACACTCGAAGATAAAGATATTTAAGTTATTGCTCAGACTGACAAAAGAAAAAATAACACTACACTAATGTAATTTAAGGTAAATTATTCCATTTACTCGACTTGTTAGAAATAAAAAAAATAGTTGACGAAAATAAACATAAATTAAGCATTTGCGGAGTTATATATTTCTTAAGAATTCAGTTCTTTCATTTAGCGTCTAGTATGCATGCTAAAATAAGCAGCAAGTAACATAGAGTCTTTATTATTCATTTTTTGGAGTAATGTTCTTTATACCGATTAATAATTTCAGTTTGGTATCGCTAAGTCTATCTATCAGTTCTTTTAAGGTTGCATAGTAATGGTCAAGCGAATTGGTTTAATATACACTCTTAAAACAAACGAGCGGTTTTAACGCAGTCTGAGTTAATTTCAACTCCTTTCCGTGCCGAAAATGCACTTCCCCTATAGGAGTGGATTTCACTCTTTTTGCGGAGTGGGTAAAAGAAATAAAAAAACAATCTACGTCCTACACTCTTAAAACGAGCGGTTTTAACTCAGTTTGAGTTAATTTCCACTCCTTTTTGGTGCAGAAAATGCACTTCCCCTATAGGAGTGGATTTCACTCTTTTTGCGGAGTGGGTAAAAGAAATAAAAGAAAACAATCTACGTCCTACACTCTTAAAACGAGCGGTTTTAACTCAGTTTGAGTTAATTTCCACTCCTTTCTGGTGCAGAAAATGCACTTCCCCTATAGGAGTGGATTTCACTCTTTTGTTTTAAGAGTGTTTTTCAAGGCAATAACTTTATTAAAGACAACCACTAGTGAAAACTGCTATTCATATCATCTCAACTGTCAATTTGTGACTGTCTATCTAACATCTATCTTCATCTGACCCGCAAAACTTAGATATATGATAAAGGCATTGAAATCCACAGGGTAAAGTTAGGTCAATTGAAAGGCATGAAAGAAACGTGTCCAAATACGCAGGGGAAGTTATTCCGCTACTGTAAACGTTTTCGCGCTCTTTCGTTCAAAAGTGCTGATATTTTAACATCAATCTCATGGACTTAACAATTGAATCAAATATTTTATAAACTATCTTTTTGGTCTTGTGAAATAACAAATTATACTTACTATAAACAAGTGGATTTAGTTTGTAAGATTGTGATTTTGATAATTTTTTAATTTTATTTTTTAAATATATTTACTTAAATTCTTCATTTAATTTCAATGCTTCATCATATTTACTCAACTCTATTTAAGTTTGTTGATGTTTATAAATAGTAATATATGGATACATATTTATGCATTAATGAGACAAATGCTTTTTAATTAAATTTTATTATACTGTGCTTGGTTGGGGTTTTTTTTTGTATAAAAAAAGTTTCTTCGTGAAAAATGAAATTCCTATACTTATAGTATATTGTGTTTCACCAAAACATATTGCACATTAATATTTTGGAGCATTTTCAAATTATAAAACTAAACAACTTAGTAGTCACTTGATGGGTGTATTGCTTTGAAAGCCAGTTGTAAAAAAATTAAAACTTGATTGAGATACATTATCACGATCCGATTCGATCACGATTTTTATTTGGTGCGCGTTTTATAGTTGACAGTTGCTTTCCTTTTGAATACAGTCAAAATATCAATGCGTCTGTATGTTGCCGAATTTTGGCAATTACGAATAAATAAAGTAGGTTTGAATACACATCAAGTTTTGTTGAAGTAGAATATTTATCTGATTTTTTCGTTTTTATTACTTGGTAACGTAACGCAAATCGTCTCATCAAATTTAGACCGTTAGCTGCATGATAGCTGTTTGGGGCATTATTAAGGGTATACTCTTGCAACGCCGGGCACATAAAGCTGATTTGTGATAATACATTGAAATCGATTATACATTATAGTGACAATTATTTAAATTACATTGACAAGTAATTTTTATTGTGATTTTTTTACATATAAACTTATATTCTTGAATATAATTTTACATGTAAAAAGATATTTTTTCAGTTGCGTCAGTAATACTTATATTTATGACATATATAAATGAATTGAAAAATACTCATAAAATTTTACTTTGACTTAACGTCAGTTACATCAATTTATATAAAAATATATCGATATAAATTTTTAATAAAAACACCTCACGTATAAAGAAGCAATGGTATTACAAAAAGTTCCACTAAGTAAAGTTGAAGAAAAGTATTTCAAATAAATTTTTCGCGTCCTCAAAAGTTTTCAATAATAAAACCCAATACTTCAATTAAAATTATTCGTCACATTTGCCTGCATAAAAAAATGTCCAATAATATCGTTGTTCATAGCAAGATTTTGCATTTACAAATCAAACAATACAATATTTGACACCTCGAGGCCAATATCACACTTTTTAAAATAAGGTTCAGACCATAGACATCATAGTTAAAGTATTAGATTGGCAGATCACGTGACCTCCAATGTTAACGACGCATGAGGGCCAAATAAGAGGGCAAAATGGCCAGTGTTTTTGCCACTTTAAGGAGAAAAATACTACGAAAAAAATATCATTTAATTCTAAAATTACAAAAAAAATACTAGAAAAGGATTTAAAGTCACTAAAAAGATTCCAAAATGCAGCTAGTATTTTTACGATATTTTTTGTAATTTTAGTATTAAATGGTATTTTTTTCGTAGTATTTTTCTCCTTAAAGTGGCAGCAACTGGCCATTTTGCCCTCTTATTTGGCCTCCATGCGCGTCCCGTCGTTAGCATTGGAGATCACATGATCTGCCAATCTAATACTTTAACTATGATATCTATGGTTCAGAGATTAAAAGGAGAAAAATACCGCTGCCTGACTGGTGAAAAAGTGGATTGATCTGTTTTAAATTAGAATTTCGAGCCTGTAAATAAGAATATGCAAATACTTTTTTACTACTTCACTCGAAGGCTTCATATAGGAAACGCATGCTATTAAAATTAGAAAAAATAAGGGCTTTTTTTAGCTGTCAAGAAAATGTAAAGAAAAACATATTAGAATACGTTTTACTCTCTGGAATGTATTTTTAAAAAAAGCTAGAAAAAATATTAAATTTAATTGTATGTATTATTTCAGTTACAAAATTTAAATTTATGACAGTAATTATTTACATTAGTATATTCGAACAATTGCAGAAACTTTCTCAAGACGCATAAATATAGCATGTTAACTATTTTTTTGTATCAATATTATCTCTTCATTTTCAACGAAGTATTTTAACTTTATAAACGTTTCGTTATAAAAATGTACAATTTCATCTCATTTTCAAATTCTGAATATCAGGACAACTGAATTTAACTTTTTTTGTCATATGATATCCAGTTATTCAGTTTCATAACCATCATTAACAACTCCAAACTTGAGAAAAGTTTGGCAAATTGCGTTATAAGAGATAACAACAACTCCAAACTTGAGAAAAGTTTGGCAAATTGCGTTATAAGAGATAACAACTACTATAAAGTTAAAAAAATTACTTATTTTCCTTTTTAAGAAGAAAAAACCGATATATATTCTGTTTTTGAAACGGCTTTATTGCAAATGGTGTAAAAAAAACGTGGATATTGTATAAAAAATGGATAATAAAATCCACAAAACAATATCTACTCATTTTTCGTGTTTTACTATTTCAATAAAATAATTCTTAAAATATTTACAACAATTAAAATTTTAAAACCTTAGTGCAATTTTGCAAAAGATACACTTTTATTCAACTTTATGTTTATGAAAATTGCTCTTATTCGAAATAAATTTAATTAGAAATAATTGGTGTGGTGAGTTAACAAACAATTGTTTTTAGAAAGATATATTTAGTTTTTGATTATTGTTGCGAAATTCTAAACTTATTGACTCTTGTTGCAAATTTCAGAATAAAATTAATTGGAAATAATTACTGTGGTGTAATTTTAAGTAAACAGCTGTTGTTATAAAATTTATTTAGCTTTTTATTATTATTGAAAAATTTAAAACTTTTTGATTAGTGTTGCGAAATTGTAAGTTGTTTTTATTATTGTTGCAAATCACAGAATTAATTTCTTACATAGATTTAGCTAACACTAGTAAATCGTTTGAAGATTTATAATGACAATAATGCTATTTAACAGTATAGTTAGAACTGGAACAATTGAATAGTAAAAACTGAAAAAGTAATTATACACAATTAGACAAAAAAAAGTTGGGAAACGAGTGAATCATACAAATATTTGCTAGGATATATATTGCCAGATTAATGACGATATACTAAAAAGTGATCGATACAGTTACATTTCGAAACCACTTTCTCATTATTATTATTATAATAATGTATCATCTGTACTGATTGAAATAAAAAAAAACGTGTATTTTCGGGAGCTATAAACTTCTTAAGGCTGGCAGCACACATACGATTTCCTAATGCAGAATCCAATTTCGGAGACCAGAGTGCAAGCTTTATGTACAAAATGTTCAACTTTGCTCACTTAGCGTTTTCCGTTTGGTAAAAGAACAAGAGTTCGTTTCGGAAACCCGAATGGTGTCATTCCGAATGCAACGACAGCATTCATATATTCGAGGCATTTGCAGATGCACTGAAATTTTCTTTCTGAATGACCATAACACACACATGCGCTTTGTCTTGTGTTCTACCGTATATCGTCACCTACTTAGTTGACAGTGAAAATTCCTAATAAAAAAAATCGAATGTCTGTGAAGCACTTAGAATTGCGGATTAAGAATTTGGATTTGGAAACCAAATCATCAAATCGTATGTGTGCGGCCAGCCTAAATATGTAATATTTTACGCGATATTCCTTGAGTAACATCCAAGACACTTAGATAGACTGTTATGCCTTAAGATCCCCTGTCGATCATAAGTCGATGCCATAAAATTAAATTGATAGTGAAAGTTTATTATTTTATTTTGTGTCCTACTAGAATGCGCTACAGAAGTTATTTTGCATTTGCACAACGTTCTTCTTTGAATATCTTTAAACTTATTTCAATAGTAATAATAGCATTTTTAAGGAATTTTTAGTTTTGAAAACTTATGTTTATTTGTGTTTAAGCATACGTGGGATCATTTATTTCAATGGGAGGGCAAATAGAATAGAATTACTGCATTTTGGACTGTATATTATGTACCCAGCACTTCAATAACTTATTCAAAAGTCTTCTAAACTGAGGTAGCGTTCATTGAATTGAAATTGTAAGGACTAATTGTAAGGACTATCCTTTGAATTCCTTATCTTCATTAAAACTTTCGCAATGCCTTTGTTGAATAGAATATCTTAATAAGTTAATGGGGTATCCTGAAAGCAAACTGAGCCGTAACATCTCCTAACGAATAATTGTCGATGGAGTATCAGAACATTTTCCAAAATACTTTGAACTGATATCGTAAAATATTGGATAATATCATAAATGATAAATGAGTTTTATAGATAATATTTTTTTTCTCTATTTGAGAATAATCTTTTTTAAAAAATAAAGATCTAGTAAATGGCCTTTAAACACAAAAAAAATTAAAACACACATTTATCACATTTATGAAATAACTCATTGGTTTAGAAAGACTTAAAGTTGTCGAAAATTTGGTATAGAACATATTTAGTACTTAAAAATTTAATAATGTGACACATGTATGTTGTTTGTTTACATATAGTGAAATTCATTGCTGGATGCTGCGTAGAGAAAGTCCTTTTTAAGGACAGTCCTAAAATTAGCAATTATTGGAATTCAATCGCATTTTTTTAATTAAAGAATTTGTTGGTTGTCATGTCTGGTTTTTGAAACTCTTGTAGTATATTGAAACTTAACTTGTCATACATACATATACAAACCCAGGTATCTTTAACAGGTAATGGGACAAAATATCGCGGCCGAAATATCGCGGGCCAAAATATCGCGGCCGAAATATCGCCGGCCAAAATATCGCGCGCCCAAAATATCGCGTGCCCAAAATATCGTGGCCCAAAATATCGCATGCCCATAATATCGCGTGCCCAAAATATCGCGGGGACAAAATATCGTTTAAAGTAAAAGTAAGTGGATTTAATGGATTTTAAGGTGTTTGGCAGTGGGAGGGAGTTCGATGGTAAAATGGTATTGCACTGTACTTACTTATCTAGTAATTTGTGATGAAGTTCGGTATTACATATTAGAGCCTGTATTTTTATAAAAATGTATTTAAAGTCATGCATTTTTATACATTTTTGTTATGACATTTAGTCACGAGGTAGGTTTAATGGGTTAAGGTTTTATATTTGAACTTGATTTTATAAAACCCATTAATTTTTTTTTAAGAATTCAGTTGGGGTAATTGTTGTCTAAAAAGTGTCTGAATTTTATAAATTAATAATTATTTAACGAAAATGTAAACGTTGTTTGATGCGTTACCTTTCTGTACTGTTCTTTAAAAAATACTTTTTTTAAAAATAGGAGGACTAGTTTATGGATATTTTCATTACAGTCATTCATTACAGACGAACTCGTTTATAGCGAGTCCTGATTTTAAGAGGACCCGGATTTTCCAAGGAAAGCAAGAATATTAGGTTGGTCCAATGCTAAAAGTCTATGAAAGGGAAATCGCTTGCTACGAGCAAGCCTCGGATTTAACGAGGAATATTTTTTCTATCTTGTAAATTTTTTTCACTATGCAGTCGGTTTAGAAGTTAACTCTTCTCAGAAAAGTTGTAATCACCCCCTTTGTTTGGAGAAATTCCTTTCAAGCCATACTATGAATAGGAAGAATGGTCAAATATGCGGTTCAACAGGTGGCTTATTTGCAGAAGCAGAGTGAGGAAAGGGTTCTTCAGGGTCATTGAGGCGCTGGTCAGAGGTTTTCATTGATAACGTTTGCTAAATTTTATGGGGTTATGTCTAGGTGGAAAGTTTTAACCGCTGACGAGGTGAAAATTTTCCGGGAGTTTAGAAAGGAAGCTAAAGATGTCGATCTCTGCAAAAAGCATGGATTGTCTTATTATACTGGTTCAAAGCTGCTAAAGAACACTCATATGTTGACGAAAGCATACAATTACAATAAAAACTTACTGTTAACGTTTTTAGCCAGAACATATATTTATTTTCTCTTTTTATATACTCTTTTTTTTACAAGCACTAAGATTTAACTAGTAAATGTTGCGGTGTTTTCTGGCTCATCATAAACGAGTTCAAGTGTATTTCGTTTATGATATAATTTATATCATAAACGAGTTCAAGTGTATTTCGTTTATGATATAATTTATATAAAAGTAGTTACATAGTTAGGACTAGTGTTATACAGTCACTTTTTCCAAAAGGTTTACGCGCCTCTTTATATTTTGTTCGAAAGGTATGATATCAAAGATCTATTAGCGTAGTGATAACGAGTTATTCATTGTGGTTACCATTCATTGTAACGTAGGTCAAACTTTAAGGTCTAGATGACAAGAGCAATATTTGAGGAATGGCTGGCAAATTGTAACATTCAAATGAAGAAAGACAGAATCATTTATTTTATTTTAGTTAATGGAACCTGCCATAAAGACCTTTTGAGAAGCTAGATAGAACAAGAGTTATCAGCAAGAATGTTAAACTGTTGTTATATCCCTTAATGATACCTACAGGATAAATCAAATCATAAATTTTTATATGAACAATAAAGAATATCTATATAAAAGGCAAAGTATTGACTCACTGACTGACTGCCTGACTCACGTATCAACGCCCAGCCAAAACTACTGGAGGTATAGCTACCAAATTCTAGGAAAATATATATTTTATATTTAGGCGTCATTTAAGAAGCGATTTTTCGAAATTCGAACCCAAACGGGTGTAGGAGTGCAAAACGTGAACCGATTTCTCCATAGGAATAGCATTATGCATTGTGTTTTTATTAAATTTTTCAATTTTTAATTTGAAAAAAGAAATTCACCGCGAGGAAAATTAAGTAAGTGAAAGAAATATCACCGCGTGAGAAAATTAAGTAAAAAAAAGCGCGAGAGTTTAATATGTAAGATGGGAATATTTCTTTTTCATTGGTTGTTTTGTTTTTCGTGGCAAAGTGTAGAAACAAGCTCATTGGTTTTTTATTCCTTCACGCGTTCCGAACTGCAATTTCAATAGTTGTTTTGTTTTTTGTGACTAAGTGTTGAAACAAGTCCATTACAGGATTTCTTAGAAATTAATTATTTAAACTACTTTTTTTTAATAATGCTTCGTCAGATATGAGATATACTCTACTCGATTCCAATTATATTTTCGAATTCAATTCAGTTTGGCAGTTTCGAAAAAGATGGACTGTTATAAACTATTTTATTTCTAAATTCTATTCATTATGTGGTTTACAAACAGAAATAAAGGTTCATCATGATATGGTAGCCTGGTAGCCAGTATATAGATTGGCGATTTTTGGTGATCTAGAAAATTTAACGTTGGGTTTCTATATTTAACAAGTTGCATCCTAAGCAAAGACTTTACAAACAGAAATGAAAGTTCAGATATGATATGGTAGCCAGTATTGTTATTTGACAATCCTTATTTTAGCTTCCACACTACGTTTATAACTTAAAAAGTGGAAGGTATTATAATCGTTCAGTCCGTCTGTCTGTGCGTCCGTCACCCACTTTTATTGCCCAAACTACAAATGCTACGGACAAGTGTGATACGTCAAAACATTCAGCGCATCGAAACTAGAATAGATTGAAAATTTCAGAAAAGAATTCGAAGTACTTCAATTATTTAAAAAACTGCAAATTTAAAGCTCATTTAAAAAGCATAGGAAGCCATTTTAATTAGAATTAAATCATCATTGCCATTCGCAACAATCATTCGACAAACTTTAACTCTTTTACATAATAAATTAAAAGATTTTTTTTACGACATCAATCAGTTTTAAATGACGTCATATATATTTCCCAAAGAGATTCTTTTTATGTTAATATGAACTGTTTTGGTTCTATTTAAAAGAAAAGAATATTACATATTTATTCTTTGAAATATAAATTAATTTTTGCAAACGATAATAATTATTGAAGAAATAATTATTGAATTTTCGAAATAAAATAAATGAAACTAGTTAAATTAAGCGTGTAAGTGTTTAATATATAATAAATACTGTGTTTGGCGCGTTTTTCAATGTGTTCATCACTTAAATGTTGAGTGGAAGTGGGCTAAGTGACAGATTCTGTTACAAGCCTACTTGTTTTATTCTAAAAAGCTAAAATTTGTGAAATAGATTCATTATGCATCCAGAATGAAATGGTAAAAAACCGGGGAAAAAACTCTTAATTCAAGGGGGTTGGGTGAATTGGAATCATAACTTTTGAATAAATTTTAAATTTTTTTTTCAAAACTTTACTTGTAAAAAAAAGATAAATTCAATTTTTAGACATCTAGGAATGCAAACGTGAAGAATTTAGGGTCAATTTAATTCATAAAATTGTTTGGGAGTGAATTTTATTTTACCATATTTTTCATATTTTCATTTAACTAAAACAAACATTAACTCGTTGGTCCCTCTATGACCAGAGATCTCGATTGCGCTTGATAATTACCTCCTTTCGAATATTTAATGGTAAAAAATAATTTAAAATATGTTTATTTTTTCCTTCAAGCCAAACATTTTCAAAATATAGTTTTATAGAGTAATATAGTTTTATAAAGTTTTTAGTTTGATAAACTTAAGTAGAAAGCTAATTTGCGCGTGGGAAATGGTTTCTCGCATAATTACCTACAAATAAATTTACTGCTACAAATAAATTGCTACAGAGAAGTTCTCTCCTCTTAAAAGACAATGTACAGATATATGGAGAACTGAAATATGAAATTCTTCTAGGTACAGAAAAACTATTCATTTTACTACAAATTAAAATTCTTCTAAATGCAATATTGTAATAGTTTGAGTACTCTACTAGATTTTGGCCTTCATTGTTTTTTTTAATCGAAAATAATTGAAAAAAAGGGAAGGTGTCGTTGAGATTTCCTTTTGTCTGTCTGGACATCCGTCTCAAATCAAACTCAGTACTATACGTCCGATTTTAAAAATTATTTTGTATTACAAAGGTATGACATCAGCGACCTATATCTTCACTTCTTTCTCTTTGAGGTCCAGTGGCTTAGTGGTAGTGCTTAGCATTGCCACGCCACAGGTCCGGGGATCAAATCCCGGATTGGGCGAGGTTGAGCCATCCTTTTATCCCTTGAGTGAGTCGATGAAATGGGTACCAAGCATGCTTGGGAACTAAACACTGTCCGCGTGAGGCTGACAACCTTACCGGGGCATATGCCTAGCACCCCAGAGCCCTAGGTCACGAAAGCTGAAATGGCACTGCAGGCCTTGGCCCAGTAATGGGCTGCTGCTCCGAGGAGTTTAGTTTATTCTTTTTATCTCTCAACAGTGTACACAGTTAAATAACATTGCCATTTATTTATTATTTATTAAAATCGCTGTTTCCACGTCAGCAATAGCATGGGAAACTATATTTAAATTGAATACACGAAGAAAAATTTATTTTCGTCATTAAATCAGTTCGGAATTACGTAATAACGTCCAGCAATATGTGATTCTTTGATGTTTCATTATTTCTCTAATAAGAAAGCGGCACACAGCGTTCCATTTTTTGCATAAAAAGCTGGTAAGTTTTGATTTACGTTTCAGCGTGTATAACTGTATAATAGCTTCAAAATAACAAGTTTTCATTCTGATAATTTATTTTGGCGGTTTTTGTTTTCCTAATGTAAAGTGAAAATCACAACGTTCAGAGGTTATTTGTAGGTAATAGTTTGATAGATTGTTGGAATGTTGTTGTATTTGCCTTTCAAAAATTCTAAATCATTGCGTTTTTCAATGGTTTAAACTTGCAATTACTATTGAGCACACAAAATCCATTTTTCTCAAAACAGAAATGACGAATCCTCCCCTTGTTATAGTTGAGACGGTCAATAAAAGAAGTTGTTTTGCTTTACTCCAGTAAATGGAGGACAATTATCAAAAGCTGAATAGCAAATTCCGGGAAGCATATTCATCACTCCAACAATACTACAAGACCCTCCCCTTCCCCATTGCTTTTGTTGCATGGGAACCCCTGACCGACAAAAATCCTCAAATAATTTTGATGAGAAGGAGATGCAGAGTGTCATCTTCCAATTCGAAATCTTTGGCTCATATTATAGGGTTACTCGTTACTTAAAGATCACATTTATAGTCACTGTCATTGGCACTGGACGATCAAGAAAGAAGAGCAGCATATTCTTCAGCATACCAATACAATCATTTTTAAAGAAATGTCTTCCTTTAAGCCAAAATGCAAATAAAACAAACTTTGACTAAATCGTACGCTATCAGCCGTGTATGACAAAATGATAAAATTGAGCATGAACTCGACTTTGAATGCACGTGTAAACAAACCTTTTTTAAAAGTAGCCGGCTTTAACAAGGTGTGGCCGGCGTGGAAGAGGGGAGGTAACCTATAATTATCTCTAGGCTCTACGGGATTTCGAATACTCAACACAAAGAAGATGACATCCATTATTGAAGGTCTCAGAGCTTTGAGTAAGAAGGGGGTTAAAGAAAAGATCCTTTGTCGAAACGACAGAGGGGTTGACCCTTTCATCCCCCCCTGGTTCCATGCCTGTGTGTCTGTGTTTTTCTTCCATAGTTTTGCTTAGGTATAAATTGCGATCCCTAACTGTCGTTAGTAATGTTAAAAAAAAAGTGTTAAAATATTTTTATCACAATAAGAATTACTTAACTTATACTTGCTACTTAAACCATTGGCGATTTTTAAAATAAATTTAACGGAGAGTTATTTGACAGTGGTAATTGATACACTATTGAAACTCTTAAAAACACCCTTTGAAGAACTTTTAAAAACGTGTAAACTTTAATGATGAGTTTTTGAAGGAAAATCGATGTTCATGTCTTCCTTTACTAAATGGTTCTAGAGTTCAAAACGTATAGAAATAATATTTCAATTACCCAACTTGATAAAAGTGTACATATAAAATGAAATGAAAATGTGAAAATAATAAAAATAAATTTATTTAATTTGTGAAAATAATAAAATTTAATGAATGCATTGAACATAACTTAAGTCGCTATAAAATTCCTTACAACCAGATTCTACTATTGGTAACTATTTTGTCCAATCTGAAATAATAAATTAATTGAAAATATAATGATATATAATTCAAATGCTCAGAAACAACCTTGAAATGCATCCAAAAATAGACTTAGACAACCCTCATATTTGAAAACAAAATTTGTTATCGCACGAATAAGCCGCACATCAGACAACGCTTACGATTTTTTTATAAAGGAATCGCGAATTTACAAAATAAGATATTTTATTCATGCTTTTTAACCCAAATGAACAAACATTAAAAATAGTTAGTAATTAATAAAACTTTTAAAATAAATGTTTCAACCTTAATTATAAATCCATCAATAATAAATACTTACATACAGACCGCACATATCGCATCAAACAAACCATACAAACCACACCATACATACCATACCCACCATACCATACAATATATATAATATTTATATACGCACGTTTGTACAAAGCACTATACAATTTTACTATCTCATAACTACCTTGAAAATCACATACGAATCCACTTACTTTAGTCAACGCGATATTTTGGGCAAATTTAATGGGATTTATAAAAATCAAGTTCAAATATAAAACCTTAATCCATTAAACCTAACCTCGTGACTAAATGGTTATAACAAAAAATGCATGACTTAAAATACATTTTTATAAAAATTCAGGCCCCCCTAATAAGTAAAACCGAACTTCATGACAAATTACTGGATAAGTAAGTATAAGTAAGTAGTGCAATACCATTTTACCATCGAACTCTCTCCCACTGCCAAACACCATAAAATCCATTAAATCCACTCAATTTTTACTTTACGCGATATTTTGTCCATGCGATATTATGGGCACGCGACATTTTGTCCAGCGATATTTTGTCCCGAGATATTTTGTCCACGCGACATTATGGGCACGCGATATTTCGGCCCGCGATATTATGTCCGGCGATATTTTGTACCGCGATATTTCGGCCGCGATATTTTGTCCCCAAACCCTTTAACATGTCAAAAAGTAGTTGTTTGGTTTAGGTTGAATGATTTTGAAGTCTATTTCTAGACTCCAACCTGTGACACTGCTACGTACGCCTGAAAATTGGAAGCTAAGACAAGTGACGAGATTGACAACAAACACGTTAATCCCAAGGATTCGAGGAACCTCTTCTTGACGGGGAACGTCAAAAATAAAAGCAAGAGATTGCGATAGGTATCATAGAAATTCAGAAAAAAGTTAAAATGAAATACATTAAAATGAAAAAATTTTCAATGTTATTTATACCCTGTACACAAACACCACCTAAAAATAGGAAAGGTGTTTTGACGTCAAATAATGATATATGATGTTAAAGGAAATAAGGATATCTAAAATGTACACCCATCGAAAAAAAGGAACTCATTTAAGTGGATTTTTTCATCTAATTATATATTCAAGCTTTGGCAAGCATATGTTATTCAAAAAATGCTTAAATAAATTCATTACGAGTTATATTATGCAATCCCGTAAAAACCAGATTTCTGCTTAAGTTTATCTAAATAAACAAAAGATAAGAGAAATAAAAACCTTAGTACTGAAAATTTTATGTAGGACAAAGTAAGTTACACTAATGAATTATTGGTACTATTTACACATGGTTATCTTTAACGCGTTAAAAAATTCCAAATCATACTCCACTTCTCTCCTTCTTCTGTCTTAATCACAATTTACGCATCAATACTTCCCGTAAAATATTCAAAATCATCCGTAAATAAAACATAATTTATTTACATTGACAACTAAAAGACACTAAAAACACTATGAAAGCAAAAGTCTTATTTTGCATTTATTGGTGCATTACATTTTCCCGAAAATCTAAATTCAAAGGCCATTCAAATACAATACTCTCATCGCTTTAAGGCCCACAACAATACTAAAAGGCATATAAATCAGACAAAAAGGCTTCATTTCCATTTTATTGATTTTACTCTTTTCCTCCTCAAAACTACTTTTCAAAGTTCTCTTAAAAACTGTCATCCTTTTCAGGCCCAAATAAAGAAGTTCTTGAGATTTAGAAGTATTGTTGCCTTGATGTACAGCCGAAGTAATAGGTTTTTTTTCGTGTATTCGGTGACTTTGTAAGATGTGAAGGTCCCTTGATATCTGACCGGACATATTTTTATGACAGAAAAACCATAAATCTATTGGATTCTCATTGTTGTGGCAACATAAGATCGTCGGTATTAACAAAACTTTTGAATTACGTTATTTATTTTTTCGATTGAACGAATGATATGTTTCTTGCAATAAAAGAAAAAAATATCATTGTTTAGATTCATAATAGGAACACGTAATGCCAATAAGGCTGTTTTCTTTTTTGTAACAACTAAAGAAAGTATTGTTTTACTTATTTGTTCTACTTATTTCATATCGACATTTTTAAACAAAAAAAATCGATCACTTGCAATGAAATCAGCAGTTTAAAGAGTAAAAAAATTAGCATAATAATTACTATAAGATTTAAATTTTCAACGGGTTAATTGCTTTAAATTTGTAAATAATGTGTACACAAGCAATACTAGTATATATTTTTTATTTTATTACTAGAACTTATTCCTAAAAAAATATTTAAGTACAAAATTCAGTTCATAATTTTTCATTTATAGAATTTCATTCTATTGAATCATGTAATTTTATGGTAAATAATTATTTTTTAATCGAGTACGAATTAATTTTGAACATCTAAATCATTTTGCACATAAAATTTCTATTTTAGTCACTTTAGATACTGTTATATACTGAAAGAAAATGATGTCCTCAAAAACACAATATATCTTTATTTTCTTGCGAGAAAATTCAGTTTTCTAAAGCTAGTGTATTTTTTTGTAAAATTATATCTCAATTGTCAAACCTTAGCAAGTCATTCCTCTTAGCAATCTCTCAACAGGTGCGATCGATACACCTGTTGAGAACAGATTTTTTTTTATCTTTTTATAAAAAAGAAAATTTGAACCATACAATTTGCATCTATGGCCAGTATAGTGTAAAGGTAAAAACATCAGGCTCCTATGCCGATAACGAAAGTTCGCATATGAGCACTGCCAACTTCAATAACAAGGCCAGAGAAGCTCTCTCAAACATGAGCGTAGACGGAAATTTTGATGTCACTGTTCCCAGTGCCGAAGATTGAGAAACTAGTTCGGACGCATTCGGAATCCTAAAATTGTGAACGAGTGGTTCCGAACAGGTTTCGAGACAGGTTGTTTTCATCTTCGGAACAACGTCACTCGGAACTATGACGTCAAAATTTCCGTCCCCGAGCTTGTTTGGGAAAGCTTCTTCGGCCTTAGTAGTTGAGTAGGCCGTGATATGAGTCATTTGGGCATACTTTTTTTGTTGTATTTCAAATAACCAATACAGAAATCATGTGTTATGTAGCAATATTTTCTGTATTGATTTCTTTCTGAAATCAGGCAACATATTTTTTTCTACTGTCATACATTTTCTTCAATATAACGGTTTTTTATAGTGTAGTTGTGATGAAAACATCGAAGTTTCTTTTTTTTCCAAGATTTCAATTTTCTTAGATTCCATCCTAAGCAAATACTTATTCAATCTTTTAGATTTTTTATTTCTCAGTTTTCGTAGGTCTAATATGATTTTTTTTAGAATAATTTTATTTTCTCTGAGCACTTTACAGGAACGACAGTAAAATTATTTGGCTTCATAGCCAATAACTAACAATTTCTACACGTTTTTTCTTTCGTTTATATCCAAAGGTTTTTATGGCAGTTCTTATCTTTATGTTAATTTTTTTCATTTCTTTTTTAAAGCGTCAGTCGTTATTGGGAGGATCGGCGTCAAATGGCCAAAAGGCCATTGGATAAAGGGAATGGGCGTTGGATAAAGTCTAAGTAAGTAAAGTCTAAAAGTAAGTGCTTTTTTCTAAACTACGACGCTCTACTTGTTCCGAGGATTGACTGTTTTTGGTTCAACTGTACAAAAAAGGAATAATTCTGCACGCTAAAAAAAGTGGAAAATATAATTAATAATTGATACTCAATCTTAATTCTTTGCATGTAACTGTTTTTTTCCAATTAAATTATTTAGTATATGTATAGTTGAAGCATAGCATATTAATTAATCAAAGTTTGTACAGTAAAATATTAATTTGATAATAGGTACTTAATTAACTAAGTTGTCATTTTAAATAAAATTAAATAAGACTTTTATCCTAGTGTTAGATAAATGATTTTCGTTGATAAATTAACCAACATGCTTCTTTCTTCCCGAAAAAACGATAATTAACTTAATAAGTTTGATAAATTTATTGTGTAGTTTGTATTAGTTACCATACTGTAATTTAGTAATTTGTAACGCTCCGTAGAAGGGCGTTTTAGTATTATACATATACTTGTTTGTTTTATATGTTTTGTTTTATATGTTTTGTTTGTTATTTGTTAGACAATATAGTCTATGTTTATTCTGAACATACACGACATTGTCTTTGTTTAAAAAAGCTTAGAAATAAAAATATATACATCGGTTTTTCTTTATAACATGTGTTTAATGATGCTTGATAATAAATGGTACAACTGGATATGTCAAATTGATCATCAGCAATCTTTGTCCTTTATTTTTTTGTGGTAATAGATTTTTGCTATAGGGACTCTTTAAAAATACATTTGAATCTTTCTTCAAATAAATGATATTATAAAAATGAGAAGAATTCATAAAACTCAAGTAATTTTTTAATGGCTAGATACACGCTAACTATCCAAAATTCCTAAGATATTTACTTGCGAATTGATAATAATTTTGGTCTGCAGAGGATACTTTAATTTTGAACTTTAAAACAATGATATCTTAATAGTTAAAGTAGCGTAATTATGACTGTTGTAAAATGAAGAGTAATTGAAGTATCTTGACACGCGTAAATGAAGAAATACACGGTGACCACATTTAAACTTTAAAAGGCACTGATTATTATGACGTCAAATTTCAAGGAGATATTGAAGCAGACGAAAAGCGCATGACATAAAAAACAACTACTTACGACAGACGGCATGCACTTTAAGCATAACAATTTCAAGGACTTCTATAATTGTTCTGATTTTATACATTTTCTACTGCTGAATATGCACTTTTTTCTAATTCTAAATGAAGATTTCGGTGATTTTGCGAATTGCATATGAACAAAACCCAAAGTAAAAACAATTTATAAATATTGTTTAAAAACAGTAGAATATACTAAAGAGATTAAATTTCTAGATTAAAAAACACGGGAGTAAGATAATATCATAACCCTTCCATGCTTTTTGGCTTGCCAAACACAAAAAGAACCCAAACACAATAATTTGGAATGATTAAAAAAAAATCTGGCTTACAAATTTTAAGCGATTGAGCTACATTCTTTTAGTTAAATTACCGTGTTGTAGTAATTAAATAGCTACAAGAGAGAACTTTTCAAGAAATAGTAAACATTTTTATCTTTATTATTATTATTATTTCAGGCAGAAAACAATTCAATGACGCTTAAATTTTCGAGATTTGACAAAAATCAAGAAAGATGAAACTTCAAAATAACAAGTTTATTTATATTTTGATAGTTAAAAAACAATTCCATATAAATGGAAAATAAACAACAACTTTGAAATAATCTATTCCAAAATCAACTTGGTATTCTATTAATATGTAAATTTCTTAATATGTTGGCGACGGATTCCGAAATCAAAATCTCCAATTGCCCTTTCTGCCATTTCGTTTTAACACATACGATCTCATACGAGGAAGCCTCGTAATTAAAATATCCCGGTGACTGACAGGTACCAACTCAATAAGCAGTCTTCGAATTACCCTTTTAATCCCGCATTTGGGATTGGAGTGCCATTGATGACGTTTTAATAGCTCAATTTTGAATTGGATGAAGGAAGTTAAGAGTAAAGTATTGATTTGAGAAAGGTGAAGTGTCTATGGTTTTTAGATTAATGCTTATCAAGTAACATGTATTTCAAATTGAAGGGTTTTGTTGCAAAACTTATATTCTCCAAAGTATAACTAAAATATGTGGTTTGATCAATTCATTGGAGACTTTTGATAATAGTAAATTTAGTTACAGATTTGATATTAGTAAAATTAGTTAGTCTCCATTGAACGGGCAGGACCCTATATCTTATTTATGGTTTTGAGTTCAAGTTATGCAATCACATTTTCTAATTAATTATCTATGCTATTGTTTTACTAATTAAGTTGGTTTTTGCTTCATTTCAGTGTTTATGCTAAAAATTCGATTTCAGAAAATAGTGGATTGGATACTAAAAGGGTATTAAATACTTACATAATACCCTTAAACTCATAAATTTTTATTACTTTAAAAATACTTCATGTTGTAACATCATAGTATTAAATTGGATTAAGTTAATTTACAAAAATAATTAAATATTTATTAAATCTTCCTAAGAAATTTATAATAGTTTTCGGAATTGAATTCTGCCTAGTTGTAACAGTAATTCCTTAGTGATCGACCAAGAGCCATCTAATACCAATACAAAAATTGTCAATCAACAACAGTCCAGAGGCCCAGAAAGGTTAGTCTAGAAGTTTTCTAATTATTTACCTGTCTCCACTAACTATAGAGATTTTCTTGGATTATTATAGGGCTGGGGACTGAGCCCAGTCTGTTAGGTGCTGTCTAGCATCGAAAAGGTCCAGGTCGGGTCCGGGCATCGCCAAAATAACTGCGACCTATAAGGCCGTGCAAGCAAATGTCCAACAAATATCCCGTATAGAGGGATGCACGTAATTTCTCCAAAGTCTCAATGCTGCGTAGATGTCGTCCTTAAGAGGTTGCGTTGGGTCTACACAGTGTCGGATCGTCACTTGACTGTGTCTAAATATGACGCCCGTCGCAATTGCACTCGTGTGATCTAGTGCTGACGATAATTCAAAACTAAACTAAACTTGAATTAGTATATTCTCTTCGAATATACAACATTTTCAACAACAAGTGACAAGCCAATTCTGGGGATCCTCTAGTTGGCCTCTGTCTCTAAAAATTAGATGGATCCACTTATGTGTGTGTGTTGTCTGTTGTGTCTGTCTTACTTGACGAAGGTTTATAAGCGGGTCGCTGACCAAGCACACAAACCTGAATATATATGTCTACCAACCAACCAACCAATCAACAAACAACATATCAACAACAACTAACAATGTCCTCTTGTTCGACTATTTAAGTTAAAACGTTAACCCTCCAGGTCTCCCTGCTTTATGAATTTGAATAACTGAATTAAATCACCTCTAGTGGTAATAAATTGATTTATTTTTGTGAATATCTCTTTTTCCCATTTTATCAAATGTATATTTTTTACATGATTAATATTAGAATAGTAGAATGAAAGTGTCTGAACAGATTCACTGATTTTCTAACCAACAAAACATGAACAATATATTTTTTTCTTATTATTCAGATTTGTCAGTTCTTGATAGAATTGCGTTGGCATAACACATTTAAGCAATTCTGACGAATAAAAAGATTGCAACTTTCTTATTTTGTATTTATTGTTGCATCACATTTTCAGCAAACTCAATAGCAAAACAGTCATAAATATGAAATAAAATAATCGCTTTTGGGGGCATATTTAAGCTGAAAAGCATGTAGTTCTAACAATAATATTTAATTTCTTTGATTTTGAATTCCTTTTTGTAGAACTACGTCTAAAATTTTTTAAATCAAATTTTTCAAACTTTTAAAGTTCAAATAAATAAGTTTTAGAGATTGCGAGGCACACACACATACACATTGTAGATTTGATGTGCCACTGTAGAAATAGGTTTTCTGATTTCTATGTATGATGTGAAATTGAAGGTTGCAAGAATGTGACTGAACATAAATTTGTGACAGAAAAAAGAGTATATTGATTGATTTGTGTTGTTGCAGAATTCATACGTTAGTTGGGTACAACAAAACTTTTTGACTTACTTGTTTTATACATTCCATAAATACAATTTTTCGAAAGAAACCCCCAAAAATATAATTTAATAGTTTCGGTTTGTTAACGTAAATCCACTAAACTTTTGTACTTATAAATTCCACACTGCGTTAATCAAGTAAAAAGGGGAACCTTTTATAAAATCTATGTCAGACAAGTGTGATACGCCAAAAAATTCAGCGCATCAAATCAAGCAGACAATGAGAAAACACTCGAATTAGAAGCACTTCAATTTGTAAAAAAAATTACCTGTAAAAAATTTTGAAAGCGAAAATATTATATTCTTGAAAATGCATTCAAACCTCTTAAAATGCGATTTATATGTTTAAATAGTGACAATGCCACTCTTCATTGAATATTTGAGTTGTACCTCGCAAGTGCAATTTTAATGACTAAAGCATTTTGTGAAAAAAATACACAACTACAAATAACAACGCTTTTACTAAATGTAAAACCTTTAGTTACTTTCTGTAAAAAAATATGTCGTAAATTGTTTCCTGATCTTAGAGTTTATGGGATCAATTACATAAAACCAATTTATTACCAGTCATTTTTAAAAGGAAATATATTTAAGAAATCCGTATCAAAATTCTTTCGTTCATAAGTCCTACCTTACCGATGTAGTAGTCTTCCTTTTAGTTATAGATTTGTCGATAACAATGCCATTTCCTATTTCTCTTACACCCTATAAAACTGGCGATTTTATGATTCAATATCAAATAGTTTCTTCAACAAACGAGATAGGCTCAATCCATCAGTTTACGAGAGTTTTATTTCCTCCTATAGCAGTTTACAGCACAATTGTAAAAATTCTTTCGCTTTTACAGCCAATAACAACCAATTCTCACATATGTTTTCATCCAACTATTTTTCTTTGATTTTTTATTCATGGTTTCTGTTTTTCTCTCTTTAAATTTTGGAAGTCGCTGTTACAAAGTGGTAACTGGCTGAATGATTCAGTCATTAGTGTGAAAAATTCGACTAAATTTCCGTATTTTTGGACGCCCGAAAAAGTTCTAGCCAAATACCAATAAATCTATGTTTTGCAAGTTTTTAATAAAATTACTTCGTAGCCCCTAATTTATCTGCCCATAATAGATTACGACCAGTGTAGTAATATTTTATCCCGTAAGTAGGGTTTTTCCTAGCACAAACTGGTTTATAAGATGTCAGGGTTTAAAACCTGGAATTTTCTCGAAAAGAGGTGGGATTTATTTCAACTAGGCCATTTGTACTTCCTATAGTCATCGAGAACGAATCATGTGACCACGTATTCTTTACTACTTCATCCAATCAGGGTTAAAAGATTGAGTTTTCCCTAACTGGAATGTATCCGTAACTCTGTTGGCTTTACTGAGAAACATGATAAATGCTGAGAAAATACGGTTGACTTAATTTACTTAAAAAACGGTTTTAACCGATTTATTAAGAGACAGTCAACAAACGAACCCTAAACTATGCAGAATTTCATTTGACTTTTATCACCAAATGAGTATTAAGCAAAAAACTCCGTAAAACATATCATGATATAGGGTTGGAATTTTGCAAGGGGGAAGTAAATTTCATTTCTTTGTTATCACATTAAATGTTATCATTTCAAACCGTTTTACTGATGACTTCTATTATAGACAAATATTGTACGTTTCTGAAAACAATTGGATGTATAAGAAATGACCCTATCAAAGCAATGCATCTCAAGTTTGACGTAAAATCATTACAACTTGTTGTGTGTGTGCTGGGCTTTTTTTAAATTTAAAAAATCTACTAATTTTGGTTAAGTTATTATTATTTTAGAATAATTTTAGTTTACTGTGTTTAATAGACATGTATTCACTATCACAGAAAATTAAGTAATATATTCAGCACACAAGCACTCACAGTTTCAGCAAACAGTTAAAAGGCTTCTTCGATTTCATTCTATTACTCTTTACTCGGTTAAAAAGAGAAAAAAAAGAACGTTTTTACTTCCAACAGCATATTATTTCAGAAGAAAACTGTTCAAAGAAAATAACAGTATTTTTTTGTAATATATTATCTAATTTGGTGATTTGATATGTGGAGTGTAACTTGTTAAGTATTAACATTAAAGCTTCCACAAATGACAGATCCAGGAAGTTAAATAAAAGAAGATATTCAGAGTTTGACGCTTCAAAAGTCAGATATCCTCATCTTCAACTTTGGAGACAGATGATTTGAATTTTTTGCTCAGGGTGTTCTTTCAATGGCCATTTCAATCCCTTTTGAAATAAAGAAAATATAGAAAGAGAGTGAGAATTATTCAAAAATGTCAAGCGAATTTTTTTTCAAATCTCCAGGTCTCAAAGGATGGAAGAAGTTACTGCGTAAGTGTGACAAAATTTAAGAAACAATTGCGTTTGTATATTATTTTTATAATGTCAAAAGTGGAAAGTTTTAACACAGCTACTCACTCTACGTAATTGAGGCCCTGGACTTGTTCAAACGACGACATAGACAACTGAGCTCTAAATTTCTAAACGCATACACGGCAAAGAATTATTTCTTGGCAGATTTTGTATGATCGTAGAAATGTCTTTGTGTACTCTATTCTCTAAAATACAATGATTTTGGGCTATAGTTATTAAAATTTCAGAAAATCTTACAGATTACATAGGCTTAATTATTCATAAAGTGTGTGCGTATTAATTTTTCTAAAATCTAAAATAAAATTTTCTTAAACCCTCCCCCTTTTGGTTATACATATTTTTATTCACTGATTTACGCAAAATAAACTGTTTAATAAACAGTTAACGCTTTATTAAAGACATGTTTTAAAAATGTAATTCTAGGATTGTTTCATTGTTATCGAAATGTGAGCATTTTTGTTAGAACATATGAAAAGAATAATTACCCACTCAACCAGTTATATATTTAAACTAATATTTTCTAAAAGATTTCAAAAAGACGAATTATGTCATTACTTTTGGAATGGAAACCACCAACCACTTTAATAAAAGCATACTATAAAATTTAACTAGTAAGAAAATATTTAATTAGTGCTTTTGCTTTAAAAACCTGACTTAATTTAATAGTGTACATTTAATTAAGTTAACAAATTGTGTTGATACATTTTAGTATAATAATAATTACACAGGAATAAACTGTACTTAAATTGAACAAACAGCCTTTAAAAATATTTGTAGTTTTTTTTACAAAGTCCTAGGAGGGTTATTTTAAAACATTGTAGCAGTTTTGAGCAAATTTGCTTTATTACGAGGTTGAATAGGAAACATAGTTTAAGGGATGTTCTATGAAAAATTGATGATACAATTAAATAATAAAAACCATAATTTTTATACAAAGTGGTTTCAAACAGAATGACCGACCAACGTTCAAAACCCATTTTAGTAAAATCAGTACCCTTCAAAACGAGTAGAAGGTGCCAAACTCGTTTCGGATTTTCGACCCCTTCGCAATACTCTTATTATCTTATATTTCAGATAAAATATTTTATAAAGTACTAACGACATTTAAAATGTTTTTTATCATTTATTTAAATTACCTTTATATAAAATACCATCCCCCCCACTCACATCTTTTTTAGTCTCTCCTAAAAATCAAACTTAAGATGAAAATACTTATATAACCAATCAATAGGATCCGAAATCCACTCTCCTCCAAATTCCCTTCCACCTCTTTCATTTAACACAGACATTATACACGACGGCCGCGTAATTAAAACATCCCGTAACTGACATGAGCCAATCTGAATATGTAGTCTCCGAATCTCCCTTTTAATCCCACATTTACGGTGGGTGCCATTTACGACGTTTTGATAGCTCAGTTTTGTATGGGTAAAGTGGAATTAGTTAATGGTTAAGTATTAATTAGTAAAGGACGAAGTGTTTTGAATTTTGCGTAATGGTTATATTTAATCAATATTATTGGTTAACCAGTATAGGAGCGGATTCTCCAATAAGTGTATAATTTCAGTCTATGATGTAGTGAAAATAGATAGATAGTATGTTTTCAGAGTAGATAGATAAAATTCTTTTTTAATTTACAAAAATAATTAATTATAAATACGAATTAATTGTATGCCAAAAAAACCTAATATGTCACGAATTTAACATATTTAATCGTAAGATACTCAAATTATGCACTTAGGGAAAATCATTCAAATTTTTTTTTGCAATGTTTAACTTCAGTACTTTTGTTAGAGTTTTGTGCATCGTTTTTTGTTCAGTGTTTGATATTCTTACATGACCGTAATTAAGTTTTCTGAAATTAATTATTCAGTTTGGATCTAGAGGGCTTTTTAAGGTATTTTAGTACTACATTTATGCTGTTTTTTTGCCATATCCAGTGCGTTACGTATTCGCGGATTATTATACTACACTAGTTGGAGTTAGTTTACTTAATGTGAATAAATTCTTTTGATGTTTTCATGTTTATCCCCCCAAAAGTTTTTAATACTTTAATACAATGTGCATTTTAACTAACGTCAACAAAGAATGACATATGGTAGTTTAGAGATAGTATTGTAAAGTTAAAATTATAAAGATATGCTATAAATGTAGTTTTAAAGACGTCATATGTAAATCGCGTTGTTAACTGACTTTAAAAGAGTCTAAAAAAGAAAGTATAAAGAAACACAATGTTTCACATCTATTAAATTTTCAAATTGTGTAAAATATCAATTAAGGATAAAACTCTTGGTAAATCAATTTTGCAATTGTAAACTTGAAAATAATCATTTGAGTTTACGAACGATCATCTAAACTAATAATAAAAAAAATATTGTTTTAAACTAAAATCTTATGCAAATTTATCATTATTTTTTTTTATCGGAAAGTCATTAATCACAATCACCTTAACGAATACAAAACTCTTTGTACAAATGCAATCATTTACAATTACAATTATTTACAATACAATCATTTACAATACACTAACAACACTAAAAATACTTCGGGCCATGTAATTGTTCTTGTATCAAAATATAATAACAATTGTGATAGTAGTAAATAACTTGTAGGTTAAATGGGTGTTGTAAAAAATCTCTTTTTAGTCAATATATAAAAAAATCAATAAAGTAATATTCATTTCAACTGCATTAAATTAAAATATGTGTTAGAGGCATAAATATGGCGACTGTATTATTTATTTTTACAAAATATAGATTTTATTTCTTTTAGGTTAGGAGATGAATGAATACCTTTATATAAAATTTAGAAAATATTATCTTGTTCGAATTTTGATAAATAACATTCAATCATGCAAAAAATAAAGCAAAATATACAAAACCAAATTAAAAATTTCAAACAGCTAATGTTTGGTAATTAAATGCAAAATTATTGAATAAATGCAAATATATTGTCAACATTAGGAAAACTATATGAATGTTATTAGGTATTAAGTTTTATCACAATTTTAAATAACTTTTTTTTAAAAAATAAAATGTAACTCCGCAATTACTTTAATTCTTAAACCTAGAAGGAAAAGCCATTCTTAATGAGGTTAAATAGGAGGGAAAAGCTGACAGACGAACATGCTGCATTTCAAAAAATCAAATTTAAAGCAATTTAATTAGTCAAATTTACGGTTTTAAACTGGCACCTGATGCAACCGAGTTGCCAGAAGAAACCGTAAGAATGCGGAAATTGGCTGTACCAAATCCGTGAAATTTAAGTTAAAATAAGGTTATTTTAACGTTTAAATTCTTGTACAATACACATACTTTTTAAAATTGAGAAAATGTTTGGCGTTACATGCTATTCGAACTCCCGATCAAGCCCCGCGTTCTACCAACTCAGCAACCAAATCTCTCGACAGATCGAGGTGAAAAAAAAATAACTTTGTTAGATTTTTACACCAGAAAGTTAAACCTCATTCTGAACAGTTTTAGATTAAACGGTTTTTAACTGTCTCCGAGTTTAATGATGCGGTTATGGACCTCCAAATAAGCTAAACGGTTTTAAATCAGTGGAAGTTACGGAAATTTCCGTAAGAGAGTAACGGATTTTTTTAAGCATGAAAAAAGATAAAATATAGATATTTGATGGCATAACCACTGAAACGGATTTCGTTGTTGAAAATCTGATGGTTAGAATGGTAGTTGTAAGTGTATTAGACAGACAGACGGAAACACATTTATATGGTTTGTCAATATCATAATTACCATTTTTTAATTATTTCGAATTAAAAAGTATTACGCTGTATTAACGTTTGTATTTGGTTATGACGTTTGTGTCTTGTTTGAGAGTTTGTGATTTAACGTTTATAACGTTTGTTTTTGATCTTACCTTATAGTTTGCCTTTAATATTATATCCTTCTTCTTCTATTGACTCAACATCGTTAAAGCAGTCAACCCATCTCAATTTTTGCTTTCCTTTTCTTTGAGTTGTAGTAGGTTTGTGATTGACTATACTTTCTAGAAGAGGGTATTTTTGACAATTGTGTCTACACTTTTAAAAAAAGTGTGCTTGGTTTCATCATAGTAATGGTTCCCAGAACCTGCAACGGCTGTATGGCGAAATGTTTCACCACATTTTTCGGTATTCGGTTGAACCATATTTGAGGTTTTGGAAACTAACACTGCGAAATGGTTCAACAACCGAATACCAAAACTATGTTAAAACATTTTACTACAAAGTCGCTGTAGCTACTAGGAACCATATATTTGGTAAACCCAAATTTTTAACAGTGCAGCAGAAAATCTAATGTGGTAGACCTTAGTGAATTTAATCACATCACCTAATAAATTTTATGAATTTCAAGTTTTTTTAAGCATCTCCACATTCCATTTATTAACTTAAATTAAAATTAATCTGAATAAGATTCACTGTAAAAATAATTTTGTACAAATACAGCCTATTTTGCAGTTACTTTTTACATCACAGTGTTGGAATATTTGTTTTACAACATATTGTTCTTTTCAAGGTGTACAGAGTCACCTGAATTACTTACTCTAATGGCGTTTAAGCAGACAAGATGGTTATGCCTCCAATTACAGCCAGTTAAACAAACATTATTGCCTGTACCTCACAATACATTATATATCATATGTGAATTCACAGTGACAAGGCGATGGAAACACTTTTAGCTTCACACTGTGATTGCAAATCAGAGGGTTTTTTTTACAATGTTCTCCTACACGACTTTTTTTCGCATTATATATTATTCTACATTTTATTATTCTACGTTACATTATTCTACATTACATTCTCCTACATTACATTATCTTACATTGGTTTATAAATTGCACAGATATAGCTTTATAAAAAAATATTACGTTTACACAAAGACATTCGAATATACTTGATATATTTTTGAAGAATAGCTATTAAAAGGTTTATAAAATGTCTGAAACTGTAGTATGTAAGAACCCGTTACATTCCATCTAGTTGCTTTAGACAGAGGAACATTTTTTAATCGCTTATTTTTTGGTTCCCCTGAAAGATTGATTGAAGTTTTGTTTCCCGATTCCAAGTGAGATTTACAACAAAGAGATTATTGGTTTACACAAATATTTGTGAATTCTTAAAAACCTATTGTTTTACCGAGTTTTTAACGATTGATTTCACAGTAAAAGTCTGCATTATTTAGCTCTCTTTTTATGTTTCATTTTATTTTGGTTTTTAAATTATGTGTCTTTTTTCCGTACTATTTTAGTGCATTATTTTGTTTATTAGCTTTTAAAATTCATAATGATAACATTTAAAGGGATACAATACTGAGTAATTTTTATTATCTTCAAATTTATTAAATGTTTTAAAATGATACTGTTTTCAAACAAATTTCCATTACTGTTATATATTCTCTAAAAGTATAGTGACAGAATAAAGCCAAAAAAAAGGTTGTCGAAAATTCGGGATACATTAGAAAAACCACTTTTCGAAGTTATAAAATTAAAAAGAGTTAAAGGAATTAAAAGTAACTTTTTTCACGTTGATGAATTTACTTCTTATAAAACACTTTTTTTTAACGAAATAAGTTATATTTGAAAAAGAGGCGTGTGTATACTTAAGTAATAAAAAAATTGATTAACGTATTATTATCAAAAACGTATTCAGCATTTGGTTGATTCTCTCAATATTTGAATTACTAGTTTATCAGTAAAATGTTTTATTTTGCTCAAAATAAATTGATGTCATCAGTATCATCTCTGTCTTTCGTCCACAACAAAAACAAAAAGATTATGTTCTCTCCCTACCGAACTAGAAAAAACATTGTATCCGAATACACAACTTATTTGTGATAAATGTTTCGTAAGTCTCCGCGTAAACCCCAAAAACAAATATTCAAAAACCAATACGAGATTGAAATCTTAGTAACATATTTTACAGTATTGAATTTATGCGACAAAAACAATTTTTTATTTTGAAGATTGTTGTAGAAATTCGTCAATTTTGGATTTATCATTTTATGCATTTTTTAAAAAAAAAATCTGTGTTCATTGTCTTAGAACGTCGTATCATAATACATATATGTAAATTTTTTTTGGATCAGTAGTGCTGAAATAAAATAAAATAAAATATTAGTTTTTACATAAAGATGATTCCGAAACTTTTAAAACTTTGTTATAATTAGACACGATGTTTTCTGTAAACTAGAAGTCATGAAACGAAATTAGGTCCTGATCATATTTAAAAAAATAAGGTATTTTAGTTTTGTGACAGAAAAATCACTAGTTCTATAAAAATATAAAAAAATGTATACGCAAATATTGCTTTAAGAGGTCTTTATACTCTTTTTTTTTATTTCATGTCTAAATATTTTTTTCCAATGGGGCTGCTTTATTGACTGCTAAGCAGACTGGGCTTTTTCCCTAGAAATGAGAGGCATTTTTTGTGCCTTACTTTTCTTTTTTTTTAAATTTAAAATCCGTCCGTATCTCCTTTCCAAAATCGGTTTTATCCGTCGAATATAATTTTTTTCTTTGTTATAAAGTTATGACCTCAGAGACTGAGACTTTTATATTTTTTGTCCGTCTTCGTATACGCACGGACGGACATCTGTCTACTGTCTGTCTGCGAATTTCCCATTGTTTCATTTGTTTATTAAAAAACCCAGCAAGGTATTATATTGTTTGCATAACATTCTGGCAAGTTTTAATTTACATTTCATATTTTTAGTGCAGTTTGGAGCAGTTCTTTTATTTTAATAAATATTTAATTCTTCTTCGAACAACAACTAAGTTAAGCAAACGATAAATAATATTAATTTAATTTGTGAAAGAAAATTAATGAACAGAGTTGATTTTGGCTTTTAGAAGTGTATAGCTTGATGGTTTTTAAGTTATAGCTTGATGCTGAGTTTGGTGATTTCTTTTCTATTGCGTATAAATCTTACGTAGAAACGGTTCTAGGTGACAGTCACTGCTACAAACTTAATTGTAATTTCACTAAGTATTTAAGTAAAAGGGAAGAAGGCTAATTTAGTTATTTTAGAACTACTTGTTATATATTCATTACTATATGAAAATACACACATTGCTATCAATGTTACCAAAAGAATTAGTTCAAAATAAGATAAAGAATTATAAATATTAAACTCTAATAACAAAGCTCCAAATTTGATTTGCTGTTGACAGAAATTAGACAGACTGCGGAGAATAATGTACATTACCTCAAACATTCCGCGTACTCCAAATGTAATCTGGAACTTTCGCGTTTGATTGCCACAAATAAATCTTGATTAAGTTCACAAGGCTGTGCTTAAAGATGAGAAAGAACTGTTTGTTGTGTTCATATATACTTGCTCTTTAACGTTAAATATTTTGGGTTATTAAATCATTACCTGGCATTGTCACTCATTTTCTAAATCATTCAATTAAATTAAATTTACGGTGTTTGGAGTGATGTTTTTATTTTTTCAATCTTAACAGATTCCAAATAAAAGACTAAAATTCATAGAGCCTCAAAGTTCAAATTCTGAAACAGTATACAATAAAAAATAAACAGTATACAAAAATATCTGTCAATTTAACTGAAAAATTAAACAATTAATTGGATCTGTCTTTTTTGTTGAAAATTCTAATGCCTTTGGGCTAATAATTGAAGAACTAAGCTTCAAAGAACGAACAAAAAGAATACAATTCAATATTTCGTACGTACTTTCCCATTACTTTATTACTCATTGAAATTCGTATAGAAAAACAAGTAGATTTGTAAAAGTAACTTACCCTAGAGCAGCTTGCCACAATATTTAACTCAGCCTCCCACAATATATAACAATCTCCAAACACAGCAATTAGTTGTAATTTTAACTGTTAAAAGAAAATCTGGATATTCATTAATTTTCTTTCGCACGTAAAATTATTTGCAATTTGAATAATAATTATGTACATTTGTTTGCACTAAAAATGGAAAAAAAAATGTCACACCATAGTAAACGTTTCAGCAATTTGGTTTACTTGAAAATGTCTCTAACGCCTAAAAGACGCGAGCTTCTGATTCGTAAATATTACTAAAAATAAATGTTTCCGTTAATTTAAAAGCATTTAGCAATAACAAAAACGAAATAAAAACTTTCAAAATGCAATCTATCTCCCTCAAAAATTGTCACCAAATGTCACCGGATCGGAACTAGGATTTGACCGAGGAAAAACCTATCATAACATCGTCTTAATTTATAGTTTTAATTTTCGAACAATGATTTATTACTTTAGAAAAACAATACAACGACGTGTAACAATGAATTTAAATTACGACAATAAAAAATAAAACTAACCAGCTCTTTTTTTCAAAAAAAGTTGCGGCCCGTTTTCCTTATAAATAAATAATAAAATATCAAAGAATCACATTGTGCTTAATTTATCATACTATGACGTCATTCCAAATCTACTTATATGACAAAAATAATAGCAACAGCGATTCAAATAAATAAAACAAATTTAAATGCCATTCAAATGGAAAACCATCGGCTGACGGTAGATGTCCAGCTAGACATACAAATGGATTAAAAAAGTATGTAATATAAGTCTATGTGTCATATGTTGTCATGCTGTTGTCATACATTTTTAACAATACAATTTTAACATCCGGCGAGTGGAACCGAATGCAGAGTCTGGAAAAGACAAACAGACGGACGTCTCTAACAAATATTTATTTTAATTTTTTTAAAAATTCAATACCTAATTTTCCTAATTCCTAAAATACCTAATTTCTTTTTTTTTATAATTTTTTCGAATTCAAAAAAAGGAAAGTAGGCAAAAAACATAGTGTATTTTAATTATTGGCTTTGCTTTTTTTGTCATTATCAGACTTTACAGTTCAAATTGAAAATACTTATTAAAATATTTTTTTTTATTACGTGTAGTTTAATATTAGGTGTGAGAATTTATAGTGACATTGGTCTCAAATTTGGAACATGCTGTTGTTTTTGCTTTTCGTTCTTTTTTAGAATCTGTGACAGTTTCAAAACTCGTAGAACAAACTAGACAACAATAGATTTCTCTGGTAGTTTAGCTCTTCTGGTTGTTGATAGCTTTGACATTTTGACAAGAAACTGAATGGTATAATTTTAATCTTATAATTTTTTTTGTGAATTCAACGCACATTAAATAGTTTTTTAAAAAATCTTTGTAGTTGCTTCATCTGAGGGTGGTAAGATATATACTAGGACGTTTTATTGCAAATACAGTGCATTACATTTAACTTTATTAAATTGAAAGGTGTTTGGAGAGATGGATATATAAACCCTTTCACAGACAAAAAAAATTTTCATAAATTTTTCATTAAAATTTTTTTACTAACTACATTACTTTGAATTAAAAAAAATAATGCTTGACGACCTCTTGTTATGCATAGAGATTAAATAACGACAAACAACGTCTTCAAATTTTGAATAAATCAGCAGAAAACAAAGAAAAACTAGTAATCACATGTAACACATGTGTGATAACTTTAACTATGTATGGTTCTCCTTCTTTTTCACTCTACGATATAAAGAATACATAACACAGAAGTGTCTGTTTTACTTCTGTTATTTACTAGAAGTTCGTGAAGAGACAATATGATTCCCTAAGGTCCTTATGCTGCATAGAAAATCAAATAACTTATTGATTTCGGTAAATTGTTATGGTTTGATTTGGTCTATATAAGCGTGCAATGGACGGTTTTGTGCTGATTCCGAGGACCAATGTGATGTTATAGTACATTAGAAAATCGGATTAAAGTATTTTTTCAGCGTGGTCACATTCATTGATGCAAAAGTATGAATCGAACTACCAAACTTTGGTACTAAAGGTTTTGGTTTTCACTATCGTCTAGAAATTGGTAAAAAAGTAGAATAATTACTTGAAAAAAAGTGATTTAAAATATAAGTCTGAATATATTATTAAAAGAAAACAAAAGTAAAATTAGAATTTCGTCTGATAAAAAAAGGAATCATAATAAGTTTTTGTTGACTTCTATATCTTTTTTCATAGGCATTCTTACTTTTTACTTTTACAATCAAACATTAATTCTCTATGAAATTTAGACGTTAAACGAATTCAATAACAATACCAATAACAAACACTTTTTTCTTGAATTGCAAAAAATTAAGAATACGACTTTCAAATTATTTGCCAAACATATTATTTTTTCCACAGTAATACATTTCGCATTACATAACTAACTCCTACCCAAAATATTTATGCAATCAAAAGAAAAATGACCTTTGGTCTTCTGAAACATAAAACTCCTACTATAAGATATCCCGAGAAATATCTGAAAACAGTCACTATCGCTATTAGGTCAAGGACCTTCCCCGACAGTTTATGACCTAACCACGAAGTTTCTGATCTAGTGGTCTCAGACATTCGCGTCATTTAACCCCAAGTGCTATCAGCTTTATGAGCCCAACCGACCAAAACTTTTTCCCCAGATAAGTAAAAAGACCACCTGGGGTTCAGGGAACCATTTTCTTTTCGTTGTATTATTGAGTTAAAGGGAATTATATTATTCTTTTAAAAAATAAGAAAATATTGGGATTAGTTGTTCCTAAACAAATAGTTTCCTTCTTAAGCACTTAAACATTTTTTTTGAGAATGAGACAAAAAATGAAAATTTTATTTGAATACTTATATTTGTTATAGTATTTGTTATTTAAAAATAAATATTTATGTTTGTCCTGTTTTTTTCTGCCTATTTAAAAGCACTGTTTATTAACTTACAAATTCTTTCTCAAAGGATATGATTATTATGCTCATTATTTATTTGATTGCAATTAGTAGTAGTAAATTGTTATGTTTTGCTATTAACAATGATATAACAAAAAAGATCAATTTTCAATTTTAATAGAAATAAACATAATTTATTTTGATGTAAACATGGACATCAAATTTTTTTGCAGTAAGGTTTTAACGATATTCATATTATTTCAAAATAAAATGTGTAAATTAATTAATTTGTTTTTCAAAAATAGTAAAGTTCCCTTTTACAGAAGTTAACATAGCATATCAGAATGCTAAAAACCTTTAATAACTGTTGCATCATTCTATCTGATAAATAATTCATATTGTCTTGATCACATTATTCTAGATTCATTTGTGTTGCCATCTTCTCATTTTTAGCTAGACATGTCAATTGATCAAAATTGAAAAGAAAAATCGTATTCGTTTTATGCAATTTATGGAAATAAGAGCAAAGAAAAAAGTTTTTCAATCATAATTTTCATTTTCAAATACATTCTACATTAAGAACCATTATCAAAATGTTCTATCGTGAACGGAAATTAAAACAACGAAAAACGTTCCAATCATCTATACAATCAGTCCTCACATAAATCTTGCGCAAGAATATCTCATCTTCCTCTATCCATAAAGTAAATCACACTCTTTTTCCTTATCACATTTTTCTTGGGATAAGTTTTTTTGTCCTTATTCTCACTTTTATTTAGCTCTGTGTTAGAGAAAGGCTTTATATGATGCTCGCAATAATCCATCAATGACGTCCAAAATAAATAAAAGACGGTTCTTTTGTTATTTGGCTGTCCCTATAGAGGTTAAAAAAGATTGGGCTGCTTGGTGCAAAACAACGGGAAGAGGTCTGAAAGTCGTTAAATTGATATGATCAAATTGATATTGATATTGCTCCCAAAGTAACTGCACTTTGCAATCAAAATCAGATGAAATGTCTCATTTTATTATTTGATAATAAGTATTTTTAATGAACATTTATTCCGTTAAATTCTGTACTTGAAGATTTAAATAATTGCAAGGTTCGGTATTTTTCCATTTCGCCGGTCGGTGTAAATCTCGCCAAACGGACTCTTTGGCAATAAATGGAAATGTTTTGGTGAAATAAAACAGAAAACACAGTTAAAGGTTACCATTATAAATATTCCTATTGACGGGGGTTGTCAATTTTTGGCGATTTATCGCTTGCCCCCGCGAAAAGGAAAAAGCTCCTGAGTTTCTAATATTTACCTTATTATAAAAGTTTAAAATTGTCATTTATTATTGTTATTAGATAAGACGTAGTATCGAAAATGTCGGTAGTTTTCTTTGTGTTATGGCGGAAGTGAAAAGGACTAACTTGGGGAATCAAGAATCAAGTCACTTGGTTAATCAATAATTTTGAGTTTATCGGTTCGGGCGTCTATATAGAATATAGAATACCCCAAACTCATTAGGGTAACGAGTACAGTGATTGCCCCCCTCATTCATTATTGAAAATAATAAGATGTTAAAGGCGTTAAAGCCCAAAATGTTGTTGCCAACATGACAAACGTTAATGGCGGAAATTTTAAAAACCTTTGTCCCACCTATTTTGGGCTTTACCATCTTATTATTTTCAATAATGAATGAGGGTGCCAATCACTGTACTCGTTACCCTAGATCATGTACGATTATTTCTACCGATACTAAAATTGATACAAAACGAAAAACATAAAAAAAAATCCTGTAACTGAACGGTTGAGCTGCCATGCTACACGTCTCCAATTCAAATATCACAGATTAGGAGAGGTTCACTCAGTCTTTAGTTGGTCAATAAAATGAGAACCAAATAATGTTTTTTTGTTTGTGTGCCAGTTTTACCAACTGATCAGGACGTCTAGCTCAACAACCATATTCTATTCGGACCGGAAAACGAAAACTCAATCTGTATACATAAAATCTTCTCTATTCAATTCTTCTAAGACAGCCCTAAATGTGCTACCATAAGCATCATGACACTAAGTTTTAAATTTATTTGGGTGTATAGTGAAAGCGATTATGGTTTCACTTGGTGAATTAGCTTTTGCATTGAATTGAACCTGGAAGCATCTTCATTTTATTCTAGCCCTTATGGGCATCCCCAGACACTGAGGTGCATTTGTGTCTAATATTGCCAATATGAGACACGTAACACATATTTTCTTGTAAAGATGGTGTAAAGATCCTTTCAGAAAAATGTTGTTTTGTTGTTATTTTCATGATAAAAGGGTATAGACTATTTGTAACGGGAATTTTTATTAAAGAAGTGTCTAGCTATTATAGTTATATTTTTGTTTTGTGTTAGCCATATTTTTGAGTAAATTGAATGTCATTTTAATGGAGTTAGATAAATGTATAAAATTAAGTCTTGTGAGGATCTCAGTAAAAGAAAGTATAGAACACGTAAAATAATATTTCATAAAATTCGTTTTATATGTCTACTTTTTGTAAGTCTAAAAAAGGGAAGCACTTTTCCATTTCCGATTAAGTCGCCAAAAATTTACAACTGTTGCCAAAAGAAATATTTTCAATGATTACCTCTTACGGTGTATACTTTGGTCTTTTAACTGTTTACTATTGTTACTGTGTTTACTGTTTTGTTGCCAGAAAATTTCCTAATCTTACCAGAGATTGAAAATATTGAGTTTGGAGAGATTTGCACCCGCAAAATGTAGCACCCGCAAAAATACAAAAGAGACATTATATTTGAATATAATTCGACACTACTATCAATCAGAAATATTCGTCAAAAATCCTAGTATAATGCAGTTCAAAGTATTGGTATTTTCTAAAAGATTTGGCACAAAAGATGGTACTATACATGTTAAACGTTGACCGATTATTGGGTGTTCCCTCACCATCAAATGCGATACAATATCCATCTATTGCCAGTGGTGCAAAAGAGGAACCACGTCCTTTTCATCTAAAAGCTTAAGTAAAGTATATTTCACGAAAGATATTAGAAATTTCTTTTCTATGTATTTTTGTTCTAAAATTTTATTTTGGAAATATAACAAAACACTAACAATGCTCTAAAGGAAATGCATATACTTATTCAAACATTGCATCCGTATAGATGTTTCCTTACAATATGCAAGAGTTACCTATATCTGTCACATTGATACTATCAATGCAGTTTACGTTACAGTAATTAACTATAACTGAACTATTTGTCCCACACAACTGAACTATTTGTCCCACCCAATTGTTTAATTTTTCAGTTAAATTGACAGATATTTTTGTATACTGTTTATTTTTTATTGTATACTGTTTCAGAATTTGAACTTTGAGGCTCTGTGAATTTTAGTCTTTTATTTGGAATCTGTTAAGTTTGAAAAAATAAAAACATCACTCCAAACACCGTAAATTTAATTTAATTGAATGATTTAGAAAATGAGTGACAATGCCAGGTAATGATTTAATAACCCAAAATATTTAACGTTAAAGAGCAAGTATATATGAACACAACAAACAGTTCTTTCTCATCTTTAAGCACAGCCTTGTGAACTTAATCAAGATTTATTTGTGGCAATCAAACGCGAAAGTTCCAGATTACATTTGGAGTACGCGGAATGTTTGAGGTAATGTACATTATTCAACCACACCTCTCGGGAGAGTGCAAACAGTCATTATATACGGATACAACCATTGTCTATAGTCGAATAACTGATAATATAGTAAAATCACTGACCAAGCAATGATTAATTATGCTTGATACGCTTCCACTTCACATATTTGTATTCGATACTAGCATCAATGAATTCTATCAACATATGGAATTTCGGTCCGAATTGATGATAAAATTGTATTTACTCAAAACGAATATTTTTTGTAATCATGTTTCTTTAATTTGTTATTGACATCAAATAATATTTGATATTTTTTTTACTAAAATATTTTTTACTAGAAAACTACTTTACTTTTTTTCAGAAAGTAAATATAGTTTTTGATATTAACCGTTATTTTCATAAAGTAGCATCTATGCTACCTGGGGTTTTCCCCTACTTTCTGTTTGCTAAGTGACGTCAGCGAGTATGTTGCATTGTTATTTGTTAGAAGAACAGTATAGAAGCTTCGTTCAGAGTGAAAAAATGTACAAAGTTAAAATTATTTTTGTTTTAGAGGAAGGTAACTTGTTGGGTTGTTGTGTTTGTGCATCATGTCTCGTCGTCTGTACAAGGAAAGTTCATTGAACTATTTTTCATATTATTATTTTTAAAAAAATATATTTTTCACATTTCTTATGTTCTGTAGTTTAAAAAAATTGCTTAAGTTGTTGGATTACCACTGTTTTTGGAAAAAATACAAGCTAAAAACTAGGTTGCATATATGTTACCTTTTATAAAACTCTAATTAAATACTGCATTAATTATTTTAGAAAGGTTATGACACTAAATAATCTTTATTTTAGCTGTAAAAAACAGAAAAAAATTGAAAATTAGAAAAATTAAAAATAATCGATGATCATGAGAATAAGGATTAAGTGAACAAATAAAAGCATGTTGATCTGGAAAGCGTGACCCGTATGGTAGGCATATTTACCAAGCCTGCCGAAAAGGCTTGGGAGAATTTTTCAATCATTTTTAAAATGCATATAGCACCTTTTTTGTTATATTTTTTATACATTTTATTGTAAACTATAATTTCCTTAGAACCTACTTTTATAATCGACTTAAAGAAATTTTGTATCTTCTTCTATTGTGGTGCCATAGTTTGCTGTTCGTTGCTGGGGTTTGCTTAAGTATGGAAAAGGTGGTGAAAAAATTATAACACGTTTAAAAGTTTAGCGAAATTGCTTCCCATTTTTTATACCCAGCCAATTGACTGCAAATTCTGGTGCAACATGACACAATCTTTTTTCTAGTTCAACCATTCATGATGTATGGGGGATATTTAATTTCTTCTATGCTTTTCTGCTACAATATCCTTCCCTGATAGTATCATATCCTGAGTGGCATGTCATATCCTGAGTGGCTTCAAGTGTATCAGCTTCTTTCAGTTTTCTTTTTAATACATTGTGAAAAATTTTAATGTTTTTTTCACGTTTATAACTTTATAAATGGTTATGTAGCTAAATCATCTAATGCAAAAAATTATATTTTTGGCACATTATAAATTAGTTTATTAAAGTCGGGACACGTTTTTGTTGAAATTAATGCCCCTTAAAATTTTGGAAAAACTTCCCCGTTACAATATTTTGAATTTACTAATATTTTAACAAATAAATGTATATGTTTTTTTAAACATGTGCATAGTAAAAAATGGAAACGCTTTGTGGTACATGCAACTTTAACACGTTAAGTTAAGTAACAGCATATGTTTAATTTACGCAGAAAAAGTTACTGAACGTTGAAAACATCATGAAAACAGCTCTTATAACAGTATCAAAACACAATTTGAATAAAGATTTTTTTGGATGATATATGACGTGTTGCTTCATTAAAAAAAGTCAACAGTTGGCTCACATTTCCAAATTAAAGTCATGTGTAAAACCTACCCCATTGGAAAATAGTCGCCCTTATCTTATTGTGTTTTCAATGTTTATATAACTAAAATTAAGAAACGTGCATACAAAATAAAACTATGCACATTGTCAAAACAAATATGCACAATGCACACACCGAAGCATGGAAAGTATTTACAAAATTAAAAGAATAGCACTTTAAATAAGTCTCCAATTTTAGTTTTCTTTTTCAAAAATTTTCATTTTTGAACAAATAAATCTTACTTAATTGCATATTTTAAGTTTTTTTGCGCATTTTTTCTTATTTAAAGCGTAACGATAAAAATTAATATTATGAATTGCTATCAAAACAAAAATTTCTGTTTTAATTAAGTATATTTACTTTTTATATTTACTTTTTTTTCAGCGCATGTATTTTTATTTAGTGATGCGATAAATTAAAGATGGTATTTTGAATACTTAGTATTTAATTACTAGTTTAAATCTACGTTAATCTGTTTTCTTTTTTTAAAATTATATTTTGATTTCACTTTTAAGACGGTAAAAGAACCTACAGTTATTTGTTTCATGATTGGTTGCTGAACAACATTATACATTTTATTTTTGGCGTTTCGAATAAAAAATATTACAATCCTTCTTCTTCAATTTTGACACGAACACTTTCAATAAAAATACATTTATCTAGACATGTCCGATTTGTTTAAATGGATTGATATAACTATCGAAAAACAGTTAACTTGACAAAGAAAATGGCTTAGTAATTTTACGAATAAAAGTAGAATTCGTGAAATATATGTTGATTTAAATGAAAAAAAATACTCAAATATACGGCACTGTTCATGTAAGCTAGGCGTTTTAAGTTGAACTGAATAAAGAACCGGAAGCTTTTGTTTTTTTAAAGCTAACAATTGCTTATTGTTTTTGATACATACTTTGTCTCTTTAGAATATACCATAAACTTTAAAAAGTTAATTTATGATACTTTAGTGATAACCCACCCCACAAGCCAAGTGGTGGCCAAAGTAATTTTTTAAAGTCAGCTTGATGTAAAAAAATAATAGCATTGCAATTTTTTAATATGGATAATTAGCAAATATATTTTCGATTCTTTAAAGATGTGAAAAATTCACTGTTCCACTTATTACTCCGTAAAGTTTCATTTATGTTATTCCTGAGCCTTATTTTAAGTTACTTTTGTTAGATATATTTCAATTTTGACGCTTTTGTGACGTTGTTACCAACGATATATGAATCAACTAGCTTTATAAACCCGGCGTTGCACGGGGGTACCCTTAATAACGATAATTGATTTTTTTTATGTAAACATTTATTTTATACAAATTGATACCTTTTCCACTGGCCAGCACTCTATCGGTATAATATAACCCCCCCCCCCACCCATTCTAATATCAGCATTAATTTTTTTTTAAAAAGAAGCCTGATTGTATCCAGGCCCTTCTAGAAGTTAGGGAGATGTCGCTATTTTGTGATTTTATATGGGAAAGACTGCACTTTTCATCAAGAAAATCGGTCAATGCATGTCTCTAAATCCACGAATTTGTGCCAAAACTTTAAGGTGATGGATTGGTAGGCATTCGGTTTGTATTTAGAGATGTTAAATTGTACATTTGAAGCAAATATGATTTGAATAAAGATTTAAAGTGGCTATATTATCTGTTTGGTGTAAAATTGAACCAATAGTGTTATTAAATCTGTTTAGTTCACCGGATATCGTGTATTTTAATTTATCATATGAAAGAAATACAATTCATTAATAAAATTACGAAATTATGCTATTATCTAAAATAAATTAGCATAATCTCGTATTTGTGTCTAAACTTTGGCATCATACAAATTTTTATTTTATGAAAAAAATTATGGTATAGCAAATCAAACAATTATGTTTCAATTATAGCATTTCAAAATATTTTTTAATATGTTTAGGGGTGTTTTGTAATTCTACTATCACAATTCTAAATTTTACAGCTAAATGAAGTCATTGTCTAAACTTTTGCATCGCAGTATATGTTTAGAAGGGTTAAACCCCTCAAACCTGCCATGAATGTCAACAATATTTCCCAAAATTCACTGTTACGAAGAGTTCTACGATGTTACTGCATACTTATGGAGGCTATATCATAGAGTTTAGAAGAGGATGGAGATGATTGACACTAAATAAAGTGAATGTCGCCAAGTAACCCTAGTAAGCCCAAACAAACCGTTCATTCAACGTTACTTCAATAAAAAACGCGTCATTTTATTCGTTAAAGAATATTGATTGAAAATCAAAAAATGACTGTTTGCGCAGTGTAGGTTGTAGCACGAGAGATCTGAATTTACACAAGATGGTAGTAATTCCCTTCACATCAGTAAGAAATATGTGTTATAATTGTAGTTTTATTAGGGTTTCAAAAAGTCGCTAAGTTGGTTTAGTAATCCTATAGAAACTCCACTTTAGAATCATGCCAAATAGTTCGCCGAGAGCGTTACTTTGATCTTACTACAAGGCGATCGATGGTTTCACTTGGCAAACCGGTATTAGTATAGGTTTTTGCCCGACAGCATCTCCATCCTCTTTTTAACTCTATGGGCTATATGCATTTTTATTTAGGTATCTAGACCCGTTTTTCAGGATTGAGAAGATCGATAAAAGGAAGATGATTACCCCAGAGAGGTTTTCACTTTTTGTGTACGAGAAAAATGAATATTTTTCAATGCAAACTGCTGTTCGGTTACTTTTTCATTGTGCATACCTTTCTTTAGATTAGGTTATCAAATATTAATGCACACATCCAAAAAAGTTTTTTTTTTAAATGTCTACGTTCCAATGTTGTATCGTTGTGAAAATTTAAAATTTAGAAGACAAACTGTTTGATTGTATACCACAAGTAAAAATGAAATAAATCATAGTTTTACCCCTTCTAGGAATATAACGTGTTCACATATTTATGCAAATCTTATCTGATAAAAAGATAAAATATCTAATATTATAACACTGAATATCAGCAGTTTTCTACTAAGATATAGAAATAATGGACAGGTAGCTTAAAAAAAATATAGGATTATAATTTTACCGAAGTTGTTATTCCTCACATATAACTTTAGATACATGGAATAAAGACGCCCGTGGCCAATATCCCTCTTGTATATGTCTAGTGCGACGATTATTCAAACTAACCCTGACTCATACAACTGGATGCGAATAACTACCCTACGTTGAATTACGAAGTTAAACTTCGCCAAAAGCCGCCAATTCCAAAATTCAATCAGCCATTATATCCTAGCTGTATCAAATTGACAGTTTCATAAACATAAAGTTTGTACGCTATACGTACAGGGAATTAACATTTCTAAGAAGTATTCATCAGATCTAGAATAGTTATCGCCTTTACTGTCATGAGACATTGTAGCAATATCTTCACTTCTTACCATTTGTAAACATCAATTAGATTAAATTCGGAAAAAATTCAAAAAATTTAAATTCAATAAATAAAATAAAATAATGATATTCAAATAACAATCCTAGAAATTAAACTCACTTGCTTACGTAAATATACTTAATTTTTGCTCACGCTGAACGCGCTGAAATTTCTTTCAAATTAGAAAACGAAATTTATAAATTAAAAGTTCATAACAATGCTTTTTTTATGGAGAAATCGGCTCACGTTTTGCCTTCCTACACCCGTTCGGGTTTGAAATTCAAAAAATCATTTCTTAAATAATACCTACGATATAAAAAGAATATTTTCCTAAAATTTGGTAGCTCTACCTCCAGTAGTTTTGGCTGGGCGTTGATACGTGAGTTAGTCAGTCAGTCAGGACTTTGCCTTTTATATATATAGATCTATTAAAATAATAGTTCACTTCTCAGATTTAGATATTGCAGTCACACTGTTAAACATCTTAAATAAATATTTAATTTAAATTACTAAACTAAAAAAAGGTTGTCAGGAAATTACCATCATGTTATGCCTTTTTGAAAATAGTCAAAGTCATGTTTTGGACAGGATTCACGTGGCAGAATTAAAACGGAAAAAACAATAATTTCCAACTTCAACCAAATATCGCTTTATACAATTAAGCCCAAAATTCAATAAACACTCTCTTCCTTTCTCCCATGTAATACTTAACCATTAATTTATTTCGAGTAAATACGAAACTGAGATCACTTAATCGATCAATAGCACAAGGATCACACACTCTGGATTAAAAGGGTAATTACATGTCAATATATTCAGCTTATTTAGTTTGCACGCGTCAGTCAATAGAACATTTTAAATGCGTGGTACTTGAGTTCAATGTCTTTGTTATAATAAAATGGACGAAAGGGTAAAAGGAGGGTCGGATTCCGCTACTAACCTATTGAGAGGAAACAGCACACCAAAATTATACGATATGTCAATTTTTTGTTTTTAGTGAATTCTCTTAAGTAACTCTTTGTGACCTTTGACACAAAGCTGTATAATTGAATGCTTGTGTATGTAAAAGTTGACTAAAAGCTGTATAATTTTTCCTATGTACTAAATAAATTAATATATATATATATATATATATATGTATATATATATATATATATATATATATATATATATATATATATATATATATATATATATATATATATATATATATATATATATATATATATATATATATATATATATATATATATATATATATATATATATATATATATATATATATATATATTCATATTCATATTCATATTCATATTCATATTCATATTCATATTCATATTCATATTCATATTTATATATATATATATATATATATATATATATATATATATATATATATATATATATATATATATATATATATATATATATATATATATATATATATATTCATATATATATTATAATTCAACATTTAATTTTTTTAATGCTATTCAAATCATAATAGCCATTAACACTTTTAGACAATACTCTAATCATCCTACAGTGCGGATCATAATTATAAGGACAGCAGGTTTTTCTGGCTTCAGCAACACTGAAAGCTATTTACTTCAACAAGTATATATTTGTTTATTTTTATATCATGTATAAACACTATTTATAAGCTTTAAACTTGATAATTTAAAAGTACAGGTGAAAAACAGAAGTAATGGAGAATAAATGGAGGTTCAGAAATATAAGGGCAGTACAATTTATTGTCTCAGTATTTATACAATTAATACTTAGTTGCTGCTCCTTTTTTTACATAAACAATCAGACATTCTACTTGGCATACTTTCAGCAAGTTTCTTCAAAACTCCAGCATCGATACTGTCCAACACTGCATAAATTTTGTCTTCTAGCTCTTCAAATGAATTGCACTGCTGACCTTGAGCATAAACATGCCTCACCCATGTAAGACCAAACATTTTCCATATTGTTCAGGTCTGGGGAATTACGTGGCCATGCCAAAAGATTGATCTTTCGTTCATCAAACAACTGTTTGGCGCTTTAGAGGTGTGGCAAGAAGCTCCGTCTTTTTGAAAAACGAAATTGTCACCTCCTAAAGGTGAACAATAAGCAAGTAGTTGTACTTCTAAGATTTGCGAATACAACTCTGTGTTCATATTGCTGGGCACAAGTACCAGATCCGTTTTTCCGTTGGCTGAAACCGCTCCCCAAAACATACGCGATCCACCTTTAAAACGCCTGCTCCGTCTCACTGCTTTTTAGCCTACTTTTCTTTTTTTAATTCGAAAGAATTAAAAAAATGAAAAAGTAGGTATTGACATGCGGTCGATGTCCGTCTGTCTGTCTGTCTGTCCGTACCCCCCTTCCAAAATCGGTTCTATCCATCGGATCTTAAAAATTCTTTTTTTATTAGAAAGCTATGACCTCAGATACCCAACTTTCATACTTTTTATCCGTCTGTCTGTACGTCCGGACGGACATAAATCTACTATCTGTCGGCGAATTTCCCATTGAATTAGCATTGAAATTCAATTTTGAGTCATTTAAATCACTGTAGGTATTGAAATGCGGTTTATGTCCATCTGTCTGTCTGTTCGGATGTCTGTCTGTCTTTCCGTCTGTCTGTCCGTCTGTCTGTCTGTCGGTCTGTCTGTCCGTACACACCTTCCAAAATCGGTTCTATCCATCGGATCTTAAAAATTCTTTTTTTGTTAGAAAGCTATGACCTCAGATACCCAACTTTCATACTTTTTGTCCGTCTGTCTGTACGTCCGGACGACATAAATCTATCTGTCGGCGAATTTCCCATTGAATTAGCATTGAAATTCAATTTTGAGTCATTTAAATCACTGTAGGTATTGAAATGCGGTTGATGTCCATTGTCCATCTGTCTGCCTGTTCGTATGTCTGTCTGTCTTTCCGTCTGTCTGTCTGTCCGTCCGTACCCCCCTTTCAAAATCGGTTCTATCCATCGGATCTTAAAAATTCTTTTTTGTTAGAAAGCTATGACCTCAGATACCCAACTTTCATACTTTTTGTCCGTCTGTCTGAACGTCCGGACGGACATAAATCTACTATCTTTCGGCGAATTTCCCATTGAATTAGCATTGAAATTCAATTTTGAGTCATTTAAATCACTGTTGCCAAATCAACAATGGCATGAGAATCTTTATTTATTTAAACATATTTGAAGCAAAATAATATTTTCATGAATCAGTTTGGAATGACGTCATAAAATGTAGCACAATTTGATTCTTTGATTATTCGTTAATTATCTACCAAGAAAGCGGCAAGGCATACTTTTTCATGCAATTATGCTTAGTTTTAATTTACATTTCTTATTTTTTAATGCAGTTCGGAGTAGATTCGGTCAAGATTGAAACGCTTTTCATCAGAAAATCTAACATTTTTCCAGTTCACACCGTCAGCAATCCACTTCTGCACAGCTTGTATTCGCTTCTTTTTATGTTAAAACCTTTAACGCCGGTTTTCTATTCATTTTAACGTACTTTGTGAAATCGCAGTTCTTCAAAACTCTTACAATTGTTGATTTTAAATGTCTTTTTCAAAAGTACGCGCAATTTCAGAAGCAGACATCTTTTGAATGACAGTACGGCGTACGATGATTCTTCGATCTCGCTCAGTTCAGTTTTGTTTTGGACCAGATCTTTTTAATACCGAATCATTTAATCCACGATTGATTACATTTTCAACAGGAGTTTTAGACCTTTCAATTTCAGTCGAAATACGCCTCAAAGACATACCTTTTCCGCAAAGAAACAACACTTTTCTCACTTCAGAAGTCGTAAGTTCTTTCCCACGCGGCATTTTGACTGATGTTTGTTTCTGAAGTTTGCAAACTTTATACATGGATTCAGATAAGGACCGCAGTTAAAAATAACCATATTTATCTGTAATATTTTGATCATATGTAAATTAAAGCAGCAAAATCTGTGATGTCCTTATAATTATGAACCGCTAAAATTTTATGAAAATTGTGATTTTACCCCTTTTAAACTTAATTTTTGATATTTATAATTTGATAAAGGATAAAATTTTGCTTTTATGACAGATTCAACAAGTATGTATTGTCTTTTCTTGTACACAGTAAAGTTTTAATTCGGTATCCCAAAATAATCGACTGTCCTTATAATTATGATCCGCACTGTATTAAAAACATTAGTATCCATGAAAAGACCAAAAGTTTGAAATCCAAAATTAAATTTATATTACATATACTTTTGGCACAAGAAATATGATAAATATACAATATAGCTATCAACTTTACGATAATATCTAAATGCCCTTAATTTAACTTTAGACCCTCTTCCCCAAATCTAAAAACCCTTTAAACAAAGTAATGTTCCTTCTTTTTTCTTTCCCCACTTACAAAATACCACCAAAGCCATTAATCTTGGCTCAGATCCAGGCGCTTTTAATTAAAGCGATCCAAATTTCCAACTTGACTTTTGCGTCCGAATAGACGGGGCTGCAAAATGTAAATGTGTTAGCTTTTGCTAAGTTCTTGCAATGGTCTCTGAATTGGATCACAGAGCCGTTGAACTCTACGCTTGATTTGTTTCCATCTGATGACTCTGTGAATTTGTAATTTTTATTTTTTATTTTTAGAACTTAGTGTCCCCTAAATCACTGGTGGAGTAATTTATTATGTATGCAACCAGATGGCTTATGACTATTTTTAGAGAAAGTTTGTGAAGTAGAAAGACTGAACATATTTAATAAGCTTTGGGATTTTTAATTAAATGAAGATTTATATTTGGGGTTTATTAATTTCGAATAATTAACACACGATGTAAAACTTTTGGTCAATATATTAATATAAAATGTGCATGAAGGGTGCCAGTAAAATAAGTTTTTTATATTTTTTTCATTAACTTTTGTTAAGAGGTAGTGTATTTATTTAGTTACTATTAAAAAAATTATTCAAGATTTTAAAATAAAGTTTATTTTCCATATCCAGGAACGAATATATATTTAAAAAAAAAATCCTCAACAGTTTTAAGAATTACCTTGAAAAAATGAGTAAAAGAAAATTTGGTTCTTAAAATGCAGCAGTGTTGATTATTTTATACATCTTTAAACAGTCTCTTGTAAAAATTAAGACTTTTTACCATTCATATGAAAAACAATAATAATAATAATAATACATTCAAATGTCTCAATACAATTTTGTGTTTATCTGAAGGTATTTATAAACATGAAAGATCACAAGATTCCAAATATTAAACGGATAATCACCGGAATAGCTATGATATAATATTTGGTCTCGATTTGGGGATTTGCGTTTTGTTACCAGCAAAGAAAATGCCCAAATATGGTAAACATTATACTTCATATTTCTAACAATTCGATATTTATAGTGTCACCAAAAAACAGACCGACCATTATATTATAGCAGTACCGAAACACCAAAAAAAATGAGCTCCTATACACTGTTAAAAATTTGGTGCTAGGTTTCACCATGATATTGGTTGGTTTCACAATGATATTGGTTCCTAGTAGCTGCAACGGCTGAATGGTGAAATGTTTCATCTTTTTTTTTCGGTGTTTGGTTGAACCATTTTTCTGGATTTGGAAACAAAAACCTGAGAAATGGTTCAACCGAATACCAAAAATATGGTGGAACGTTTCACCATTCAGCCGTTGCAGCTACTAGGAACCAATATCATGGTGAAACCAAGCACAAATTTTTTAACAGTGTATGAACATGCTATTAATTCACTATAAGCTGACAAAAAGCAGCCAACAGACCGCGGCATTATTAAATAAAATAAAGAATCTAACATTTTAAAAAATAAATTGATAATACCACGAGCAATTCTTCCTTTTATAGGCACAATTTTCTAATTTTCTCATTTTCCACGTTATTATTAAAATACAAATCTATATTTGCTTTTCAAATTATATATTTTTCAAACCTTTAAAAATAATATTTTCTAGTATGGTTTGTTTTAAATGTATACGGTGAACACGGACCCTTGATGAATAAAATTCATTGTCGTGTGAATAAAAATTTGTATGCTAGTGGGTATAATGAAAACTTCAATTTCTTAAATGTAACATCAACATCAACGTTTATGTTTGGAATAATAAGTAGCTACGAAGTATAATACTTATGTTATGGCAAATACACATGGCAAATACACGTTAATAAATTTCAAGCTTTTTATCTGTGTAATGTTTAAATTTTTTTTAAGGAGATGTGAAAAAATAACTATAATTTTACCTATTCATAGAGTTGCAGAAATACCATACCGATTTTGTATTTCTGTAACACTTTTTATTTTAGAAATAATTTTAGAGATAGGAACTGGCAAATTTCAAATTGCATCAATTGAGAACCAGTCTCCTCTATGTTATAGAGACATTACTGTCATAGTTTAGTGTTTCAAATACTTTAAAAGATTTAAGAGCAAGTTGTTACGGTAAAAGATAATAACATTTCCTCCGACATCCGTAAATAAGTTGCCTCGTAATGATTAGATTTCTTGACACTTCGGTACTTTGTAGCTAGTTTCTTTCGTTCACTAAGAGAAGTTTGGAGAAAATCGGTAGAAATGTGACATTTAGGTACTAAAAGATGTTATATATTTTCAGAAACTGGTAGCCTTATATGTATGAACTCATGCCTCAAACTGTAAGTTGGTCTAGACATTTTAGTATAGACAAAATGATAAATTTAAGCTTTTTCGCAGCAAAAAGCACTTTGTTTCTAAAGCGCTGGTAATGGAACTAAATGTAGTTACACAGTGCAAACTAAATACAGTTTTTTCGGCAGGGGGAGCTCTTAAGTTGTACAAAATGAAAAATTCTTCTATCTTAAGAAACATGCGCGTAAGATGTAACCTCATAGTTTACTAGTTGTGATGAAGTATTCAAAGAAATATATAATTAAATATATAATAACCTAATTAATAGTAACTAAATTAACTAAACTAAATTAGTTACTAAATTTTGTAGTTTAAGGAGGTATGGGACACAATATCGTCCAAAATATCGAAAAAAATTATTTGTTTAAAAAATCGAACTATTTTAAATTCAACGACACCAAAATTATGCTTATATGTTTTCACGTCAGTTCTTCTATTAGGAACCATATTAAGCTTAGGTATGAAGTTTTTGAATTTTGTAACTTTGAACCCATTTTTCTCATTGATGGTTTTTTTCATGTTTTACCAAGTTCAAATTGATATATTTTTAGATCTATTTGAAGAATATTTTTTAAACTTGCGCTACAGTATATTTTCAAACATATTACTTTATATTGTCTTCATGTATTAGTTGTAAATGAATTGTTTTTTTATTTATTAATTAAAAAAAATAGTGAACCTGTGAAATTATTAAAAAATCTCTAATAATTAAAAAAAAACTTTGACAAATAGTTAAAATTAGTAAAGACAGTTTGTTAAGTACATTTTCCTGTTTATAAAAATGCTACATTTCTGTTTGTCAATAAATATTTTTTTGACTTATTACAAAAATAAGAAACGTCACTTTTTGACACATTTTATTTTTTAAAAACAAAATTAATAATTTTTTAAAACCTTTGACTATTCAAAAGGGTTAGCATATTTAGTATACATTTATGGAAAAAAATTATAGTGATATCTGCAATATTAAAAAAAAATTAAAAGTGTCTCGTACCCCCTTAAAAAGAAATATCTTCTAGCAGTGTTTGTTTTAACACGTTTAGTGTTGTTATGTGCAGTTTTTAAAAATTCGCAATTGTGGTTGCTGTTCTGTTAACATATAATAAGAAAATAACTTCTGAAAATGGTTTGTTGTCATTTGAACATGGCATATTGATTTGCCGAATGACGTGATAGTAAAAAAAAATGTATGACAAAAACTATAAAATATCTTCTTCAGTTACAGAAGAATTAAGCTGTAGTTTACGATTAAACTTTTATCTCACTTTAAAAGTCCCGAAAGCTTTATAAAAATTACAATAAAGCGCGATGAAAAGTTTATACCAAAAGTACACTAAATACCAAATGTCTAGAAAGACTTTAAACTTATACTTTTTAAGAATTCTATTCGAATAGCAGGTGCTAATATATGAAATTTTATTCGTATAAAACACTCTTCTCTATTTCAATAAAAAAAAACTCCTATACAGTTTATTTAAATATTCCAAAGAAAGAAAATTTAACTTAGAGGGAAGTCTTCGCATTCATTTAAAACATCTATTTATCATAGAAGATAGTGTGTGTTCCTTTTCTATCAACAAGGGTTTAAAGTTTTTCAATGCTGTTTAAAACATCTGACGCTATTTAGCCACATCATTTAAAATTTAAGTTGTTTGTGTTTTATGAGAATAAAAGGAGCCAAAAATATTTATTTCCAGGATTATATATCCGTGATTTATAGTAGGCTCTTAAAGAACAGTTTTATTTGTCATTTTATTACACATTTTTGCCCTAATATGACAGTTTATCAATGAGAAAAATAGCTAAACGTACAAAAACAAAAATAAATATAAAATGTATTTCTTATTTTTATACTTTCTTTATCACAAGAGTGGACTTACTTAATATTGATAAAAATTAGTTACTTTTAATAAAAACTTCATGCTAAAAAAAATTAATGATTACTTACACTGTATACATTAAAATATGTTTAATTATTAACAAATATTTATATAATTTGTTATACAAAATCTGTATAACTAAATACCTTTTCTTGTTAAAATTGTTTGTTGGTACTAAATTCTTTCAGGTTATTTTTTTGTATTTGATGATTTCTTATACATTTAAATTTTTTAGTTGTTTATTCTACAGTGGGTGACTGTTCCGACAACTCTTTTCAAATTTCTGAGGCTGTGTGGAACTAGCACGACCTTATTTGACCTTCAAAATTTTTATCCTTAGACAAGTCCACAACTAACTGCATTTTCATTAAAAAATAATAATGTATGGCAACCACTTTGAAAACTCATAGATAAAATGGCGATACACAACTTCCATGAAATTTAAATAAAGAAGCAGAAAATGAAAACAACTAGTATTCGCATGTAACACATGTATGTGTGATACCCTTAACTATGGTTCTCGCTCTCTTTCTTTGTACGATATAAAAAATCCATTACTCAGAATTAGCTATTTTACTTTTGTTATTTACTAGTAGTTCGTGAAAGGACCATATGATTCCCTAAGGTCCTTCTGCTGCATAAGAAATCAAATAACTTATTATTTCGGTAAGTTGTTACGGTTTGATTTGGTCTATCTAAGCGTGCAATGGGCGGTTTCTGCTGATTCCGAGGCCCCATGAGCAGTAGTACATTAGAAAATCGGATTAAAGTATTTTTTCAGCGTGGTCACATTCATTAATGCAAAAGTTTGAAACGAACTGGCAAACTTTGGATGAGGTATTTTGGTTCGTTCCACTTTAGTCTGGAAATTTGTTAAAAAAATTGGAATAATTGATTGAAAAAAAAGTGCAGCAATGTATAAGCATGTATTTTTTTTAAATCAAAAGTTAAATTAAAACTGTTTCATAAAAAAAATGAAGCGACAATAAGTTTTCATTTTTTACCATTTGTTAGTTGTTAGTTAAATTTTTTTTCATTAAGGTAAAAAAAAATATTTCCTTATGACGTGATGTTGTTATGTAGCATGTCTTTAAACAATTTCTAAATTATCTACCCTATATTTACTTATTCTAAGTTATATAGAATTTTATTGAAGTTATATACAGAATAAATGCTCGTAGAAGTTTATTTAAATTTGTGATCATAAAACACATATAATGCTGATATATTAATTATTTTTTGGAAAAAGTTTTTAAAAATCATATAATAATAAAAAAATGAAAGTGATATTCTAACTCGAATAACAAATAAAATATACCTTTTGTCAAATAATAAGTTAACATTTTATTTTAGTATTATCACACGGCGTAAAAATGATGATTCTGTTCCGTTAATTCAAAAGAATAATGAGTCATTTATCTAAGTAAATAACAGTATTTATATTTTAATTCGTATGAAGTTGATTAATTTAATTTAATTAAGTTCAATCAACGAGTTTAATGACTTATTTTAATTGAATATATGCATAACTTTACACAAAACAATGATAGAAATTCATAAATTATTTTATCAGGTTTAAAGCATTAAATAAATATTAATATTTAAGATGTTCAAGTATTCATATTAAAAATGAATGGGATAGTTAAATGAATGGGATATGAATGGACTATAAAAATGTATGACGTAGTAATGTTCAAATTATTTGGAGCTTTTATCTCTGAAAATCCTACATATTTAATTTAAGATACTTTAGTGATGTCCCAGAAGATATGTGGTAGCCAGGGTATTTTTTTAAAAAGTCAGCTTGAAGGAAAAATTGTTTTTGCAACTTTTCAACATTGATTGCAGAAATCTTAGTCACTCCGAAAAACCATCTTTGTAATTTTTCAAATGACAGATATTTTTCTATCCTTAAAAGAGGTTCACTATTCCACCTGTTTCTCAATAAAGTTTTAATTTAAGTGATTCATAAGCCTTATTTTAAATTACTTTTGTTAGATACAATATATTTTCCTCTTTTATGACTGTGGCTATTACTATTACCAACAATACATGAGGTGAATACCATGAAAACGAATCATTCTTGTCACGGCCAATTTTAAAAGTAATATAGGCTTTTAAAAGCAAAGAAAATTAGAGGAAAATGAGAATACAGTTTATAGAGTAAAGGACAGAAATAATTATACAATATTTCCTATTTTATTATAGTTTTTTTAGTCCACAGAGCGTGATATTTCAAGTCCGTGGTGTGTCCCAGCGTCACGTCCATGGAGTTTGGCAGTTTATATCTAACTTATAAGATATGAATTCACTTTTTAAATTAGAGTGTTGAAGATAAGAACATTTTGGGAATATATTAATGCAATTCTTTTTGTTTATATTTCAATTTGAATTTATTTTACTGAGTCACGTCCGTGGCCATGAACAAAAACTTGTATTGAATTCAATAGGTGGCAGTAAAACGCAGTGTCTATGTCATTTTAGCTCCCCCCCCCATTTGCAGCCATATTATATCTATATATATAAAAGAAAGTCGTGTTAGTTACACTATACACTCAAGAACGGCTTAACTGATTTGGCCGAAAATTGGTGGGAAGGTAGCTTAGAACCAGGAAATAAGCTATAGGACACTTTCCATTCGAACCCAAACGGGTGTAGGGGTGCAAACCGTGAGCCGATTTCCCCATAGGAATAGAATTGTAAGATAAGAATTTATACTTTTTAATTCAATTTAAAGAAATTCTAGCGCGTTCAGCGTGAACGAAAATTAAGAAAAAGAAAAAAACGCGTGGGTTTAATTTTCTGGATTGTTATTTGAATATCAGTATTTTATTTTATTTGTTGATTTTAAATCTTTTCATTTTTTTTTTATGGTGGATCAGATTTCCTCAACTAGATTTTAATTACGTTTCCGAATTTAATTTAATTGATGTTTACAAATGGTAAGAAATGATGATACGGAGGAATATAGGTTAACCTAAAGAATCGCGGCCGGATTTGGCGAATTTTCAAAAATGTCGCCAAGTCGAAGTGATCACAAACCCCGGCATTTGCCGAGATGGTTACCATCTCGAAATGACAAAAAATGCTACCTAATTTCAAAATGGCCGACTTAAAACAACGTAAAAATTCATTATGTGCAGACTAGATTTATAAAAAAAAAGTGAAACTTTAAAATGACAAAAAATTGATTTAAAAAAAAAGTAAATAATTATTTAAAATCAGTAAGCATCTAATTAATAAAATATTAGTATAAGAAAACTTCAGAATAAATTACATGCGTTTAAGATTTAAATAGATTAACATTTAGAAATTGTCACTGCAATTGTTAATTTCGCCAAAGGTTGCCATCGGGGTTACCAGATTTGGCATAAAATTGCCGGCCACGATTCTTTAAATTAACCGGAATATATTCGGCATAAATAAGGAATTTGTACTTTATATAAAACTTTTCCAACCATACAAGAGGATGAATGTCTGTTTTTTTCTGATGTTAAGATGATGTTAAGACTAAGAAACGCATAATTATTTATATTAATTGTATGATCTGGACCGACGCTATATTTTTAAGGTAGTATGTAAGTGTAACTCAAATCCAAAGCTTCAAAAACTTTCATCAATATTTTTTTTCGAGATTTTTCGCGTCAAATGGTCCGTTTTCAGAGTATTCACCCATGAATCAACCTCTTTAAATTAAAGGTAACTACATTGATTATTACCATTGCAGCCATACTGTAGATCATCCCAAATAGAGACTTATTTTTAAATCACTAAACAAAAACAAAAACAGTTCACTAGAAATTACCGACAAAATGAAGTCAAAGACGTGTTTTGGACGAATTTACGTGACATAATAAAGACGGAAAAATACAAAGAATTTTCAATTTCAACCAAATATTGTTTTATACAATTAACCCCTAAATTCAATAAACACTCACTTCCTTTCTCCCATGTAATACTTAACCATTAATTTATCTCTTTTAAATGCGAAACTGAGTTACTTAAAGCGATCAATAGCACAAGGATCACGCTGGATTAAAAGGGTAATTCAATGCCAATATATTCGCGATTCAGCTTATTTAGTTTGGATATGTCAGTCAATAGAACATTTTAAATACGTGGTACTTGAGTGTAATGTCTTTGTTATAATAAAATTAATGGAAGTATAATTAGAGGGTTGTATTTAGGATTCCGATGCTATCTTACTAAGAGGAAACAATACACCAAAATTACACGATATGTAATTTTTTTTGTTTTTAGCGAATTCTCCTAATAACACTTTGTGAACATTGGCGAAAGTCTGTACTATTTTTCTTATGCATTAAATAATTTAAGAATGATCAACTAAATAAACAATATTTTAAAAGCCTGTTGCAATGCATATGCGTGTAATATAAATTATCCCTATTTAATAATAGTCAAAGGATTAAAATAAAATTTGGTAGTCATTAAAATACTATAAGTTTGAAATCAAGAATTAAATTTGTAATACATTTTCTTTTTAGCACTAGAAATATGATAAATACACAATATAGCTATCAACTTAACGATAATATCTAAATGTCCTTTATTTAACTTTAGACCCTCTTCTCCAAATCCAACAACACTTAAAACAAAGTATTGTTCTTTCGTTTCTTTCTCCACTTACAAAATACTGCCAAAGCCATTAATCTTGGCTCAGATCCATGCGCTTTTAATTAAAGCGAGCCAAATTTCCAACTTGACTTTTGCGTCCGAATAGACGGAGCCGCAAAATGCAAATGTGTTAAGTTCTTGCAATGGTCTCTGAAATAGATCACAGAGCCGTTGAACTCTACGCTTGATTTGTTTCCATCTGATGACTCTGTAAATTTGTGTATTTTTATTTTTAGAACTTAGAGTCCCTAAATCACTGGTGAAGTAATTTATTATATATGCAACCAGATGGCTTACTAGTATTTTTAGCAGAAGTTTGTGAAGTGTAAGAACTGAATATTTTTAATAAGCTTTGGTATTTTTTAATTAAATGAAGATTTATATTTGGGGGGTTTATTAATTTCGAATAGTTAACACACGATGTAAAACTTTTGGTCAATATATTAATATAAAATGTGCATGAAGTGTGCCAGTAAAATAAGCTTTGTAATGTTTTTTTTCACTTACTTTTTTGAAGAGGTAGTGGCTATTGTTTATTTAGTTAATTTTAAAATTAATTAATTATTAAATATTTAACGAAAAATCTTTTTTTGCATATTCAGGAATAAATAAATTTAAAAATAAAATTTAAAAAAAAAACACCAGCAACAGTTTTCTGAAATACCTTGAGAACATGCAGTAATTTGGTTCTTCAAATGCAGCAGCTTTGATTATTTTACACATATTTATATAATCACACATTGTAAATATTAAGACTTTTTACCGTTAATATGAAAAACAATAACTATATTGCATTAAAATGTTTCAATGCAATTTTGTGTAATCCGAAATTATTTATAAATATCACAAGATTTCAGATGTTAAACGAAGAATCACCGGAAAAGCTATGATAAAATGGCTGATCTTGATTTGGGGATTTGCGATACATGGCCAGCAAAGAAAATGCCCAAATATGGTAAACATTCTACTTCATATTTCTTAAAATTTGATAGGTATAGCCCTACGTCACTTTTTAAAGTCGTCAATGGGCAGACCGGTAATTATATCATAGCAGTACCAAATGACCAAAAAAGATGAACTTGAATAAAAATATGTTATTAATTCACTATATAATCTCACAAAAATCAGCCAGCAGACCGTGGCATTGTTAAATAAGCTAAAGAATCTAACATTTTTAAAAATAAACTGATAATACCGCGAGCGATTCTTCCTTTTACAAGAACAATTTTATATTTTCCCCTTTTCCACATTATTATTAAAATATACATTACGGTATTTGCCTTTCAAATTATACAATTTCAAACATTTTCAAATAACATTTTCAAGTATGGTTTGTTTTAAATGTAAACGGTAAACACGGACCCGTGATGAATAAAAATCCTTATATGGTGAATAAAAATTATGTATATTAATGTATAATGAAATCCCTAAATGTCACATCAACATCAACGTTTATGCTTGGATTAACAAGTAGCTACGAAGTATAATACTTATGTGAGGTTAAACGCGCATGGCGTTGTGGCAATAATAAAAACGTATAAATTAAAGTAAGATACTTGATAAATAGACAATCTAAAGATCGCATGAAAAGGTTATTCATGACAAATATACGTTAATGGATTTCAAGCTTTTTATCTTTGTAAAGTTTAATTTTTTTTTAAAGAGATGTGAAAAAATAAATATAATTTAACATATTCATAGAGTTGCAGAAATACAATTCTGATTGTGAATTTCCGTAACTCTTTTTACTTTATAATAAATTGTTAACCACAGGAGCTGGCAAAATGCAAATTGCAGCAATTGAAGAACTCTCTTCTCCGTATTACAGAGACATTACTGTCAGAGTTCAGTGTTTCTAAGACTTTAAAAGATTTAAGAGAAAGTTGTTACCGTGAGAGATAATAACGTTTCCTCCGACAACCGAAAATAAGTTGCCTCGTAATGATTAGATTTGGTGACACTTCGGTACTTTGTAGCTAGTTTCTATCATTCACTAAGTGAAGTTAGGAGAAAATCGGTAGAAGTGTGACAGTTCGGTACTAAAAGATGCTATATATTTTCAGAAACTTGTAGCCTTATATGTATGAACTCATGCTTCAAAATGTAAGTTGTTCTAGACATTTTAGTATAGGATAGATAATAACAAACAAACGATAAATTTAAGTTTTTACGCAGCAAAATGTATTTTGTTTCTGAAGCGTGGATAGTAGGTAGAAAGATGAAGCGCTTAAGTTGCACAAAATACGTAATTATTCTATTTTAGGGAAAACGGGCGAATGTTGTAAGCTAATAATTCAGTAGTTAAGATACATGTATTAAAATAAGTATTTGATAAATTATAGTTATAGGTATGTGTGAGAAAGTTTTATTTTACAATTAAGATAATTAAAATCTTTCAATACATTGAATAGTAACTAAATTTCGCAGTTAAACTGTTTTACAAAAAAAAACTCTTATTAAAAGTGTTTGGATTTAAAACACTTTGGATGCTATTACGTGTAGTTTTTAATAATTATCAATTGCTTACAGTTCTATTATAATGTAAAAAGAAAATAACTTTTAAAGTTGGTTTGGTGTTATTTGGTATATGGTGCAATGATTTTCCTAACCATGTGTTAGTAACGAAATAATTTATGGCACAAACTTTCAAAATATCTTCTTCGGCTGCGCAAGAATTAAAGCTAGGGTTCACGATTAAAATTTTATTGCACTTTAACAGTCCAGAAAGCTATATAAAATTTCAATAAAGCACGATAAAAAGTTTGTACCAAAAGTACATTAAATACCGAATGTCTAGGAAGACTTTAAAGTTAGAATACTTTTTAAGAATTCTATTCGAATAGCAGGTGCTAAGATATGACATTTTATTCGTATAAAACATTCTTCTCTATTTCAAAAAGAAACTTCTACACAGTTTATTTAAATATTCCAAAGAAATAAAGTTAACTTAGAGGAAAGTCTTCGCATTCATTTTAAACATCTATTTATCATAGAAGATAGTGTGTTCCCTTTCTATCAACAAGGTTTCAAGTTTTTCAATGCTGTTTAAAACACCTGACGTTATTTAGCCACATCATTTAAAATTTAAGTTGTTTGTGTTTTATGAGAATAAAACATTTCGCCAAAAATATTTCTTTCCAGGATATTATACGAGGGCTGTTTTTTTCAACCTCCGATGGGCTGTAACAAAAAGACGGGTCAAAATTCAAAAAAGATTTTTTTTACCAAAAGTAATGTACAATACTGCTTTTTTCTCCACATAATCACCTTGACGATTAAGGCATTTGTCTTACCTGTAAACAAGCTTTGAAATACTATCTTCATAAAATGTAGCCGCCAATGATTGGGAGGGAAGTTGTGACGGTTTCGTTTAAAACAAGTAAATTTGGAATCTTCACGTCAGTTTTTTTCTGTCCTCCAAGCCACTGCTAGTCAATAATTCACTTATGGTGACCCTTTGCGTCTCCCTAAACACTTGGTCAACTCGCTGAACAATACCGTCTGTAGCGACAGACTTGCTTCCTTGGTCCCCTTCTTCATGAACATCAGTATTTTTCAGCGAGTTGACCAAGTTTTTAGGGAAACTCGAAGGTTTACCATTAGTGAATTATATAGATTAGCATAGTGGCTTGGATTGTAGCGCTTCCAAATCAACGTGGAGCTAAAAAAACCGCCACATCTCCCTTCAAATCATTGGCGGCTACATTTTATGAAAAGGGTATTTCAAAGCTTGTTTACAGATATTACAAATGATTTAATCGTCAAAGTGATTATGTGGAGAAATAAGCAGTATTGTACATTACTTTTGGTATAAAATCTTTTTTGTATTTTAAACCGTCTTTTTGTTACAGCGCTTCGGAGGTTGAAAAAAAAACAGCCCTCGTATAACCGTGATTTATAGTATACTCGTAACTTTTTACTTGTTTTATTACCCATATTTTCATAACAGTTTATCAATAAGAAAAATAGCTAAATGTACAAAAACAATACTAACTATAAAATTTATTTCATATTTTTTATAGTTTATTTATAATAATTACGAACTTATATTTAGGATCGATAAAACTTAGTTACGATTAATAAAAGCTGGGCATGCTAAGAGCAAACTTTTTTTTTTACCTGGCATACATTTATGTTTGATTAATTATTAACTAACCTTTACCTAATTTGCTAGACTAATCCTGAACAACTAAAACCTTTTTCTTGTTAAGTTGGTTTGTTAGTACTTTTCTTCTTTTTCAGATTTTTTTTACATTTGATTATTCCTTATATATTTTAATTTTTTAGTACTTTATTCTACAATGGAGTATTTAATTTACTTTCAGTTTTTAATGGCTCATGCTGTTTTACGTAGGTAAGTTATATCGCACGTTCCGAACCTAGAACTGGACACAATAAATTGTCCCCCCTGCTGATTATAATTTTATTAAGTCTTATACCGACGGATCCGTTTAGGTATAACTTCCTTTATCTGGAACTCAGACAATTTGAAATCAATCAGTATCATTATGATCCGTCCATTAATATGCTTAAAAAGTAAGATTGTTGAAAATCCGATTGTTCGTTTATTTTTAGTTTTCTGAATTAGCATTTTACATTTATCTGAACTCTGATTATCAGAACTCCAATAGTATAACTATGATCTATCCATCCATACGCTTAAAAAGTAAAATTGTTGAAAGACCAGTCATCCGTTTTTTTTTACTTTTCGAATGTGGACCGGTCTGATTCGAATATTTGGAATGCTACAGTAACTTTCTACGAGAGTCTGCATGGGGCAATCAAGCGAAGGCAAACTCGATTTGATCTCCATTTCACCGTTCGCGGAAAAGCGGCATATCAGACATAAGTATAACTTTTCAAGTAAAAATTTCGCAAATATTTGAAATTCAAAAATCGAGCAATCAGAGCGAATTTAAAATTGATCGGTGCATTTGACAGTTGAGATTCAGTTATCAGCTCCTTAAGATTTTGTTAAGGAAATAGTACGAAAAACTAAATTTCAAGCGATTTTTTCTAAAATATAAAATATTTTTAACCTTTGCGCCCTTATCCTGCACGGTGCGATATCATTTCCATTTAGATTAGTATTAGCCGTAATATCACCAAAGACGTTCCATGTAGGCCTAGGCATACAAACATACTTGAGCAATTAAGGCTAGTAGCTACCCTAGCTGATATATTTCTTTGCTCAAACCTCAATTTCAGTGACAACTTAGTGCCTAACCCAAGACTCTGGCTTCCGTTGAGTTAACACTGGACCATTGTGCGATATGTATTGCACATCCTTAATACTTCTTTTAACAAAAACAATAATAAAAAAACTCGTTTTTAAATATTTTGTTTAAGTCAAGGATTCAAAGTCATACACTATACTTTTTTTATATTATAGAAAACTTATGGATTGAAAATGGTCCGAAATTATTCGAAATGCTACGGAAAAAATACACTATACGAGTTTTCCCGCAAGAAATCAAAAAGAAAATATTCGTGCATACTGTATTCGTACTCTGTATTGCTGAATACGTTAAATAAAAGGGTTGGGGATAGTTTGAATTATTTTCGCACTAGAGCTACACGAGGGGTATTGGCGACGGCCGTCATAATTTAGAACCACAGTTAAGTGACGAGACGACACCTTAGTAGGCACCCAACATAACTTTTAAGGACTATATCGTACGCAGGGTTGGGATTTGAAGGATATTTAACGTGAACTACCTCCACCCGGGGCTATTCATCTGAAATTTTTTGGCTGCAGGGGACGTTTACAGGTCGACAGTTATTTAGGCGAAGCCCGGACCCGAACCTGGGAACTTTCGCATGCAAGGCGAAATCCTTAACCTACTGGGCTCCCCAGTTCTTAAATAAAAAGAAAAGTGGGGCCATGAAATTCCTGACCCGCTTACGGACCAGCATCGAGGGCATTTAGGCAGGGAGTGCTGACCACTATACAATCGAATTTATTGATGAAGTTTCAACATTTGAATGTACTATAACTGACTTGTTACAACTTTAATCCCAGTTTTTTCGTAAACAAAACAGAAAAAACTATGCACTCAAAAGGTGTTATCTGCATCAGTGGCTACATATTTCATCTGTCTACAGAAAGTTTCACAAATTCAGACGTAGTTTTAAAGTACGTTTTTGTAGCAGAGTTTTTTCTGCAAGAAAATAACAGAAATGCTCTGTTTTCAACCAAATAATTTTTAGTGTGTAGGCTTTCTTATGAACGTATAATAGTTAATAAGGACTAATTTCTTTTTTTTTATTATTGTAAATGCGACAAAAATATTATTCCCGAAGTAATCACCGCCCTTCACATTATAATGTATTTTCAAGAATAAGTTGTTTTCATTACTACAGAGTTTTTCATTACAGATAGAGATGGGCAAAATGTATGATTGTTTTCGTTGCATAAGTTTTAAATTGAATTTATTTCAAATAAATATATTTGTTTGAAAATTTTTAATTAGGTTTATTTTTGTTAAAATGATCTTAAAAATCATGTCAAATGAAAATAAGTACATATTCAACCAGAACTTAATAGTTATAATATTTTAAAATGTATAGTTATTGTAAAAAAGACTGAGGCACAACATGTGAAAAAAGTAGGGTCTAACGCTCGGAAGGTTAAAATCATATTAAGTTTTGCTTTACAAAGTAAAATAAGTATTTACGAAAGTAATTATCTTCTTTCTTCTAATACTACGTCAGTTTTAATACTTTTCGGCACTTAACTTTAGAGTGCTGCGAAAATAAACTCTTCTTTATTTGGAGTGGGTTTAAAAAAGGCCAACCTTTTAGATTACCCAACGTGAGCAAAAACCTTCTGTAATAAAATTTAGCTTATGCACTACGCTTTCAAACGTAAAAAGTGGACGGCATTATTTTGAGTATTCAGTCCGTTTCTTTGCCACCTACTTTTACAGAACAAAACGCTAGTCTCAAATGGGATACTTCGCATTAAAGCAAAAAAAAACAGGCTGTTATTCAAATTTTTATAAAAAATTTATTTAAAAATATATTTAAAATTAAAAAAACAACTAAACAGTATATCACCATTTAAGTAAAAACATAATTTTTTTAAAAAAATTTCTACTGCTGCCACTTATTCAATTGCACGAGAAATTTTAATCAAAGCTAAAATAAAACTTGAGGGAATATTTATTATTGTGATATAAATTAGTTTGAAATGACGTCATAGGATATATAACGATAGGGGGAACCAGGGACATATGACCCAACTCGAAGTTTTTTGCTTGTAACTTTTAAAAAACACTATTTATGAATGAGTAAATGCAGATAATTTATACTTCATAAAGTAGTATACAATATATATTAGTATTTTTCTGTAGTATTAACTGCAATAGTAGTAAAATATAAATTATTTAAAACTTTAGTTTTGGGTCATGTATCCCAATGCATAGGGATACATGACCCACCCATTAGGGATACCTGACCCAACCCAAAAATTTGTTAGTAAGACTTAAAATTATCAAAAAATTTTACCTAATAACAAAACTAATATCATATTATAAGTTTATATAGATTTCATAGTATTTTCAGACAAAAAATAATCAAATTTAAAAGTAAATTCTGGTCGAAATACAAAACTGAGGCTTCTTTTATTTTGCAGAGAAAACACAGGTGGTTGAAGAATTGCTACTATTTATCAACTTGGGATGTATTACCCATTTCAGGCCATTTAAAACATTTTCCATCCAATTTTTCTGCATATTGAATTGTAAGCTCGTTAAAAATAAATTCCCTTCTACCTTCCCAACAAACCTTATATTCCGTTAAGAATCCAGTCATTTACTTTTGGGACTGTCGTGATTTTAAAAAAAATTTACTCGGTCTACTTCTGTCTACTTTTGTGTTGTTTACTTGGGTCACAAATCCCCAATTGGCTTAGGTCAATTATCCCTAGTTGCACTTTTTTTGTTTAACCCCAAAACAAAGTCATTTGCGAATAATAACATTAACACTATTATGCACGTAACTGTAGTTAATAGCATGAACTAAACAAGTAACTAATTGAAAAAATCTTTCCTTTAAACCAAAAAATGTCGACCGAAAAACCTCAAGGCCTCCAAAATTTACTTTCAGTACATGAAAACGTATTTCTTCGCATAACTAAACACATACGCAATGATTCAGCTCGTTTTTTTCACCATATGATCAGCTGGCTGAAAGGAAAAAAGTGATGTCACTTTCAACTCATAAAACTTTTCCATTGCTGAGAAAAAAGCATTGGGTCATGTATCCTTATGGGTCAAATGTCCCTTGTTCCCCCTATCGGTTTTTTATGATGAATTTAGTCGTGTATTAAGAACACAGCACACTTACAATATTATTTTTATAAGTAATCCGGACATTAAAAAATTATTTATCAGCGTTTAGTAATGTATAATTGTATAAAAACGTTAAAATACAAATTATGATAAGTTTTGCTTCTATTTTTTAGAACAAACAATTTTACTGAATTTTTATTCTTTGAACTTCAAATTATTTTATCAAACTGCAAAGAATATTAGTTGAATTTGCAAAAGAAAGTAAATGAAAATAGGTTGTTTATAGCGACTAAAAGTTTAAATTAGAACTAAATATTCGGTTGAGAGATTTGAAGGTTCATATATCGTGGAGGAAGTGGTTCTAGGTGACAGTTACTGTTATAAGCCTGCTTGTTATATGTTATGATGATAACTTTTTTGTAAATTTAAAAAAAAATTAAAATTTTGAAAAATTTCGAGAATTTTATCGAATATCAATCCACGTACAGATTTTTGAACCCTTTAGTAAAAAATATATATAAAACGACATTAAATATTTGTTTTCAATTTCATGTATCGAACTAGTTTTATTTCTATACTTTAGAAACCAAAAAACACAATCAATTGGAAATTGTTTTGTTGTGTAGAATTTCTTATCATTTTCTGTGAACAAAAATAAAGTAATAATAATTTTTTTTATTCATGTAAGGCCCGAAACAAAATGTGTAACCATTTAATGAAAAAGTAAACCGGGGTTAAATTAATCCTGATATTTCTTTAAATATTTTTAAGAATTATCAAATTCTCGTAAAAATAAAATACGAATCTTAAATAGCGTGTATTTTCTTTTTTTTCTTTAATCTTAAAAAACCCTAATGTTTAAAGATTAAAGGCATCGAGTACAAACTAATTATTATTATTATTTTGAAGTAGAAGGATTCGACATACTGTAAAATTTGTCTTTTTATTTAATTTTGATACTCTTAAGTTTTTTTAAAACGTGATTCGTTTTTTAATATAAATATTTTTTTTTACTTTGTAATACAAAAAGAAAATTTGGTGTGTGGAAAATTATTAAAGTTAGTTTTAAAATTTTAATAAAACTATTTCTCACTGAAAGTATTGAACTATAAAACCATATATTTTTTTGAGTAAAAAATGATGACACATAACCTTAAAATCTTATTTCAAAATAATGAAATGACATTTCTTTAAATATTTTGATAAATTTACAATTTCTTCAAATATATGAGTAAATATATTAAATATAATTTCTTTAAATATATGACAAATTTACTAAATAAACATATCCAAATTATCTATTCTCCAAATAATGCAAACACAAAAACATACCTCAGTTCTTCAATGACACTTCCCCACAATCCACCAAAAATGTCCCCTCTTCACTTCAATTCGCTGCAAGAAATAAAAAACCGAACGAAAAACAGTCCCACATCAGGGGCATACCCCTTTGAAACGGAAACAGCTCCTCCGGACTATCGGCTGCGGGACGATAGAATGGGGAACTGTTGAAGTGAACTGAAAAGAGTCAGCGATTGCCCTACTTCGGGTCTCTGCCCATGCGCATTCGACCCCCAACAAAAGGGCAAGTCGGGGGCTGTTGAAGCCTAGGGGTGTGAGGAGTAGGAAATTTGCTGCAAGTTTTGTTGTTATTAAAGTATGCGCCTCGGAGCCCTGGTCAATCGCCTTTCAGTAGTTAATTGAATTCGTTAACAAGGCTTTATTTTTTGCCAAATTTTTGCAAGCGAATTTGTAACTACTGATAATTAACTAATATTTGGTTAGTATGGGTAAATAATTTGAACGAAATTCGTGTTATGTGCACTTTTTATATTAAATTTTGTATTCTTCAATGCAAACATAAAAACATACCTTAGCTCTTCAATGACACTTCCTCCCAATCCATCACAAATGCCATAGCCTCCGAAGTCCAGCCTTTTCGGAGGCTCTGGCAACCATCTTCCGTAGGATATCCATGAACACGACAACAACAAAAACATTCGTTCAAATACAATTTAAATGTAAAATCCAAAATTTAAATTGTGCTCCGTATTTTATTGCATCGACACATTTTACTGTAAAGTTATTTTATTAAAATATGATCCTATGAAGTGAATTTAGTGTAAACAGTTTATTTTTTGCACTATATATAAATGAAATTTGCATAAGATGCAATATAAAGTACACTCAGAAAGAAAAATTGCGTTCAAACAGCACAAGTGAAATACAAGTATTTCGTAAAAATGGCGGTACAAAATTGTGTTATTTCAAAACACGAATTGTGTTGATGATATACGAACAAATTTGGGTAATTCCAACACAACTGACAGTTTAGAGAGAAGACAATTATCATATGCATGCGCTATTTGATAAAAAATTTTAAAAGTATATATGACAACATTATAAAATTCATTTTAAAATACCGTATTGTACATATATTTTTAAGCTTTAAGCATAGCTATTTATCCAAAGACGCTGAACTTGATATCGGAAAAATGCATTCGTGCTGCATCTTCAAGACAATTTTTGTGCGAACCTTGCATTGTTATATGTTCGCGACTCAATTTTTGTATTGTTTCAACACAACTTGTAATAACTGGAAAAAACACAACTTTTTGTATACGAAAGGAAACACAAGTTTATTCTGAATGTGATAAGTAAAGAAAAACAGAAAGATATTTTCAAAAATATTATACATTTTGCAAGGTTTGTGGGTGAGATGGTTAACAAACAAGAAGCGAACCATCTAATAGAAATTACATTAACATAAAATATTTTTATAATGAAACTTCGTTATTTTGATTAAATCTGACATGACTGAAAAACAGCCCAAACGGGAGAAATAATTCAAATTTAGACTTTACATCCACAGTCTTGGCCTATAAAAACAACTCTTTCTACATTAAAAAAAACTCATTTACATTCAATTGAAGTTGTTTTTAGGACCACGAGTTTCAGTTTTACTGCAACTTTAAGCGATGAGAATTGTTCAAGTGCTTAGATATCGCACCTTAAGTAAAAAAGTGGCCTTTCTTACAAGTAAACTCAATGTATAGAAAGACATTTTTTCACGTGCGATGTTTTATAACTTTATGTCGAAGCAAACTGCAGTTTATGAAGATGAAAACAAATAGCAGTTACGTTTCGCTAGATTTTATTCTGCTGTAAAAAAGGTGATAAAACAGGAAAGGGAAAGTAATGACTTTAAAAAAGTATATATGATTAACCAAACATAAAATTACAGTATATGTTTTAAAGAATAAAGAAACCTTTAGTAAGTTTGGCAGAATAATTTCAGTTTAAGAATTTAAGTAAATTTCGTTTCAAAGAACCATAAAAATGTTTTGGCATCCCATTTAGTTTGACCCGCTATTTAAGTATCCAAACATTGAAGTATTTTAGTTTGTATGTGATATTGTATATAACCTTTAGGTATTTTATTGCATGCACTTGTAAATAATAATAATTAGTGTATTATAATTAAAAATAATAAAAATAAAGTTTTACTTTCTTCAACTAATACAAACAATCCCTTTAATATTTGGAGCAGCTATAATATAATGGTCAATCCCGATTTGGTGATTGACGTTACGTGATCAAGCAATAAAAATGCCCAAATGTAATAAACACTTCACTTCATATTTCACAGAATTTGATAACGTTAGGTATAGCTACTTAACGTTATTGTTTAGGTTAAATTTTTAAAAACGTTAAATTTTCTAGATTACCAAAAATCGCCAAGGAAGAGATTTGTCATTATAGCATAGCTGTACCAAACTTTTATCTGGCATACACATACTTATCTACATAATCACACTTAGAATAACAAATCTTCTTAAAGTTTCGACAGGTTTTTTTGCTCGGCTTCAATTTAAATGTTTAAAAATTACTACTACGCCTTGAGATTATTAAAATATACTAAATAACACTAGTTTAAGAGTGCAGTTGCAAACCAATTATTCAAAGTAAAACTTCAAAGTTTACTGGCAACTTCGACCAATTGAAAATTGATCATCAAGTTGCCAATGAATGGGCCGGACCCTATATCTTAGTTGTACTTTTAGTTTTGAAACTACATACTTCCATCTGTTCTAATCCTCTGTTGGATGCAAGTTACCTTTAACATTTCACCAAAAAAGAAATGAAATAAGAAAGTCTCAGTCCAACTTAATGTTCCTTCAATTGCAATTCTTTTCTGTGAGAGAAAAAATAACTTAAGTTTGACTCAAAAGCAACTGACAAAATTTTAGTAATTTCAATTTAAAAATATTATTTTGCCATATTCTTTTTTTTAATTAAGGGTTGCTCCATTTTGCCTATTTCTAGTCTCTTTACTAATCATTAATACATCCACTTCCGATTTGTTGTTATTAACAGCGAATAATTGACCCATGAGATAGAAAAAAATGCAATTTTGGGGAATGCATACATGGAGTAAAGATATTCGACAACCATCTATTGTTTCACGTCCTTGGTTAGCTAGACTACAAAGCAGCATGTTGGAAGAAGAAGATAATTAAAAATAAACCAAGTTAGAAATTTTACACTTTTAACTTAGTGGTTTGATTGCTTATATTAAATTTGTATGAAAGCATTTAACGAAGCAGGCAATTAAATATCTACTCAAATTCAAAATGATTTTTATAAAAGTATTTTTTTGCATTGAAAACAATAATTTCATATAGAATGAATTTATTGTTGAATCAATTGCAAGAGCTGAACAACATCGTAAATACTAGAAATAATTATTTAGTGTTTGAGAAAAAAAATAAGTTATTTATGGCTTCCCTGGTAGCACAACAATGTTGGCCGACATTCTACCGACATCGGCCAACATTGCGAAAGTCGAGGAATGTTGAACGTTGTAATCGCGACATCTGTCAACATTCGCAGGCATTGGGAATTTTTTAAAATTAGTATGACTTTAAATTAATTTTATTTTGATGTTGGAAGAATGAAACAATAATGTTAATAATAATGCAGACAAGTTTTAGTCATTATTTAAAAAAATAATAATTTTTGAAAATATTCGAATATTGTGGGAACATCTGGCGACATTGTGGATACAACGTCGATAAAACAACATTGGCCAACATTGATCGATGTTTACTAGGTACTAGATTCACGTGAGTGTTAAGCCTATTAAGAAAGTGGTGCTTTAGGGATGTGAGGTTTTTTAAAAACGGGTTTTTAGGCCATAAGATGTGGTCGGCTATCGTTCAAGTTCGTAGTTTTCATTGATATTAAAAAAATAGAAAATATTATCGAGAGTAAAAAAATTCAATGTTCTGCTTTCTACATGTGCACGTTAATTAGTTATGACAAAAAACAATAGCAGAATTTTAGAATTTTTTAAGCGAATGACATTTCAGAAAAGCGAGAACGGCACTTTCGTGTAACCAATTAAAAGCGAGCAGGTGAGCAGAAATTATTTGTTTACGTTTTGCGGCGAGCCGGTGACGACGAAAAGACATGCTTCGTAATTGACATATTTCGCATTTATTTTATTTTACTTTTATGAGAGGTGAAGAATTATCGTAAAGAAAAGTTATTTGCATATTTTATAACGTCCTTACAATGGAATGTAGTATTCACGTTCTCAAAAACTGTACGGATAATTTACAACGATGTTCCAGAACAAGTTTGGAAAAACTAAAACACTGTGCCACTGAGTGGCTTTCAACAGACGATGTTGGAAAAGATATAGCTAAAAAAACTCAAAGGGGATATTGAAGATCAAGATGCTCTATCTAGAATTAACTTTCATAGAAAATGCTATATGAAATTTACAGACAAGAATCGAATATCTTCTGCCAGCAAACGCAAACTCAAGGGTACAAAAAGTCAAGCACACACAACAACCGATGGTGCAAAAAACGTTAAAGAACACAAGGAAACCCTTACTCCGCAGTAATGTGGTTTCAGTTCCTAAAACATCCAAAAATGTGCTGCCAAAAATCTGCATTATTTGTAGGAAAAATAAATTTAAATTTGAGAAACATTCTGGTAACCTGTCTAATAATGTGAGGGTTATTTAGGTAAGCATGCGTAAAATATAAATACCTTTCCTTTCCAAAAAATTCTTGCCCTGCAAACAAATTGATGTTGAGAAGCTTTGGGGTACATATACCATTTCTATTTTTACAAAACCGGTATAATCCAAGACATTAGAAGGCTTTATCAAAGAACTCGACAAGACAAGTGTATATGAAGGAGTTGGAACTGTAAATTTAGCTCCGATATTCTAGATGGAAACATTGAAATTGACGGAGAGGTCCTTCGCTTCAAAAAGTGCAAAGGGACAGTAGAAAGTGAAGGGAAGTTTTGCTACTTCAGTAGACTTTATTTCGTATTTGTATGACTGGGAAATCCATGCTCTTAATGAAGTTGGTTTTATTATCAACAGTTTTACCACTTGTCTAGTATTTGACCAAACGTTTAAATTTCAAATATCTTATGACTTCAGGTATAAGTCAAGATAAAATTGAAATTTTATTTGCAGTGATTCGTCAATGTAAAGGCTGCAACGATTATCTCGCATCCTTTGAGTTTTTGACAATTGTAGAATGTCTAGGTTTTTACAATTTAGCATGGCCACCTAAAGGATACTTAAGGTAGAAAACAATATGATTAATTCTTTATTAACAGCACAGGATATCAAACTGTAAGTAGCAACACAAGGCGTCTAGCAACAATTAATTTGGAAAATAAAGATATTGCTGATCATCAGACCATAGTTACACAAAATAGTGATGAGCGTTTGAGAGGACACGGGGACCAGTCTAATAATGTGTGGGTTATTTAGGTAAGCAGGAGCTTAAAATACAAATACCTTTCCTTTAATTTACTCATAAATTAAAAAATAATTTTCAAAATAAAACGGTTAAACAATAATTATAACCATTTTTAAATGAGAAAATAATTTCGAAACCAAAATCTTGTAATTTAATTATAATATTTTTATATTTTAAGCAATAATCTTAAGCTAATTTCTATTTTGAGGTTGTGCTGAATATTGGAATGAAAACTATACTCAAATAATGTCTAAAATAATATAAATACTTCTAACGTGGTTATATATTCATGTAAAAATAAAACTTTCAGAAAAGTACAAATATTGTGTGTGCAAATTTCAAAACAGATATTTTAAAAATTTCTTAAGCTCCTACTTTCCTGTATAAGTATTATCATTAACATTTAACATATGGTTTATAAAGTGCAAAAAATTCATAATGATAACCTTAGTAAAGATTGTTCAGATAATGTTGGATTAATTTTATTTTTTTTTAATAATATGTATTATTTCATAATTGTGTAAGATGTTTTAGTGAATTATCAGGCATAAAAATTAATGATGGACTATTTGATCAATTTTATTCTTGGTAAAGTGTAAATATCAAATCCCACATATTGTATTCAGTGCTATAGTAAATAGAGACTAGAATAAATATATAACAGTCTAATTAGTTATTAATTTTATGATTTGTTTTTTGTGAAACATTTCGTACAGAAGCTTTAGCAATATTTCTAAAGCTTCTGTATGAATTAATAATTATTTTTTTAATGTATTAAAGTAGAAAATACATAACTATCTAAAACATGAAATTTAATAAAGTTGCATGTAAAAAATATTTTAATTGAAGTTTGTGCATACGATTTACAGATTTTGACAAGAATTTAACAGTTTCTCTACACTTAAATTATTTGAAATAAAACCTATAGTATACAAAAGTAGTATACAAATGGAGGTTACGTAAATATATTTTTATTCAACTCTACATACAATAATTTTTCGTCTTTTAATGGTATCGACCATCCCTATATAAATGCATCCAGAGATGTTATGCAGTTAACTTTAAACAATCTGGGAAAATATGTGCTATGTATCATATATTTAATATATGAATAATAATACGTAAAATTGGTTTTAATTTGACTCTGAAGCAGTACAGAAAAAAATAGCTATGTCGTGATGTGTTTTATATAGCTGTCTGAATTACTAGTTTTTAAAATTACAATAGTACTAATAATACAATATTTCTTGATTAATTTTGATTTATTTAACCTATTGTTAATTGTTTTACAACATAGCATATTGACATTGGCCAACATAAAAATGACACCCTTGCGAATATTGTACAACATCGGTTTACAACATTGATCAACATTAGTCGTACAACATTCATGGGCATTCTTTTACAGTACTTCTCAATTATACATTTTTCCATTCCCTTCGCATAACTTTTTAAATCTGTTCGTTGAGTAGAAAAAAAATTATTTACAAAGGTAATTTTCTTTATATTTATCTTAATTAACAAAAATTTTGTTAATTAGATAAATATAAAGAAAATTACCTTTGTAAATAATTTTTTTTTTTACTCAACGAACAGATTAGTTAAAAAGTTATGCGAAGGGAATGGAAAAATGTTTTATTGAGAAGTACTGTAAAAGCCCATGAACGTGGTACGACTAATGTTGATCAATGTCGTAAACCGATGTTGTACAATATTCCCAAGGGTGTCATTTTTATGTCGGCCAATGTCGATATGCGACATTGTACGACGTTGATAAATGTTGGCCAATGTCGTAAAACGACGTCGTACAATATTTGCTAGGGGGGTCCATTTTTATGTCGGCCAATGTCAATATGCGATGTTGGCCAATGTCGTGAACCGATGTAGTACAATATCGGCAAGGGTGTCATTTTTATGTCGGCCAATGTCGATATGCGACATTGTACGACGTTGATAAATGTTGGCCAATGTCGTAAAACGACGTCGTACAATATTGACTGGGGGGTCCATTTTTACGTCGGCCAATATTGACACCAATGTCGGCCAATATTTTTTTTTAATATTGGCCGACGTTGGTGTGCTACCTGGGTTGAGCAAGTATAATTGTATATTTTTGCCATAATAAAGGGTGTCTCACGCCAGGTCGAGATTAAATAAAGTAATTGAGCTCTCTGTTTGGCAACACTCTTGTGTAGTAGTCGTTAGAAAATAAAGAAAGATGGTGTTCCATCAAATATACTGAAATTGTGATTTATAATTACGTTTACGCGAACTAACATCTGGTGCCGAAACACTCATACGGATCAGCGACGAAAATTTACAAACTTTACTCGAAACTTTACTTTTAAGAAATTGAACTAATACTTTTACCATTGCCTTGATCTCCACGGAGAAAAATGGAGACGAAAGAAGAACAAGTGACGCAATTGAAGCGGAGACGAATAACTATTCGAAGTAACATTACTCGTTTCTCGACTGAGATAGCAAACATAACAGACTTTACTTTAAAGATGTGGGATATGCGGTAATTCGTTTTACAAATGCCTTAAATAAAGAGAAAACGGTTGATAATGAAATCCATGTCCTTTTCACGGATGCTGAATACGAAGATGACATTACTCAATGGATTTTGGGAGAGAATGATTGGTGCTATCAAACAGTGCCTGCGGAAGACCCTTGGTAAAGCTTGCCTATACACTACCGGTCTGGTCACGGTTCTATGCGATATCGAAGCCGCCGTGAAAACAGCAGACCAATTGTTCATGAATATGGTATTGCAGACGATCCAGATGAAGCACTGACACACTCTTAATTTCTAATAGAGAAACGACTCACAACTATCCCTTCTGGCCCATCGAGCTCAGACTCTGATTTGACACGTATATGGAGAAGTCGTTAAAATTTATTGGTATCCTTTTGGAAAAGATGGCTGAGGGAGTATTTGATGAACTTGAGATCATTTCACCATGTGAAGAACCCCCTTAAAGGAACTGAAATACGGGTCGGAGATGTGGTCTTGTTGCATGAGGAAGTCAGACCTCGGCACACCTGGAGCAAAGCACTCGTCGAGTCAGTGATTTTAGGCCGTGACAACAAAGCCCGCACGTGCATATTGCGAGTAAATGGAGGGAAAATTACCCGGCCCGTGAAGCTGGTCATCCCCCTGAAGGTCGAACAGGGCGGGGAGGATGTCGCACGGCCGGTACGAGATTGAATAAAGTAGCTTAGATCTCTGTATGGCAACATTCTTGTGAAGTAGTTGTTAGAAAATAAAGGTGGTGTTCCATCAAATATACTGAAATTGTGATTAATAATTATGTTTACGCGAACTAACAAAGGGTGCAATCTTACCCGGAAGTCTCCGCTCCTGGGTTTTAAATCCAAAGGAAACCTTGAAGTGCTCGTAAAGGAACCGTGCGTTTTGTGCCAAGTTAACCCTTTCAATCTCAACTTTGATTTTTTGTTAAAAAAATCTAACATTTGTAAAATAGACTCATTATGCATCCAGAATAAAATACTGAAAAGCAGGGGAAAAAATCTTAATTTTTTAACTAAAATTTTAGGAATTTTTTTAAATTATAGCTTTTAAACAAATTGTAACAATAATTTTTCAAACATTTATTTTTTTTAAATAGTTAAAATTAATTTTTTGAACATTTAAATATGCAAGCATGAACAATTTAGGGCCAATTTATTGAATGAAAAAGTTTCAGCGTGAATTTTACTTTTACCATGTTTTTCATATTTTCATTTAACTACAACAAACATAATTTAGTTCTTCAAAAAATATGATTCTTCCCTTTTAACGATCCAAAGCGAAAATATAACTATATAGAAAAAAAATGTAAGGAGAGCTTAATAAAATTTATTTGAAATAAGTGCGAGTTTAACTTAATGCGAAAAAAATACGCATTTTGATAATTCAAAATAAGATCATTGGGAGTGAAAGGGTTAAAAGATGTTCAAATAAACAATCTTTTGTTAGTTTTGGGGCTTCTTTTAATCGCCACTATGAATAATCCCATTTAGAAAGGAAAAAAAAATATTTTAGAACCTTTCTATACCCAACCTATCAATTACAAACCTTAGAGGCATCGTTAACCAAGGCACCGAAAGAAAAAACCCTAAAGCTACAACCATTACTTCATTTCCATTCACATTGCTTGGGAAAACAGATCAGGGTTTTGCTGATGAAACGGACGAATCTTCATTTTACTAATTACCTATTAACTGGGTCTTTGAATGAATTGTTGGAAAAGTTTCTTTGTTAGCTTTTAGAATAAAAGGGTGGTTCTAAGGTTAATGGTATGAATTCAATGGTATTCTGTACAAAGCGTTAAAAAATGTGGTTTAAATACAAATAAATGTTAATTTTTATGGTGTTTATTTTTTTAATAATGAAAACTAGTCATATAAATATGTAATTTAACAAGTAGGTTTGTAACAGAATCTGTCACTTAACCCGCTTCCACACAACAGTTGTATTTAACAGGTAAAAAGAGACCAAACACAGCATTAATTCTATATTAAACATTTACATGCTAAATTTGGCTAGTTTTATTTATTTTATTTCGAAAATTCAATAATTATAACTTATCGTTTGCAAAAATTAACTTATATTTCAAAGAATAAATATTTAATATTCCTCGCTTTAAATAGAATGAAAATATTTCATATCAACATACAAAGAATCTCGTAGTAAAATATATTTGACGTCATAGTGAAATATATTTGAAAGACCACTGCCAGATTCTCAAAAGGAAATTTTCCCCTTATTTTTTTATACTTAAAAGGAAAAGAAAGTAAAATATTTTAATGATTTTTTTACTAAAGAAAGCTTTATCCAGTGTAACTCCTTTTCCTTGTTTTTTTCGGTTTTTTTTTTGTCTTTAATATTTAAAAACTTATTTTGGCAAATGCACGATTTTCTGAAAATAAAAGTATGACATTTCAGCTGTAGATCCTTTGCGGTTTCGGCACTCCATACTTATATAAACGATAGTATAATTTCAGAAAAGTTTGAAAACTTATTTTAAAAATTATTTTATTAATAGCAATTTCATTTTGGAATGCATTTAATAAATATAAATTTTGCAGTCGTAAAATTAAAGTCAAAACAACTAAAATATGTCTTTGAAACGTTATTTTTTTCAAATTTACAAGTTCATATCATGAAGCATTACTTTTTAAAGAAAGTTGAAATAAAAATACTGAATTTTACAGCGCAAGCACGCCTTAATGTGATAGTTTTTCGTGTAATCCTCAACTTTGAAACAAATCTTCCGAACTGTCTTGAAATGGGAAATTGCAAGGTTGCTATAGCTTCGTAAATTTTAAAATATATTTTTTTATATCTCATATTTATTTAGAAAATCACAATTATGCTTATTTTTAAAGAAATGATCAAAAAATCCTTTACAAATGAAAAAAGTAAAACGTTAAAAAAATTCATCATTTATTATTTATTTTATGTTTTTTACTTATGGTGCATAAAATACGGAATAGTCTGGGTCTAACGCTCAGAAAGTTTCATTTGGATTCCCGATTGCATATTTGCATTTTCATCCACGAGAATCATTTAAATCCATATTTTAATCTCATGCCACGTTGCGTTAAACCATATTTAAAATTCTATTTGAATGTTATATGAAAAATTATTTGAGTTTTTGATCATGATGTTGAAGTAAAATGGCAAACTTTTTTATTGTTTGAGAGACAAAAAGAAAAATATGACGATGATTTGCAATGAAAATCACGGTAGGTAAAATATGGCAAAATTTTTCTTCAGTGAATTTATTTTGATAGATTATTTATAATTTTTAGGTTTATTTAATCTGGTGATTTTACTTTAAATATATAACCTATTTTTTCACTCAAGAATATTTCTTATAATATTGATAAATTAATTTTCAAATGTTTGCAGACGAATATAGCTTGTTAAGGTCATTAATTTTTTTGCAAGTATCTGTAAATTTCATGCTAGTCCTTTTTTTAGTAAAGTTATGATATAATGGACAATCTCAGTTTGGCGAGTTTGAAAATATATCGTAGGGATGCTGTACCTATCAAGTAATATGAAGATGAATGTTTACCACATTTTGGCACATTCATTGCTTGGCAACGTAACGCAAATCGCCAAATCGTGACCGGCCGTTATACCATAGCTGTTCCTTTTTATTTAATTTATTTTGAGAAAACAGGAAAGTATTGTCTTCTTCTAATTTTTATCTAAAAACTAGCATCAATACTTTTCCAAATAAATTTAATGTAGATTTTGGCTGCAAGTGGCAAAATGCAAGATTGTTGATCTATTCTTAAAAAATACACACTTAAAAAAATTTTAGTAAATTTTTATCTGCATTTTATTGTAAGTTAAAATAACTAAGAAGAGTATAGAATAGCAAATAGATAAATACTTAAAAAATGCCAGTTTATTATAAAAAAAAACTAAACGAATTGCAATGAAGGTAATTATCATCTGGATCACTATAAACTTCGGAAAGTTGTGTAACTTCCCCTTTTAAAACATTGCCCAAAGAATGATTAAATGTAGAAAAAAACCGGAGTTATCACAAGCTCTAAAAGTGTGGCGATATTGATTCTCATTTTTTAGGCAGCCAATTGACTCCAAGCTTTGGTGCAACACGATACACTATTTTTTACAGTGCAATCTTTCACAATGTATGTGGAAAATTGTAATTCTTTTATCTTTTTCTGCAATTACCTTCTTTGATAATAGTTACTAGAGTTGCGCATATTGCTACAGAAGTGTAAAGGCTGCCGTATTTCTTTTTATCTCATGCCAACCATTTTCAACTCTGAACAAAACTTTTTTCTTTGAACTTCCTATATGATTAAATTGTTTAATCATATATAAAAACTAATTGAGTTTTTTTGATTACTTATCTTAGTTCATAAAGTTAGGGGGGAAGTTTTTATACGGGGCATTTTTCGAATGCAGGCTTCTAAAATTTTAGAAAACCTGCCTCGTTACCATTTTTTGACTTTGATAGTACTTTGACGAATATAGGTTTAGTTCAAAAATAGACACAGAGTAACCTAGAGAAAGAAACCACCTTCTATAGCCTGGCATTGATAAAACCTTAAATCCAATATTAGTTTGTTTAAATTACATTGTAATACAAGCAGGAAAATTACCTAATTTTTGAAAAAAATACCTAAAACGTCTCTAACGATAATATAATAACACATAAAAAAGGTTCTAGTGGGTGACATATGACATGTTGCTGTACAAACCAAGTCAACAGTTGGCGTCCCGAAATGGCTCATTTCCAATACAAGGGTGGAAAACTTGCCTCATTGGGAAACTAGCCCCTGCATCCTCTAGCCATTTTTATCACATTTCAAATATTCTTAATTTAATGTACAATATTTTGCAAATTGTTTAAATGTATTCAAATTTTTTATTTATCTATTACCTAAAAACTAGGAATCTTTTCTTGCAACTGTTTCAACCGCTTAGAAAATGTTACGCTTCCGGAAGGTGAAATTATAGAGATACACTCTATCGAAAACAAAGAAGAAAGGACAAATTTGTTACTGAAATGGGCTTTAACAGAAACAATTTCCTTTTTGCCATATTGTGTTATTTGTACCGTGTATGCATTTCTGATACTTGTAGTTATTAAATATTTGTAAAAAAATATTAATCAACATATTTTGTCAAATTATTTGAATTTAAATTGAATGCTGCACACTTGATTTCTACGTTCAGCTAAACATATGATAAATTAAGCTATTCTCTTAGAAAGAATGTTGCTCATTGATTTATTATTTTTTAAACTAACTCACATTAAAATGTTCTATTATAGTTTCATAACTAAATTTAAAATTATATAAATCCCATAAGTATATCTATAAATTTTATTTTAACTTTATATATGAAAATGAAAATCAATTTCGAAACACTTTTAAAAAAGATTAAAAATGAGCAACTTGTAACCAACTTTGCTGAAAATAATAAAATAGTATCACGTATGCAGTCGGCATAAATTCACAAATCATTTTAAAATTAATATATAACTTAAAAGAATTAAAAGCAAACTAAGCTAAAGCTCGATATAAAGATAATTAATTCTACACACATATTCAGGGTTAAAAAGAAAAACCTCCTTCACAACAAAATAATGAAACTTTTCTTTTGTTCTTCAATTATCTCAAATATATTTTATTACTTTTTATTGATAATTATTTAAATTCAAATGTATCTTCAATAGTTTTCTAAAATAATAATATGCGTTTGGAATTTTAAATCGGATTAAATATTTAATGCTTGCGTCTTGAGGGAACGCATGAAAGTTAAAGTGTTAACCATTATAATTAATTATTAGTAAGTTATAATTATTATTAATTATTATTATATTATTGGAGGATAGATTTTAAGTTTTATTTTGTTATTTAAAGAATTTACTCATCGTTTGATAGTTTAATTATTTATACCGCGTTTATGGTTTAGAAGAGGAAATTGTTTTAAAGAATGATTACAAAAATAGTTTTTTAATGTTGTAACGAATAGTTTCAATTAGATTGTCTTAATATTCTTTCAAGATCGTGCTTCAAAAACAAATTGAAGCAAAGCCTTAAAGACATATGTGTATGGCAAAGATAAAGTTAATCTGAATCTTCGATTTGGAAGTATACGCACATTATTTATAAAATTATCCCTTTTTATGCTTAAATAAACAATAATGAATCATACTTTAGATAACAATGAACATTGTACTGGTTCATAATTTTCTAAAACAAAATATTTTAACAAAATAATCGTTTCACCTGCATCACAACTCAGTTTTTTTTCTATTCCCTGCATATACAATTGAAAAGTGAATATCCTAGTAAATAAACGTTTAAGCATAATATAGTTTATAACAGTGTTAAAAGTCACAGCGTATTTTAGATTCCATGCAACGTTTAGAACATAAAAAGTTGAAAGTTTAATAAAGTATCAGTTCGTCCGTCTTTTGTCGGGCTTTTCATACGCCAAACTATAAAAGCTATAGCAGGTAGGAAACTTCGAATAATTCAGCTCATCGAAATTGGAAAAATCGAAAATTCCAGAAAAAAATCGAAGTATTTCTGACGTATATTTTTGCTGATGATATTTAAAATCATTGGTTAATATTTTAAGTTAATATTTTGTTTTAATGTTGTTGGATGTTGATATGAAATGTTTTGCTTCTATTTAAAATCAAAGAATATGTTGTGATCTACGCATCACGTATTACCAGCGTATATCAAGATAGTTGTGCATGCTGCGCATGACTTACTACATAAAAGTTCTGTGTTTGTCGATGCTTTTTCCATATTTACCTTTATTGTTTGTTATAATAAATAAGATGCATCTTTACGATTTCTATCCTTCCTGACTTCATACTACACCAACGCCGCTAACATCATAATGTTATCAGAATATTACATATTTATTCTTCGAAACATAAATAAATGAATAGTGATAAGGAATAATTATTGAATTTTTGAAAGAAAATAAATGAAACTGGCCACTTTAAGTGCGCAAATGTTTAGTGTAGAACTAAATGCTGTGTTTAGATCTTTTTTCTCTGTTGAGTACAAATGTTGTGTGGAAGCGTCTAGGTGCCATATTATATTACAAAACTTTATTTTTATAATGTATAGTTAAGAATGTCTGAAATGTTTTCCTCTGGGTTCGTCTCGAGCAATACATTTCCATGTTAAGCTTAAATCATAAGCTTAAATCTCTAAAGAGTTGATTTTTTTTGCATTATAGAAACAGTTGTTGCGTTCAATAAAAAATAAACGTTAAAGGCCTAAAATAAATAGTTTTATTTTGGTTTTATTTAAAATAACATGTTTTTATTATTCAAAAACAAATTCATAAAATATGAAGAATAAAATTCGTGTGTACAAACTTATGAACTCGTTGGTAGAATTTTTATATATTTTTTAAATTACTATTATTTGCTAAACATTTAGAAAGTCATGTAGGATTCATTATAAATATAAAGTTAGTAATAATGTGAGTAAACTAGACGAACTTTTAATATGTATGTGTGTTGTAAAGGTATTAATAATTCTTAAAAGAGTCTTTGAGTATGACTGTCTCAGAAAGTTTCAAAAATTATCCTTAAAAAATGCATTATTTTTATTAAGTTACAAATGTTTTACATATGCAGTGGCAATAGAATATACCGCCAGTTAAAAAAAAATCGCGTTGCAAAGCTACGTTTAATTTACATTTATTATAACTAGCATATAAGAAAGAGACAGCTAACACAACAAAGTTGCTGGCTGTGATTCAAGTACTTAAGAATCGAGAAATATTTATACTTGTTTTTATTACATCGAATGTTTACACATCAAATAAATAGATATTCACAAGATGTTTATGGTTAAAATACCATATATAAGAACAAAACCATACAGTAAAACTAAATTATCCGAACTCCAATGGTATCATTCTGCTCCTGCCATTCATCCATACATACGCTTAATATCTTATATGAAGAGTGTAGTTGTGAAAAAATCACTTTCTCCAAAGCATAAATAAGATAATGGGTAGGACTTGCTCATTTGCGGCATCGTCCAATTGAATTTACCATTATCAAAAATTACCAATGAACGGGCCGGACTCTATATCTTAGTTACACTTGTGGAGAATATGAGTTTTGAAAAACTACACCCTTTATATAAATAATACACCTACCGTAGTCAGATTTAAAGGGGAATTTCTGTGGTTGGAATGGCAGCAACAAAAACTCTCAGCATACGAAAACGCTAATTTAATACGTTTCCACCTATACTTTTGCTTATATAAACAGATATTGTTCAATGTAACTGATTTTCTAAAGTTCTTCAATGAAACGTATAACTAAAAAGCAGAAGTTAGATTTTCACTACACATATTATGGGGGAAACTAGAAAGGTTCAATAGTAAATGGAAGAAGGTATTTACCAAAGCTACGTTTAAGAGTCGGAAAAGATTATATAGAAATCTTCCTTTGGAGTTGACTCTTTTTCACACTTACCGATTTCACAATTTTAAAAATTTATTTTTCTGCCCACTTCAACATTCCTATAGCAACTAATTTAAATATACCTATATTATTGCGAAACTCCGATCGTCCGAATTTTGGATTTTCTGAATGGGCATTGGTCTCAACAAAATTAGATAAGTGGAGTTCTAGTATCGAAAAAATATATGCTCCCCACGTAATCTAAACACTCTCTAATATAAACACATGAAATTCATATTCTATATTAATTCCGCATTATTAATTATCTTATTTACTCTCGTCTTCTGACAGTTTAGTCTGTAGTGTTTCATCAATTATTATCTGACAAACTATGCATGATCGCGTGTAAATAATTATAAGAGGTTACTGTTACTGGCTATCACTGCTCCACTTAAAAGATCAGGTATCCTAAAATAAGCTTTCTATAGAAATTTTAATGAAGAGTGAATGAGCTAGATCAACCGCGGGTCTCCAAACCAAAGTGCCTCAGTGTTAATCCAATGGGGAAAAAGTTATCTTCTAAGCCACATTTAATTTTCCGGCTGTATGGAATATTTTTACTAATTTTTTAATGATAAATATAGATAACTTATAGGTATCTATTATCCCACTTTTTGGGTAAAATTATTTATTGAAAATTTAAAAAAAACGAGCCAATTTTAAAAAGTGGGATTGTCGTGACCTGTAAGTCAGTTACTTTTATCCCATAATAAAATAACCGTTTGTAAAAATATTCAATGAAGCTGGAGAAATGTGGCTTAGAATTTTTTTTCCTCCATATATTGTATTAACCAGGGATAGGAAAGTTACTTTTAAAAAGTAACTCTGTTATAGTTACAGTTACTTAATAAAAAAAGTAACTCTGTTACCGTTACAGTTACTTAATATGAAAAGTAACGCGTTACAGTTACTTAATACGAAAAGTAACGATTCACAGTTACTTTTTGAAATTTCAAGTTATTAAAAAAATTGAAATTTAGCCATCGTACCATTTTTCAAAGAAAACCAAGATTAACGAAACATAAGCACAAAATGCTGAAATTATAATTTTTTTATTATTTAATTTCAATCCTGGTTCAATTTAAGAAATAGGTGTGAACGTGTCCTCCCTCTCTCTCTCTCCCCCCCCCGCTTCTTCAAGGGGAGAGGAGATACTTTGGTGTTGGTCATTGTTGTAGAACCCATTCAGGTTCAGGCAACACAAAGGGGTTTGCCCTGGTTGAAACTTGCCAAACGACAACCTGCTTGACAATCAGCGTGATTTATTTCAAAACCCTTCTTTTTTCTGTTTGGTAGGAGTATGTAATTACGGGTCTTATAATGTGATACTTGGAAAAGTAAACAGACAAGGAGAAACATTCGTACTTTAACAATTCTAGCTGAAAACAGCCGTCACGCCTTTAGCAGCCAAAGTGGACAATGCTGTTTTGCTTTTTCCCTCCCAAGAAAAGCTCATATTTCGGGAATACGAAATGTTCCCTTCTCTCTCTCTCTCTTAGGAGTGGAATTTATAAATAAGCATCAGACTAGCCTTCGAAAAGTAACGGAAAAGTAACGCAATTTTTCGTTACTTCGTTACCGCTAAAAGTAACTAAGTTAGTTACAGTTACTTTCTGAAAAATGTAATGGCGTTACCCGACGTTACCTAAAAAAAGTAACTGTTACAAGTAACGGCGTTACAAGTAACGCGTTACTCCAATCCCTGATATTAACACTGAGGCACTTTGGTTCGGAGATCCGCGGTCAAGCGGGCTCTTTCCCGCTTTAGTATGGTTCCTTAGATTTCATCTGAACTTTTATTTATGTAACCCGCATGTGTAAAGGCACATATAAACTACATGGAAAACGGCTTCAACTAATTTAATTTTTTATATAAATATCATTGAAGATTGAATATTTAAATAATGTTAGGGCTTAATTTGTGTTTCTTATGGAAACTGTGGGCTACCGATCATCACATTTACTCAGACATAATGCAGAAGAAACATTAGGATTTGTATGAATATACTTTCGCCGATAATTATTCTTAATTTTTTCCGTGGATGTGCCTTTTACTACAAAAAAAGAATAATGTATCTGAAGATACGCAGATAAAATTTACTTCCTGTCAATGAATGTGGTATGGCTGACATTTAATTATATTGCAGTATAACAAGTTAGGTGAACTTTAAAATGCTTCTGAATAATTTAAAGGCTAAATCACCAAGTTTTTTTTTATGTATTAACGTTAAATTGTTACACATATCTAAAACTTTTTTTGCTTAAATTGTATGTCGATATAAAAATAAAATTTAAAATCTAATTTATTAAAATATAAACACCTAAATATTTATTCATTTACAAAAACTTACAAGTTCGAAAACCACATTTTTTTAAAAATCAATAATGAAATTTAAGAAATAAATGAAGCATTTCAAAGATTTTTCATCATTTCTATTTGTTCTGGCATTTACCCCACATCAATATTGAAATAGTTATGAAACAGCGCAATCCCTTAAAACACCGTATTTTTACTCACTATATTCAACAGGATTTTTACACACTCACGACAACCTCGGGCATCGAATATTGCAACGACTAAAAAAATGAGTGTTCATAAAAGCTAAACCGACGTAAGTTAAAATAGAACGATTTAAATTTGCCTTCACTTTCACAACAGAATTAGTTCATTTTAGAAGATTTATCATAGATGTTAGAATAAATTGCTGATGGTATTGAATCTACTGTCAGTCTGATGAAAGAAAATTACTCGAGGGAAATATGAGCAAAATTGTTTTTGTCTGATTAAATATACAGTTTTAGAAGAATAAATCAGTTTCTATAATGAAATATTTCTTTTCCAACGAGAGATAACCGTGTTTAATGATTTTAAGACACATTTTGTTTCAGGATTCTTTCATCAAAATGGATCTAGTTTGCAATTTTGCTCAACATGATTCTCCACATTTAAGGGAATGTTTTTTTTTAATATTTTATTTAAAAAATACAGCAGTCTAGACGATTTAACTTAACAAAATACATCTGGTTTTTAAAACAACAGTGAAGTGATTAAAAATACCTGATGTTGAAACTTGCAATGTAAAAATCGAAATGGAAAAGCTTTTAAAATATTGCATTAGGGCTTGATAAAATGTAAAAGTAATTCACTTTTAAAGACTGGCTTATCATAAAATTAAAATTTACCAGATTTATTAGTGACATTTTTTCGTTAAAATTTAAGAAGTATCAGCTGTTGCGTAATTTTTTCTGATACACCTCTTAAGAGTTGAACATCATTGACAAATTATCTCAAGACAGACGCTTGACATTACTTGTAAAGTCTTTTTTTAGTCTGGTAGCCGGGGTCTGAGTTGAAAAGCTATTGGGGTCCCATTCATAAATAAATGTTTGGTAGGATTTTTGGAATTATACGATGAACAGACTGTTCAATAAGACAAAAAAAACATTAAATGCGGGTCACGTGCGGTGATTTTTTTGGGAGTTTCTAAGTAAAAGATATAGGAATACTATTTTTAAAACGGATTGCCCAGAGTTACTTTAAACTGCGTCAAATGTGTAAAACAATAAGGTTTGTTTTGTAAATTACTCTCACACTATCAAATTTTCACTTAAAAATAATAGTGTACAATAATGCTTTATTGCCGAGAAACTGAAAAAAAGAATAAAAAGAAAGAATGCAAATAATTTTAATTCTGATACAAAGGAGGTCGCTTGATCTAAATTAATAAAATGCAATTATGTGTCATAACTTTTGTCTTTTGTAAAACGTGAATCAGTCCTCTATACTCGGTGAAGAGGCTGTAGAGCATGTTCTTCTGCGCTGCAAATTGAATGCAAATTTAAGATCTGCCTTTATAAAAAGAGGGGAGGGACTTTCCATCCGATTATCTCCGGTTTTATTGGATTTCATGCGAAGAATGGATGCTTGTCATTCCATTTGATTTTATTTACAATTTAAATTTTAAGGTTGAGTTCTTTTACTTACTTCTGTAAGACTCATGGCATACTTTCTAGCACACAAGGTGTTTTTAAGTTTTTTTGAAATATAAAAAAAAGTCATCCATACACCACATTTTTATTACTATTTTCTTTCACCAATGTAGAATTTTTTCTCTGAGTTGACATTCTATAATAATAACTACATCCTTAAAGTAACTATCGGTCGTTTTAATTACAAAGCGTAGATTTGCTGAGTGGAATCTCGCTAAGGAGCCCATAAAAAAGCACTTCTGTAAATACACAGGACTCAGGTTACTATTGCTCTGTAGTGAAGAACTTTAAGTGAAAAGAAGTCTTATACCTTCCCCCACCCGTGCATGTTGAAAATGCTTTTTGCCAGAAAGTTAAAGTTTATTGACTTCCATTATTGATGTTTGATACTCCGCCGGGACACCAGTGAAAAGCCGAAATACCAGCAGAGGAAGTTATCGTTCTTCATGGAGAGCAGCAAAAGTTGGTTACTGGTTTTCTGGGCAAACTGAAGAATACAGGCGTAAACTGACTATACAAGATTACTCTTTCAATAGTGTAAATTACGTGTGTAACAAGTGATAATTACCATAAATTTTAACATTAAATAAAATAGCGGAATATTAAATAAAATAGCGGAATATTAAATAAAATAGCGGAATATTAAATAAAATAGCGGAATGTGTGATCTACACTTATTGAAACTAAATAATATAACGTGCTTTATTTAATTTGATTTATTTTTCAATTTTAAAAAAGCTTTTTTAAATTGTGACTTACACCACAGTAACATGGAATTAGCTGATGACGCTTTCCAGCAACACTTTTTAAACATTTATTTATTTTTAAATTAGAATAAACTTCACATTTAAAGCATAGAAGAGTTGTTTTAAACTATTTCTTCAAGGAATAGAAACTTTTAAACATAACAATTAACTATTAAGCTGAAAATTTTAATTTAATATTTGTGCCACAATTTTTTTTACAAGGAAATAATTAAATAATAATCATTATTGAAAACTTTGTTAATATCAAAATTATTATTTAAAATGTACAATAATTATATAAAATACGCCAAGTTAATAGGTTTTTTCTTCAATCAAGAGGAACCTTGAAATAAATAATTTACATAAGGAAGAAAGCTACTTAGTTTGTTGTGCCAACTTGAAATATTGCATACTGACGCGGATTTTATCGCGTATCGTCTGTCTGAAAAAATATTGTTGATCTACTTTATCAAAAGTTACGCACCAATTTAATAATGGAAACGAATTTTTCCAGAATGTTTAAAATGTAAATAAGTATCAAACTTTTATAAATAATTAAATGAAATGTATATTCCTAAATTTTCTTTAAAAATGAGAAGTAACAAGTTTGTTGAGCAACATTAACGTTACGTTCAAAAGAACAAGTGGTATACTAACACCTTGTTTTTCAGAGTATATCTGTAATCGTGCTTCGGTTGGCAAACGTTTCTTATCAAGAATTAATCGAGATGCTGGATTTCACTTAAGTTCTTAAAGTATAAGATTTTTTTCTTTATAAGCTTAAGAAAGTTATATTGCCTTTGCATATTGGGAAAAAACTGTAAAAAAAAGAAAATTCTTATTTTATAGTAAAGGAAAAATACTTTTCTAGTAAAATATGAGCAAGTTTAGAGTTTTTCATTACATAGTGTAGCATGCTGTAGCTTTTAAAGTTCATTTTTGAAATTTTCATATTGAATATTCATTTTTTGTATTTTATATTTTGCCGGATGTATTACTAAAAGGTTTTTAGAAAATAAAGTTATCCAACAAATTAAGAAATCTATCTGCCGTAAGTAGAACGCAAATTTAAAAGCTATATTTAATATTTTTTCGCTGTATTCTCTATTATTTCATCAATTCAAAACTATAAAAAAAGTTTTTTTTAAGAAAAATTAACATGATTTTCCCTTGATTTTAAGTAGATTTCACAAAAGATAGAATATCTTAAAATCCTTTGAAGAATACAGATGTATATATAAACCCGTACTTGAACGTCAGGTTTTCCAGCAACTCACACAATTTTTAAAAATTATAAATTTAATAATTTTATTAAATACTAAAATTTCAACCAGGTAAGAGTTTTTTTATAACCACATACTACAGAAATATATATATTTTTAAAGTTAAGAAATTAAATGTTTAGTTGAAATTTTTAATTTAAATCTCATGTTGTAAAAACAAGTTTAAACTTCAGCTAATTTGCTTTTGCATCAGAGGACTAACTCCCATTCAGGTTGCAATGGTTTACTGGTCATTCAATTACCCTTGTACTAATACTAATACAGAAGTTGCACAACATGGTGCAAATTTAGTACCCATCTTGGCTCATTTCGATCCATCTTGCGTTTAACTGATTAATGGCATTGGTGAACATTGCCATTTTGTACCTGCAGTGGTTGTCATGACTTTGTATAGGGGAGACCAGGGACAAATGACCCCACTCACAGTTTTTTGCTTGTAACTTTTAAAAAACACTATTTATGAATGTGTAAATGCAGATAATTTATACTTCATAAAGTAGTTCACAATACATATTAGTATTTTTCTGTAGTATTAACTGCATAACAGTAAAATATAAATTATTTAAAACTTTAGTTTTGGGTCATGTATCCCAGTGCATAGGGACACATGGCCCACCCATTACGGATACGTGACCCAACCCCAAAATTTGGTAGTTAGACTTCAAGTTCTCAAAAACTTTTACCTAATAACAACACTAATATCATATTATAAAGTTTATATAGATTTTATAGTATTTTCAGACAAAATTATTACTTTTTATTTTCTATCTCATTAATTATGCTTATACTAACGAAATAATCAAATTTAAAAGTAAATTATGTTCGAAATACAAAACTGGGGCTTCTTTTATTTTGCAGAGAAAACACAGGTGGTTGAAGAATCGCTACTATTTGATCAATATCATTTTGGGATGTATTATCCATTTCAGGACATTTAAAACATTTTCCATCAAATTTTTCTGCATATTGAATTGTAAGCTCGTTAAAAAGAATTCCCTTGTACCTTCCCAACAAACCTTATACTCCGTTAAAAACCCAGTCATTTACATTTGGGACTACCAATATTTTTAAAAAAATTTACTTGGCCTACTTTCGTCTACTTTTGTGTTGTTTACTTGGGTCACATATCCCCAATCGGCTTAGGTCAATTATCCCTAGTTGCACTTTTTTTGTTTAACCCCAAAACAAAGTCATTTGCGAATAATTACATTAGCACTATTATGCACGTAACTGTAGCTAGTAGCATGAACTAAACAAGTAACTAATTGAAAAAAAATTCCTTTAAACCAAAAAATGTAGACCGAAAAACCTTACGGCCTCAAAAATTTACTTTCATGTGTCTGTTCAGGTCAGCTCTAGAAAAAAATTTCGATTACTTCAGTTCATTTGACAAAAGAAAAGTTTGTAATCGCTTACTACACAAAACTCATTTTCATTCAGAAATGTAATGTATTAGCAATTTATTCACCAAAACTTCGATTTAGAGCGCGGATTTACTAACATTGCAGTTGTTCTCGAAAATTCATGCATTTAAAATGTAAAGTTAATAAATTCAGAAACAAATTAGCATGAAGTACTTTAGTAGACTATTACTCAATTGTTAATGCGCTCGAAGATTATTACATTCGAAAACTAGTACATCTTTATCTTTTTAAAATAAAACTCAAAACGAAAACTTCAGATGAGGATTTTTTGTGTTCCAAACATATTTACCACGATAAATCGTGCATAATTTTTATATAAAATACAAGATAACAATAAATTTGAGTGGAAATATAAATCATTCTATACAATATACTCCCTAAAATTGTCTGATAGTATATCATCCTTAGCTGATAAATTACAGCACGAATGCTTCCCAATGGTATTAAACTTGGGGCAGAATATACCATAAGAGCTCGCCAGGGTATGTTAGAAACATATTATACAGACTCAATGATAGTCTGATTTTTGAAATTCAGACTTATGGTCTTCCTTATGGAAGTTTTATGTTATGAAGGTTTTCGTCATAAATAATCTTTAGACTAGAGTAAGTAAATTCAAAAATATGTAGTGGAACCCGGGGTTGCCTGACAAGATTTGTGTCGTTTATTATCTTTTTGAAATTATCATGAAGTTTTCATAAATCATATTTTATTTAAGCTATTTTTGTTTGAAAAACTATACAAAAATGGAGGCTATTTGCAAAATTTTAGTTTGTCGAATAGCAGGGGCTGAATAGTTAGTTGAAATAGCCGTAAGCAGGGGCAGAACGAAGTACGAAGTTGAAAATGAATTTTAAAAATAAAAAAGGGAAAATTAAGAGAGCTGAAGATGCTTCCATGAACATATTATAATTTAATAATTGCAAAAATACAGTGATATCAAAGGGAGGCATAGTAACTCAAGAAATATACGTAAACATTTGTTTAACTGCACGTAACTAAAGACAATTAAAAGTACTTAAATCATGCACTAACTACAGTTTTAATATAAACAAATGTGTATACACTGTTAAAAATTTTGCGCTTGGTTTCACCATAATATTGGTTCCTAGTAGCTGCAACGGCTGAATGGTGAAACGTTTCACCATATTTTTGGTATTCGGTTGAACCATTTATCAGGTTTTTGTTTCCAAATCCAGAAAAATGGTTCAACCAAACACCGAAAAAAAGGTGAAACATTTCACCATTCAGCTGTTGCAGCTACTAGGAACCAATATCATGGTGAAACCAACCAATATCATGGTGAAACCTAGCACCAAATTTTTAACAGTGTATAGCTTTCCTTGGTCACAAAATCATGAACAGTTATAATACAAAAGCAAAAAAATAAAACAACGAAACACTCATGCACTCCTTATCAAGAAAAACAATACGGTCGTAATTAAGCAGTAACAGGTTGGTCTAGTTTTTCTAATTTCCCCTTTGCTGGCAGCCTCTTCTTGACACTGCACAATTTCGTACTTCATTCCACCTCGTTACTCCTTGCGCCGGTTCCCCTAGAATTTTTTTCAAAAATACTTCAGTGCTTATTTGGAAGTTGAATCGCCTTAGAAAAAGAGAAAGGAAACAAATAGCTGAGTAGAAGGAAAAAAAGAGTATAAATTAACTAATTAAAATTTTAATATAGGCAGAACCTTACATTCTATGAGAAACTGACACACTTATCCGTATAGATGTTGATTTTCTTTACAATCCATTTTGCTATTGTTAACTTTTCTGCACAAGTGTATAAATGCCCTCATTAAATTTCTGTAAACAATAACCAAACACTAGATAAGAATTTAATTTGCCCAACAACTTTTATCAAAGAAAACGTGTAAAAAAACTTTAATGGTTAGGAGAAATTTTAAAGGTATCAATAACCTTATTGAATCTTTGGAAACAATAAACAGAGTCTAGTTAAGAATTTTGATTTTCCAACACCCTATCTCAAACAAAACGTTTAAAAATACATTTATTTTCGAAAAAACTATTCACGTTACTATTTACGTTTAGTACTATAAGTATTAATAAACGTTGTGTGTGAATAAAATTTTAAATGACATAGTACTCTTTATTTGACGATTTTTACCAACTCGGCAGCAAATAGAAAATTGTCCCAAATTCTTCCAAAATGTCCACAAAGAACCATTTATATTTTCTTCAAGGTCATTTTCTAAACCTAAATAAGGACCCACCGTTTAAGGTCTAGTATCCAACAAATGACCGAAAATGGTACAAAATACTTAAGCTTACCAGTTACTTTCACACTCCAATAGTCCTTAATTGCCTTTATCTCATGAAACAGAAAAATAATAAAATAATTCTTTTTAGCTACGGTACTTACTGGCTGCGTTGCAGAAATATGAACTTCAATGAATGAGCGGCGTAAGTCCAACTCTACAACTCAGCTGAGATTGCGATATCATGCCATCAGTATATGATGTCATACTTTCGATATTAGTGATTTAATAAAATACAATGAAAAATATATTGAAATAATTTGAAATAGTTTGATATTGTGCTGGAAGTCAATTAAGTAAACTTATAAGCTTTAGAATAAGATAGACCTAGGCCTAATCAGCGTGTTTGGTAGGTTTGCCTCGTTTGCCGTAAGAAAATTTTAGATTCAGCTTTCCGTGTTATTTATCATATTAGCTAATTGGGAAGATTAAAAAACCGCAAGAAATAAAATGGCGTTTTTTTGTGTGGTTCAGTAGCCAAAATTTCGTTTAAGGATGGGGTGAGTGCAATTTCTGGAGTACCATTCTGACAATGTTATCTGATGGTAGGTATGTTAGGGTGTTGGTCCACCGTTTTCAACTAATAAGGCCACAGAAGCTCTCTGTGATGTCACATTATTCGTCTGGTTTGGGTTGTTGGCTGTTCTGAAAGAGAAATACGAAACTTGATCGGAACTTGAAAGTAGTGCCGTGCGTGAACTGGTGTCGTTCCTTTTATCGGAGAAGCCAACGAACTGGACGCATAGTGCGACGTCACATAGAGTTTCTGTGGCCTTGTTAAGTCGGCTATGGTTGATCTGGGCTTGTTACTGCAATGCATGTTCAAAAATTTATTTGGGCAAGCTAATCTTTAAAAAAAAAATTGCCATCACAAGCACAGAAAATGCAATTTAGTGTTTAAAGAAAATAAAGCTAAGTATACATCTAACCAAAAACTAATGTTTATTTATAATACGAAACAAATAATTTAAGAAAACATATTTAAATGGCATGAACATTTATAAATAATGTTTGTAGATATGCACTGTACAAAAATCCGTATAATTTTCTACCACAGTGTGATGGTAAAAGTGTTGCCATCACACCGTGCTGTTAATTTACATATAATGTAAAATTTGTTGTGTGTTACCTGTGAAAACATTTTTTTATAATTATTAATATTTGTTTAATATATAATTGTTAAAATTTTATAATCATTTTCTGTCAGTGTATGGATGCACCCAATGTCTATGTTTAAACCCTATTTGAGTAAGTGGTTCATGTGACTCTGTATTCCAAGAAAACATCAATTTACCGTAAAAAACCACTACACTACTATGATGTCAAAAAGAACTGCAAAATGTGCTGTAATTTTACAGAAATATTGTCTAAAGTAATTCCCTTCTAACAAAAGTTAACACAATGCGTTTATGCCACTTCGACTCTAAAGTACGAAATTTCCCTAACAATAAAAGTAATATTAGACAGTAAATGACTCATAAAGTACTTAAATCGTTAACTGCTGTGAGCAATGGAAGAGTGGAACCATTAAGATAGGAAATTCGCTAACTTGATTTCGTTTTATGTATTTTCATAAGTTAATTTATACAGAAATTTATAGATATGAGACTTTAATTTTTTTTCTTTCGGTTAGTGATACATACTGAAAGGAGTTTTTTTTATATTTGAAACATAGTTTTATAGTTAGCATTTAAAAGTTTAAATGGAAGTATACAGATAAGAAATTTATTCCACATTAAATAATTTGAAAGGAAAACGGATGTTGATTTGAGAGACTTCCGTTGCAGTCCTCATTCTGGTTTTTAAATACAAATACAAATGCTAATCGTATCTTTAAAGTTTTAGAAATGTTTAATTGTATAACCATAAAATATAATACTTTTGTCAGTTTCCATTTATGAATTAATGCCAGCGAAAAAAAGATTTTGTAAATAAACCTATTAAAAAACTTTTTTCTGCAAACTATTTTATAAAAACCTCAGTATTAGACACACGTAATATTTATATTTTAGAATATTCATAATAATAAAGATTTAAAATGATAACATCTAAGTGGTAACCATATTAATTAAAAAGGATAATTTTTGTATTTTAAATTTCAAATTAATAGATACAAAGTCTTTTAGTTTTCAAAACCAGTTTGAGCTCTTAATTATCTTATTAGGTTTAATTTTACCTATCACAATTGTCTGAGAAAAACTTCAGTTTTAACTCTAAATATAGATGAAGAAAAATAAGTGGAAAAAGTATGTATTATACCCTTTTATTTCCTACTTTTTAAACCGCGGTGAAGCTCATTAAGAAGCTAGCCTATGCAGATGATATCTGTATAGTTTCTCGAACTGCACCAGTTCTTAAACAAGCATTAGCTACCGAACACTTAGAAGTTAGCAACCTTAAAATTGAAAAGGTAAACAGCTTTACCTATCTGGGAGTAGAGGTGAACAATAAAAATGCGTTAACCCCCGAGATACATAAAAGGATCTTGGCAGCAAACAGATGTTTTACGGATTGAAAAGCTATTTAAAATCAAGTTTTCTCAAACTGCTCACTAAGCTGCTAATTTATAAGAGTCTCATTAGATCCGTCCTAACTTATGAATCAGAGACTTGGGTAATGACTGTACGCGATGAAGATATTCTGGGTATTTTAGAGAGTAAAGTTTTGCGCTGCATTTTTAAAGGGGTCCAGGTTAACGGAATATATCGAAGAAGATCTAACTTAGAGCTTTACAATATGTACAGAAAAACTGATGTAGTCAAGCATACTAAATTACAGAAGCTAAAATGGGCTGGTCATCTGGCCAGAATGCAAGATAATAGTTGCTGTAAAAAATCTTTCTGGCAAAGCCTATGGGAACTACACCTCGGGGAAGATCCCGGTGAGGTGGATCGACTCTGTCTCGAAAAAGACCTTAAGACCCTAAAATCTAATACAAACTGGAGAACAGTCGCCAAGAACAGACTTGCCTGGAAGACACTTCTAGAGAAGGCCAGGCCCCAAGGCTGTCGTGCAATTGAATGAATGAAGAAGCTCATTAATGCATACACTCTTAAAACAAAAGAGTGAAATTCACTCCTATAGGAGAAGTGCATTTTCGGCACCGGAAAGGAGTGGAAATTAACTCAGACTGAGTTAAAACCGCTCGTTTTAAGAGTGTAGACGCAGATTGTTTTCTTTTATTTCTTTAACCCACTCCTTTTATTCTTAACCCCCTCCGAAAAAGAGTGAAATTCACTCTTATAGGAGAAGTGCATTTTCGGCACGGAAAGGAGTGGAAATTAACTCAGACTGAGTTAAAACCGCTCGTTTGTTTTAAGAGTGTACACTCGGGAAAAACTTGTGTTTAAACAGCACTAGAAGAATACAAGTACTGTGTAAAAATAGCAACATTTCAGTTTTGTGTTGTTTCCCTACAGGAATTGCGTCGATGACATAAGATCACGTTTTTGTATTCTTCCAACGTAACTGACGATCGCGAGAGGAAATGATTATTATATCCCTGCCTAAAAATTATAAACAATAGTGCTTGTCAAAATATATATGGCATATTTTAAAGTACCTTAATACCTTAGTACCTTAATATGTTTTAAACTTTAGTATAGCTATTTATACGAATCATTAAAGAACATATGCTGAGCTACATTTCGGCAGATTACACGTAAGCTGTGCCTAACCATTAATTATTATTTGGTCACAACACAATTTTGCATTGTTTTCTACACAACTTGTAAAAACAGGGAAGAATGCAACTTCAAAACTTTTGTATCTATAGTCAACACACGTTTGTTCTGAGTGTAACAACAGCTTTATTAAAGGTTGATTTTCATTTATTATTAGTTCCATTTTTAAAAAAAGTTATTTATTTCTTCATGTAATTTCAAAGAAAGACATATCTTTTACGATAATAGAATATCGCGTTACTTTTTTTGTGCAGCAGATAACATCATAAAGGCTCAAGTGTTCGCATTCAAAAGATGTTATTTTATTCGTAAGCAAATATAGTTTTTTACAACAACGAACAATGTATTCCAATTATTCATTGTAACAATGTGATAAATTATTCGAATTATAAGACAGAATATTGCAGAGAGAAACATCAAATATTTAAAATGTTATAATCACTTCCCCCCTGATGTATTACATTCAATGAAACTATCCGCTTACAAGGAAAAAATGATTTATTTTCAAATTTACAGAATTAAAAATATAGATTAATGTACACCTTGCCTCACAGCATCGAATGAGGAAACAAGTTTCGTACCAAATCAATAAACCTATCTAATTTATTTCGTGTTACGCTAGGAATTTATTGAATTAGATGTCCAAACCTGAGTTTTTTAAGCTGTTCTACAAACATTAATCATGATAAATTCCCTCCTTAGCGGAGATTACAATTTATGAGACTAATTAAGATTGCAAGATAAATGGTTGTAGAAACTTGACATTTTTATGTTGTTTAGGAATGTGAATATAGCACTTTTATTTCTGTGCTAGCATGTTTTTATAAGCGCTTTAGGGATGTGCAAATGCATGCGTCAGAAAATGTTTGTTAAGGAACATGTGTGTAATTAGAATTAATTTATTATAATAAATTATACTATTTGGTAAAATGGTTCTTAAAAAATTATACCTTTTTAAATCATTACACTAATATGTTTTTTTAGTGGTTAATTAAGGTTTAGTCGTACTGTAGTTAGTCATATTAGGTACTGTTTTGAATTTAAGTAGAAGTTATTATGGTAATAAATATTATTTATATTATGTTTTAATTGAAGGGTGTTGCAAAACTCACATTATCCAAAGAATAATTAATATCTAGTGTTCGGCCCGTTCATTGGTGACTTCGGCTAATGGGATGTACGATTATCAAAAGTCTCCAATGAACAGACCAAACCCTTCATCTTAGTTATGCTTCGGAGAATGTGAGTTTTTCAAATTTCAATCATTCACTATGTAGTCGATTTACGTGAATTTTTTTTTATTAATATTAATAGTTTCAACGATTATAAGCCGTGTTTCGATATTTTATTATGTCCCAAACATACGTAAGTTTTGCATTAATAAACCCACTAGACGTAATTAATTTTCACTGTATATTAATAGCACTATAATATAAATTTTAATATATGTAAATGTAATAGGGAAATTAACGGCTATTGAGCTCGTTAAAATAAATTTAAATGGAAATTAGTTCATTATACACACAAAGAGAGAGAAAGAGCGATTCTGCTCTCCAACGTTCAAACGCTCTCTCTTTACATATGAATAAGGTAAACTTCAGCATTGCAATCAGGTTTACTAACAAATAATTAAAACTTATATTTCAATGTAACATGAGATAAATATATTTTCATCCTATTTTTTTAAGTGGAACTTCTCAAAACATAAATTTTAAAAAGTTTAGAGCACTGTTGTAGCCACATTTTTTTCAAATTCGAATATCAAACTTTTAAGTCCATAATAACTCATAACCACTTTAAAAAGTTTTCATTTGTCATTCAAATTTAAATAAAAATGAGATGCAGGAAGAAGAACTTAATTCATAAATCATTGTTATTTTAATCATAAAGTTCTTGTATCATACCAAGTGTTTAAGTCTGCCATTCTAATAATATGATAAGCAGTTTAATACGGAATGAAATTATTCCACTCCCGTTAACTCCGTTGTATTTTATTGTTCTGACTAAAAATGTCCGATGTCGCTACAGAGTTGCATTTGACGTCCGTTTAGGGTTAAAATGACCTATTTTATTCAGCTTAAAATCACGAGGTCCTTTGCATTTCATGTAGTTTCAGACTTAAGGTACTCCAATTAGCTATTCGAGATGAGAATCCCAGTCGGTAAGACGTTTTGCCTTGCATGAGAAATGTTCGAGTTTCGGATCCAAACATTGAAAAAATACCCAAACACATAAACAGTCTATGGAGCCAAAAAAGTTGGACGAATAATAACCCGTGAAGAGAGAGTGCACGTTAATTATGCTACAAAGTCTCGACAGCTGGTACGATGTCACATTTTATATGCTTTGGGTGCCTACTTATTTGGCAGCTAGGGGGCTGGGGAGCCCAGTTGGTTAGGCGCTCGCCTAGCATGCGAAAGGTCCCAGGTTCGGGTCCGGGCATCGCCAAAATAACTGCCGACCTATAAATGGCCCGTGCAGCCAAAAACGTCCGACGAATAATACCCCGTGTAGAGGGAGTGCACGTTAAAATACGCTCCAAAGTCCCAACGCTGCGTACCATGTCGCCCCTAACGGTGGCGTTGGGTGCCAATTCAAGTGTAGGCTCGTCACTTGAATATGGTTCTAAAATACGACGCCCGTCGCCAATAGCCCACGTGTAGCTCTAGTGCGACGATAATTCAAACTAAACTAAACTTAGGTGTCGGCTAGTCACTTGGCGAGGGAACTAAATTACGGGGAATGTTGCCAAAAGTCTTCGTGTAGCTTTAGTGCAACAATAATTGAACTTATCCAATTAATCATATACAATATAACACATGCCATTTATGGCTTTGTCAAACCAACTATCTACATTTTCTTTCACAAAGAAACATCAATGTAACGTTTGGTAGTCGATATCAGGGAAGTATAGGAAAGTCGACTCCCAAAAATCCATCATTTTTTCTTATATCGGAAGGTAGAAACAGCTGCGGCAGTCACACATGCCAGGTGTATTTTATCTTTGACGGTAACGCTGCTCCTTAAAGGGTTTAAGGATATGGGGGATGAAAAGTGATATGGATAAGTGATTCCCAGGGGAAATTATAGCTTTCCATGTGTTTATAAAGGTGGTAGTAAGATAAAAAAACAAGTATTCAAAGTGGATTGAACTGATATTTTTATTGTTTTCATTCCTACCGAACTGTAAAGAATTTTGAACTTAGATATTTTAATTACATAGTTTTGATTTTATTCTATAAGGTAGCCTTTTCGATGAATACATTACCATATAGTCAAAAAATTCATCTATGCATTTGAAATTGATTCCTAGATGGAGCATTTAACTTATAAAAAATATCGCGGCATCAAAACAGTCATTATATATAGATTTGATCACATATATTTTAATTTCCTTAAATTTATTTAACACTTAGAAATAGCACAATATATCAGGGGTTCATCTGCCGTGGGCCGGGTAAACTGAGGTATGTAGGCTAATGACTTAGACCGTTGTTGTAAAAAATATGACATTGACTTACATGATAGTATACTAAATGACTGTATATTTCAAGGAGAAAATGGTCCACAAATCATTGTTGTGATAACTGCCCACAGCAGTCCTGTTTTTAGCACTACACTACACAAGATCTAATTTCTGCAATCAAACACAATTTAGTTCAATCGTTACTGTACAGTGTAACATTACATGTCGGAACCTGTATGTATACCTTGGCAAGACGTTTTATATTCTTTAAATATATTTTATAATAATCAATATCTAAAAAACGTTCGCTTGTTAACAACACAAAATAGGTCTACTAATGAGGAGTAACAAGTTTCAAAAACAAAACTTCTTATAATATAAAAATATATGTGGTAGTAAATTTCATCACTTAAAATGTATTATTCAGAACTAAGAAACTTTATTCCATAAGTGAATTCTTAGCTATATTAACTTTAAAATATAATAATTTAAAAGTTCTAAAACTAAACTTTACCGAAGAATCGTAAGAAAAAATCCTTATATTTTAAATCCAGGTTCACATTCCATATTTTTTAGAACACATTTCCATATCAAAAGGTTTTCATTTCCTTTCCCATTACGATTCCTCCCTCAAGTTCAGTTTTCGGTAAATTTCTTTTATGGTTTGTCCTTTTCTTTTTTCTTTACAAGAGACCTGGGAATTCCCAAAATGAAAAATTACAACGGGTCCTCCTATGCATTTGGACTATCCCATTTTCTTTTAACTAAAATACATTTTGTTTGCGGTTTGAGTAGCAAGAAAAGAAAACTTTTTTGAAAGAAAAGTTTTTGTCGATTTTGAATTTTAATATTTTTTGTTGTCGAAGATATATAAAACATTCATTGGTGTTAGCAATAAAAACGAAATTTTTTCTAAAGAAATATAATAATGATTGTACTGGACTAAAAGCTTTAAAAAATCTTTATTGTTGGGAAATTCATAACGTATTTTATGAAATTATTTTGCTCTTCATACATACTACTTGCAACAAATGAATTTCATTATTTTTATATTTTACTTTGAACTGAAAATCATTTTGTTCGCGATATGGGTAGCAAGGAATAAGCAATTCGCATTTGGAATTTAGTTTTGGCATGGTACATATTGATTTAATTAAGTTTTTGTTCATTGAACTTTAATAATAATCTTTTGTAGTCGAAGATACATGAAACAGGCATTGCTGAATTAGCCACAAAAATAAAAATGTTCAGAATATTTATAATACTGATTGCTTAGCACTAATTTTTTTTATAAATCTTAATTATTGAAAAATAAATCCATTTCTGATTTTATGAATTCTTTTTGTGCTTCTTTTGTACAATTCGCAACATAGGAATTTCATTGTTATTGAAAAATCCAAATTACGTATTTTATGAAACTTTTCTTCTTCATTTATACTACTACCAAAACATGAATTTCATTCCCTATTTATTATCGTTTGACTCTCCCCTAAAAACGTCATTTGCCTTTGTAAAATTAAATGTGTCATTTTTAATGTTAGGAAATTAAAATTTGTATTTTCATATTTGGAAATTTAAAATAGATTTTAATACTATTGAGCTTTGAATGAAAGTACCATTTTGACATTATTTTATGCAAACTGTCAAAAACCACCTCATAATTGTCAGTTTGAATTACATATTCAAATAAAAAAAACTAGATTGCATTTTGCAATTGTTTATTTTAATTTTATAAGTTATTGAGCCCTTTTTCAGATCGTGAAAATGCTGGTAATTAAGATTAAATTTAATAATTTTACATTTCTACTGAGACAATTTTTTTATTTTCTGAAACTTGTTATGTTTGCAGCGCGTTTTATGTAAAGGTCGAAGTGAAATCTAGGATTTGATCGACATAAAGAAAAAAATGAAGCTGTTTTTTTAATGACATTTTTATTTTTTCATTTTCATTTTCATTAGGCTAAGCATTGATTGTTTTTTCATATATTTGTGTTTATATTTAATATGAGATAAAATTTGTGAGTACAAAACGTTTATGAATATTATAAAATTTTCTATAAAAATAAAAATAAAAATCTATTAAAGAATTTATTTAAATGTAACTTTTATCATACTAAACTGAAATTCGTGAAACCACATTTATCCTTACTAATAAATTTTTTATTGTTATAAAGACACATAAACGCACAATAGATATATAAAAAGTTATAGTTAGAACCAACAAATTATCCAAAACATAGGGCAACTTCAGATGCAAAGCAGGGTCAGTCTATAAGTTTTAGTAGATAAACGACTTATGTACAATAATATAACATATTTAATAACCTTTTTTCATACTCTGCTACGGATATAAACCCTTACTATTTAATCCTGAATTCCTCAATACCTTCTGATTACTAGAGCTATGTTAAGGCGTTTCTCTCATTTTCATTACAAGTCCCAATGATACAAAAGGTAATTAAAGTTACCGACTAACTATTGTCCAATGAGTCTAGCAATCGGTCTTTCATAAGAAATAGGGGCAAGTCGCGAATATATATATTTGATTTTAATCTTACTTTTCCTAAAAAAATTATGTTGGGGTGGGGAAGGGTAGGTACATATATATCCCGGCTTGTGTACTTGATCAGAGATCCGCTTATGAAGCCTTCGTCAAGTTAGACAGACGCAGAAAGATTTTTTACTGTCTCAGAGAAAGGAAGTACACCCAGGGCGAAGGCGGGAATCGAACCCGCACCAGTTACAGCGCGCACACTGCTAGCGTAATGGTCCAAACCACTCGGCCATCCAGGCCCCAGAATTATGTTACTTAGGGTAGAGTAATCATGCAATTTTTTCGTTTCTAATTTATTATATTTATATTTTTAATCAGTTTTATTAGATGATTAGTTTTGTGTGTTTACTTCACTTATTTAGATAAATGGAAAAGTCATAAAAATTTATTAGAAAATGCCTTCAGTGAGTGATAATAGAAAACCCAAACAAACAGACAGGTAGGCAGGCAAGCAAGCAAGCGAAATAGATAGGTAGGTAGGTAGGTATGCAGGCAGGAAGGAAAGCAGATAGATAGATAGATAGATCAACAAATCATTCAATCAATCAAAAACAAATGGGGGAGAATAGACCACGTAATGAAATTCAATAAAAAAAGGGAAAAAAACTTTAACAGTACAAAATAGACAAATATAAGAACTATAAGAAGAGAGGTGATAGAGTAGATAGCATGACACAGAATGATAGATAGATAAATGATAGATAAGATAGACAGCTAATAGATGATACGATAGATAGATGATTAATATTTCTGATCAATAATTAGAAGAATGGGCTGAGATAGATGTATAGAAATCAACAGTAGATCATGCTCGATACAATGAAGACAATTCGAAAGTACCAAAGTAACAAAATATAAAACTATAAAAGAGCTGTGGTGATAGGCTATGACCATTGATAATAACTTAATGTAATAAGATGCCTATAATTTAACGAATTTAGTATTTCAGATCTTTAGAATGCGCTAGTGTTAGAAAACGTGAGTCATGCTATACATGAGACATTCGAAGGAGCTAACTAGACCTTGACTCATGCAGTATAACCTTAATGTTGCTCATAAAACAGTCTGAAGATAGTCTAGTAACGCAGTATGAACCTGATTACTATTCAAGCTACACTATGTCCAAATAAATGGTACCATATTAAAACTATCCACCTTAAAATTATTAAATATATTTCTATATATCTGTATTTGTTCGGTAGAATGTCCCTCAATTTTACAATCCGAAATACAAAGGCTAGTTCAAAGTGTAATCTTACAGACTTATAAAGCCATTCAAAAAGATAGCGTGCATTCTAATTTTATTTTTGTCAAAACACTAAGTAGTTGAAATAAAATACACAGAAATTTAAAAAGAGTCATTAATTTGTGAGACGAATTTTGTTGAATGTATCAAAATTTATTTAGATCTAACATTACCAACTTATTTTGTGGATTTTTTTTGCACTTCCAGGAATGCAAAAAAAATTTAAATAGGTTTATTGACTGAAGCCCCTTGCTGCGATACAGTGATTTATTTTTATCACTCTAAAGCCATTTTATAAGTTGGATGAAATCTCATTTCCCATAATTTACTTTGACATGAGGTATTAATAACTTCTCATTCCTCTCATATTTATGGTGACATATTTCATAACCGATCTCTACAGACGCCGCCGTGATAGATAGAATTTCATATGAGCCACCTAATGATATTTTATCTTATTTATTGCTTTATTCACGTTCCTTATTTCTTTGATAATGGCAAATCGTTTATTAATCACTATTTAATGGATTTCAGATTTTAACTTGGACTGCGTCACATGAAGAGATGACTATACTTAACTTTTTATTAATAGTTTTTGCAAAAGAAATCTCAAGTGAATAACAGATTCTAGGCAAATTCTAAAACATGTTTTCATAAAATTTGCTATAATTTATTTTGTAGCAAAGATTTCCATAATAAGTCATTGAAATTGATTACTAAGGAAATAAATTTATAATTTTATATACTACTTAGCTATCTAATAAATCTTTATCTCACATGGTTTTTTTTATGAATTTCTTTAAGAAAATGTTTTTTGTTAAAGGATAGTTGATACCTTAGTGACTGAAATAAGAATACTCCTTTTAGGAAGATAAAATTAACTAAAATTAAATTTTAAAAAATTAAAAGTTCAACAATGCGCGTTATATAGTTTAATGTACATGAAAGTCCATAATGAATTTATTATTGGATTTTTTTTGATCATTTAGAATTTCCGTATCTGAAAAAAAATGAAGCTTTACTCTGAAGAGGTATGGACATGCCCGGTTTTGAAACAGGAATCTCTCGCATGTGAGCCCAATACAGAACCGTCTGTGTTGGGTGTGAAGGACGCACGGTGTATTATTGGGTATTTGTTGCTGACCGCTACAGCTTTTTATTACTTTTTTTAGTAAGGACTACTTTATTTTTATTAAGTAATAATCAAATAAAAAAAGAATTATTTTTAAATTATTTTAATTCTTGGGACCTTTGAAAACTTTATAAAATTTTCAATGGAAAAATATCAGAAATTAAAAAATAAAATCAGCTAGCATGACAATTATCTATTATTGAGTGGTAATTGAAAGTGGTGTGGTGTTTCGCACCCCTATTTTTACAAGGATTGATCATTTTAAGATACATCTAATCAGTCTGTATAGAATAATTTTAGATTTCAAATTTACTAAGAACAAAATATGATTTTATTGGATATTTTTTAAAGCTTAAATTAAACTGAGAAACCTATCGTATTTGATGAAAAGAACAACAAATTTAAGAATTATTTCTGAATTATATAGCATTCATTTTTTAAAAAAAGTTCGTCAAGTTATTTGTTAACAAAAAAAGCTAAAAAGTGCAATGTAGAATAAAAAGATTCAATTTACCATAGACATAAATTCTACTACTTTTATGAAGGTAGTTTGATGAATGAAGTTTCAGCCTAGACTGTGCTTATGAAACGGCCATCCAACAGCAATTTAGGAATCAAAAGGGGCTGTAACTTAAAACCCGTCCATATTTCCACGACGTAATGGCAGATGGAATGTGATCTGTAAAATAACAAACATAAAAGGAAGAAATATTGAGTAACCGGAGCTGATATATTTTAGTTTTAGGCATTATTTTTATTTTTTATTTTATTGGCATTCATCGTAAAAAATGCAGCAGTTTAAATTTTTTAAAAAAAACTAATGTTATAAAAAACTAACCACACATCGGATTTCACAAAACTCTAACAATATAGAGAAAAACAAGAATGATATGAAATATTTTTAAATATGTTGTTCTTTCCAAAAGCAACGTACTAATATTTAAACCTGTAGTAGTTATGAAAAAACACACCATACATTGGCTTTTGTAAAACTCACAAAATGGCAAATAAACAAGTGGCTTGTGGAGTATTTTAAAAATTTATTACAACTTTTCGAAAAGCAATGGCATATGTACTTTATTAAAAACATTTAATAGAAATATTCTTTTTAAAAAAGACATCGCAACTTTCTACTTTCGAAAATAAAATGGAATTTAAACATAGTTTTTGATCGCGTTTATTTTCAACCCCGACAGGGTCTTTTATAAAACTCTGCAAATAGCAAACAGAGAAAGAGAAATTATGGTTAACTTGAACCTCAGTATATCTTCTCGAAAAGCAATGGCCGGCCAGCTCCGGTTATGCATTATAGATGATAACTTCCTGTTTACACAGCTTGCTTTTGGTACGTGATGTTGGGAAGAAATACGAATACTATTTCACAATATGGAGGGCAACAGTTTAGGTATTTTTTGGTAACGTTTAGGTTAAGTTTATTGTGTTTTTCAGTGAAAAATGTTTTTAACTATTCCTGATAATAGAAATAAAATATTTCGAAATTGAGTGTTAAAAATTAAGATTTTCATAGAATCAAAAGCAACAAATGTGATGAAAATCTGCATTTATTTATAATCTGTTATTACAAAAGAAGTCAATATGCCTTGAATTTATTAAAACGTATCGATTAATTGATTTTGGATTTAATAAAAAGTATTGATAAAATATTACCTAAAATATGTAGATATGTATTACCAAATGCGTGTAATATCATTTAATGCAAACCGCAGTACGATTAGAACAATACACCTGATCTCACACCCTTCATAAAAAAAAGTCCAAGCTGAATCGTCATTAGGATCAACCACAAATACACCATTAAAATTTCACTGATTTTTTTAAGCCAATTGTCTATAAACTACGGAGTCCTACCTAAATATTTTCAACAAGGCCTTTTCACTGGCTTAAGTGATGTCTGTAAGGTATTAAAGCTAAAATTTCCCTCAGCAATGAAAATATTGTTATCGCTTTCGTCTAGATAATTCGTAGTTGACCACTTTTAAAATGTGAATCGGAGCAGATGACTTAAGGCTGTGTCCTGACTACGACATCTAATGCCACAAATGCAGCAAAATTTGGTGACCGCCAAGGCCGCCAAGTCTTTGTTGCATTTGTGACATTTGATGTCGTAGTCAGGACACAGTCTAACAGTTTACAGGACTACTGCTAAGCATTTCCCTAAATATTTCAATAGCCAATGCACTTGACATTTTACGGCTATAACACAAAGATGTGCTTTTTTCTGGGTACTTTTTATAACTTATAAAGTTATCATTTATTCTAAGACGCCTTGTTTTTCTCGCAATTCTTCTAACTTAACCACGAAGCCCCTACTAACCTCTAAGGAACAAGAGAAATACAAGAAATCGTTTCTAGTTTACCATCACCATTTCACCAAGGCTTCGAATGGTAGAGACGTGACCGGAGCTAAGAACGAAGGAGGGCAAGGAATTATTAACGTAGGTATAGACATTGGCTTTAAGCGTCTTTTCACGGATCATATGTATTGAGAGGATTTGAATAATACAGTGGCTTGGCGTTTACATTGAGTAACGAGGGGTGTGCTGAGATATTTATTTCATTAGAGGAGTTTGCATAAGGAATTATGAAATTGGTTGGCACATCTAAGTCTTTGTGTTGGAAATGAAGGGGGGTAAAGTTGATAACTTGATAACAAAAGCTGAAACTCATATCGGCTTTTGTAACTATTTAATGTTTATATAGATGATATTGTTTGCAGTCTTGAGTTTTTGAATTTTTCAGTTATGAGATTTAATGGTTAAATACATAGTAAATACTCTTCATTTTCTACAAAAACCTAAACTTTTTCATTTTATGGATTTTTCCTTTTTTTGCAAAAATATATGTAAACCTATTTCCGATTTGTTCATCGATTGGTTACGTCGAACTTTACTAAGGCTTTAAGATGTATGGATAATCACATAGAGATAATGCATTAGTTTTGAAATAGCAACCTCTGCGATAGTACTGCTAAAAGATAACTAAGACTAAATATTACGCTTTCAAGTACGTTTACTTGACAATGTTTGACATTTCCTTGAGAATGTCGGGAAATTCATTTTGAGAACTTTCTCGTGACACAGTCAAGGTCCTTTTAACGATGCAGATTTAAAATAACTTTTCTGGTAAAAAAAAAACAGTTCTCAGCCTGCCCCAAACAGCATTGGAGCGGTTTTATCCTTTAATGGCTTTTTTTATGGCTAGAGAAAGTGTCGTCTAAATTGTTACCAGTTAGAATCGTCTAAAAAAACTCGTCTTTAAGACCCCAAACGACCATCTACAATGACATCGTCACAGAGCAACAGTACAGCCTTAACCCCAAAACAGGCCCATGATCAATTATTTTCTCATCCGATCAAAAAATCTAGAAAAGTATCGAATGATACTTGCTAAATAATTGATCATTTGTTTCAATTCTTTACAAGATTAGTTTTTCCATGTCAATATTTAAACCCAAAGATATTTTTTGAGTTGAGACACTTTGATGCCTTTTACATCGGCGTTATGTAACAGTTAAATTGGAATTGTGAAGCAGAAAATAAATTATTTGCAAATGGCTTTTTTATGGCTGGTTTGAGCTTTGGGGAAATTGAGTTTTATGGAAAAGGATTTTTCATTTCGGTTGCGTTATTTTAACTGAGGTGTTTTTATTATAAATTCTTGCAGGAAATTGAAATGATTCAAGATAGGGACTTAGTGTAAAAATAATTTTTATAACAATTCATTATTTTTATTATTAATATTATTATTACTGTCATTACTATTATTGTTATTATTATAGTTATTATTAATATTATTGTCGTAGTTGTTATGTCTTATTCGAAAAATTGTAAAACCCTAAATTATGTTGGTTTGTAATTGTAAAAAATCTGTATTTCATATTATAAGTATTTTGAGTACTTGAGTTGATACAGTTAAATTCACCAAAATAATTTTCCATGTTAGAAAATCCCTACGAAATTCAAAGGGGTTATATTAAATGTGGTAACGTATTAATGTTTAGTTAAAGCCAATATTTAAATAAAGAAATACAGAAAAACTCTAGTTATCCGAATAAATTAATAGCGGTATCCATTCGAAAAAACAAATAAATGGACATTCGTGATTTTTCTAAAACAAAAATTGTGTATTTCAGTTATTTTTTCTATGTATATTGAAAATGGGATAAATAAATCTTTCTAAAGATAAACAGTTTTTAATTTAAATAACATTCATTATATTTAATAAACAAAATACTGTATTTTTAATACTCACTATGAAAATAAAGTAATAAATCTTTGGAATAAAACCAAAATCTATGAATAAATTGTCCCTTGATGGAATGAAGACAGCGCCATTAAACACATGTTTCATTTTGAAACATTTCTCACTGAATCCAAAGATACGCTTTATTTTTCGTTTCTCTTTGCATCATTGCTTCCATTGCTTCTATGTTCTCAATATAATGCATATCGCTATGAAAAATTCTCATATAGTATCAGTGATCAAAATTCCTTTAATTTTAACTAGAATTTTTAATTTTTTTGCGTTTTAGTAATGCTTTGAATGTATATTAAAAATTCGATAACATTTAAAAAATTAAAAATTGCCATACTTTGCAAGAACTTTAAAAATGTATTATTTTGTTAAAAGTATTTATTTAACTAAATATATTTTGTATAATAATAAATATAAATAAGTTATAATAAAAAGTTTTAGATATATGTATGCATATCATAATTATGGGTTAAAAGATATAAAATGGGCATGAATTACCTAAATGAAAAAAATTCAATTTATTTTACACAATAAAAAATACATTAAAAGAGTGTAGCATGTGACTCGACAATTACACGTTAAATTGTGATTTGGCAAACGCCATTAACAGTTGAAATCGTTAAGTCGTAATAAACCGTCAAAAAGGTTAATAAAATATGTTCTACAATGATAACATAAATCATAAAAAATTATTATTTTCCTAAATCTGTGTTGGCATTTTAACTGCCCTAAATGGTTTAAATTAATGGGATCAATTTATAAAAAAACATAATTTTAGAAATTGATTATTAATTTCATTTTCAACGCTTTTCATTAAATAACCTTTTTTGTTGAAAATGTAACTCATTTTACCATAAATGAATCTGCCACTTGAAATAAGCTGAATTTTTTTAAATATAAATTTGATTTAAATCCTTATAAAAAGTACTCTTAAACATTGGTGGCACTTCTCTTGGAAAAACCAATCTTATATAGGAATTTATTTTCATTTATTTTCTTGCATCTGTAAATCTGTCATTTTCTAGACAAGAAGCGCTGAGTTATGACACTCAATTATTTACAATAAAATGGTTTATCACCTTTGAATTAACCTAAATATTAATTCTTATAAATTTTCAATTAGAGAATTGAAGCATTAAATTTGAACAAACTTCCTTGTTTATATTAATATCGTTGAAATTAATATTTCAAATTGTTTTTTCAAAATTTCGATACACGGGTTACTAATACTTGAAGATTGTGAGATCTTTTTCACTGAAACTGTTACTTTACTATATATTTTAAACTAAACGTAATGTACTAGAATAACATTATAATAGTTTAGTTTCATAATATTAACCATTTTTAAATTGGATAAAAGTTATTTTACTTAAGAAAAATATATTAGTTCAATATTTACTCAATTGAATCCAGTTTAATTAAGATATAGATAGTTTTAGATAAAATATATTGACTTAATGATGATGGCATATGGAAAACCTTAACTCTCCATTTAGAAATTATTTTTTATCAATGAATTTTGATTCAATTACTTAAAAACTAATTGTAAGAAGAGCTCAATCGACGTCTTTGAATGATTTCTTCCTATCCCTTTAATGACAGTTTTGTATATACATTAACACCTTCCTTAACAAATAAAAACAATAATAACATTAATTTTTTTTTTCTTAACTTGACTTATTCTACATAAATTGTCCCACACTACTATCTTCATTTGTCCCTTATTTTGTTAATTTATATGCACTTAAGCAAAATGCTTATTTTCGCATGACAAATTTTTCTAGCCAATCGTCTTTATTCAGTAAGTAAACAACAAAAGTGATGACAACATCTCACGTCAACTCAACAATAAATTAGAGATTGATGTTTTTCTTCTACGAAACGATTTTCTAACAACTCTAGTATCACTGTTCTTTTGTATACGTATAACTGACAACATGACGATTCGCAAATAATTTTGCGCTTGAACCCTATTTACATTTTGCGATTCATTTGGAATTCAATTGGAATTGGAATTTAACAATTGAAGAGCTTAGTGGAAGAATGTGCTAAGTGTCATTTTTGAAAAAAATTAGATTTTTGGGAAAATGAACATATTATTCCATCCTTAAAAAAAACAAATTTCCCCTTTTTCATAAACTTAATGTGAAGTATATTTTTTAACGTTGCAAGAACCGTTTTTAAAGGATTTAAATGCAAACTAAAAACTTTCAAGATCCTTTTCTCGTTTACATTTTACCACCGTTTACAGCTTCCACCGTTTATAACGTAAAAAGTGGAATGTATTATAATCGTTCAGTCCGTCTGTCTGTCCGTCACCCACTTTCATAGCCCAAACTACAAATGCTACGGAAAAGTGTGATACGTCAAAAAATTCATCGCATCAAAATTTGAATACATTGAAAATTTCAGAAAATAATTCGAATTCGCAGTACTTCAATTATTTAAAAAACTGCAAAATTTAATGATCATTTAAAAAGCACAGGAAGTCATTTTTATTAGAATTAAATCACCATTGCCATTCGCAACAATCACTCGAGAAACTTTAATTCTTTTAGACAATAAATTAAAATAAATTTATATTTGCGACGTCGATCAGTTTGAAATGACGTCAAATATATTTCACTACGAGATTCTTTGTACGTTGATATGAAATGTTTTAATTCTATTTAAAAGCTAGGAATATTACATATTTATTCTTTGAAATATAAATTAATTTTTGCAAATGATAAGTAATAATTATTGAATTTTCGAAATAAAATAAATGAAACTAGCCAAATTTGCTTAAAGTTAATAAGATTAATTTGTTTGGTTTTTCAACAAATGGACAGTTAATGACAATTGTTAAAACTACTTTTTATTAACCTACTTTTTTTTAAAGCTGTGGCTTACAAATTTGTGATTTATCAATTCTGAATGTGTCGTAATCATCATCGAATTCACCGCTAAATGTTGACAAGAAACAAAGTTTATTGCATCTAAATGTAAAAATAGGCTAGTACAAAAAATTAGTTTCTTTCGTTTCGAATAAATAAATGAAATAAATTTTTTAATAAATTCTTATAAGCCTTCAAGTGATCATGTGAATATTTCTAAAATATTGTAAATGTCTAAAGTATGTATAAACAGTGATATAATACACGTCTGCGATGTGTAAAGTAGAGTATCATGCAAAGATGGGTGGGTCTATCAAGCAAATTGCAATGAAATTCCCAGTACAAAACACCCCAAACGTCTGTGCTTGTCTCACAAAATTCTTAATCAGGATTGGAGAAGCGAATCAGGACAGCCTGCCTTACCCCACAAAAAATAGCAGCATTACATGTTTCAGACCATTTAAATTAAAAGAAAAATGCCTTTATTATATTTAAATTACATGGAGAATAAGCCTAAATGATGGAAATGTGCGTTTTGAAATCTTTTGACTTCAAGCAAAGTTAGAATGAAATTTCTCGCCATCTGTGTCAGTTTACACTCAATTTCCAAATGTATATTATAAAATAAACGTGTTCATTAAATATCATTCTGTTAATTAGCATTGATAATTAAAATTAGATATTTTAAATAATTTCCCCCTGTTAACTTAACGAGTATATAATTCCTTACCTTTTGTTGGAGTCTCTCTTCGTCAATAATCATTGATTTTGCCATTAAGCCTTACATTCATATAATTGAAAATAATTTATTTTCAAGTAAAAAACATTGTCAAGCTATGGGAATCAGTTGGAAGAAATACAGGGTATTCTATTTTTAAATTTAAAATCCGCCGAAACTTCAAAGAGTATAATTAGGTATTAAAATTTTAACATTTTTCAACCCAAGTGCACACAGTTTGAAGACTTGACATGCAGCTTAATTAACCAAGCTTTATTTGACTTGAAATGAATGAATCTCATTGGGCAAATATTGGGTTTGTCACTCAAAGAAGGTGACGTTTGTGTTATGTCGCATTGAAGATGAAGAAATTCTGCTAGTTTCCTGTTTGATTTATTGCAATTTCGATATTAGTTTGACGGATGGTATGAAATATAAAATTAGTAGTTATATATCTGTCATTTACTTACAATTTGTTTACTGAATTTGTTAAGTTTCGCTAAATGATTTTTAAATGCTGAAGTTAAGTTTATAAAATTACCACTGTTGTGTAAGTCTAAGATTCATTGACTATTTAAACACACGTACTCTAAACATCTCGAATTCCAGCCTTATTTAAAAAAAAAAATATTTGTTTTCCATCTTTCAGTCCAAAAGTTTTTTTTTTATTATTAAAAAGAGGGTTTTAAATGTTTAAGCTAAAACACTGGGGGTTCCGCGTGAGGCTGACCACCTTACCGGGACATATGCCTAGCACCCCAGAGCTCTAGGTCACGAAAGCTGAAATGGGCACGGCAGGCCTTGGCCCAGTAATAGGATGTTGCGCCGAGGAGTTTAGTTTAGTTTTTTCTTTTTTGAAACTAACTCGTTACTAACGGTCATCTAACCTTCTTAACCTTTGACAACTTGCTACAAAAATATTTTATTAAAATTGGAAAAGTTTGAAATTAGATTATTTAATTGTTATTACGAACCAGTAATTTATTTATAATGAGTTAAATTCATTTACTTCTCTAACCAAAACTTAACAAGTAAATTAACAAATAATACTGGATAATGTTTTTTTCATTAATCTTGTGATAATTTTTATATGAAGACAACTTCTCGTTCAAATGTCATATTTATAAACTATTTAAAGATGTTGTTGATAAACCAAAAAATATAATAGTAATGAATAGCGGAGTAGAAAATAAAGCACAAACATAAGAAAAATGTAACTAAAATAGTTCCAGGAAGTTATTTTTGTAATACTGAAAATAATATCAAGGTTTATCCAGGAAAAAAATAATACGCAACCACAATACCTAAAGTACTCCGAAAGCCACCACAGTGGAAACGATATGCTGGAATCACGCCTTAGCTTAATGGCAAGATTATTTTGTCGGCAAGGCAGAAAACAAAAAAATAAAGAATTTTCTGGTAAATAAAAGAACTTCTTCGTGTACACACATGAACGAAGGAAGTAAAGGACAAAGAATTCAGGAGAGAAAAAAACTTGCTCATTCCACAGAAAGAGCATTCTTCAAGACCATTGGAAGTATTTAGGTTCATTTAAAATAATTGTTGTCGACGGTTTTGTTTATTGTGTGATACATGTGTTGAAGCTTTTGAATGTGATTTGAATCAAACTAAAACAAGCATTTCTTACAAGACTAAGGGCGTGTAACACTACATGGAGATACATCAAATTACAAACCCGAAATATGGTAATATCAATAACTTTAAAAGTTAAAAAATTCTAGGCACTTGCACATGCAAAATTTTGCAAAAACATTATGAAGTCCGACACCTACTGAGAACTCAAAATTACCCTTAAAAACAACAAATAAGTAATATGGCAGCAGCCCTTGGCGCATGCATAAGGTACCTGACAGGTACTAAGAACTCTTTAAATTTTAAGTCCGCAGTTGTTGAATATATTCAGAAAGACAGAAGAACCAAAGATCAAAACCCACTTTTTTCAGTATCAGCATCTTCCAAAACGCGCGAAGAGCACAAAATCTCTATGTCGGATTTTCAACTCCATCGCCATACTTTCATTACTTTTTATTTCATATCAGATAATTTGAAGTAATAAGTGTTTTTATGAATCTATATGCTGAATTTCTATGTTTTTTTTTAAAATCTATGCTTTGAAAACAAATAGGGATACAAAATGGTCTAAAATATAGCCATTTTAAAGTTTTGCTAACTTTGAAAAGGACATAAGAATGATTAAAATTTGACAGAACACTAATAATAGCATAGTAATTTAATGTTTTTATGATAATCTAAACAGTTACTAAAATTATAGTGACATGTATAAATTGCATATTTTAGGATAAGTTACTTAGTTGTTAAGATATGGAATGTTTAATTCCATTTAAAAGTGAGGAATATTACATATATTTATTCTTTGAAATATAAATAATTTTTGCAACGATAAGTAAATTATTGAATTTTCGAAATAAAATAAATGAAACTAGCCAAATTTTTTGTCACCTACCAAGTTCTTCACTAAGCTCAGCTTCCACTCTCTATAGAAACATCTAATAATAGTCATAGTAATTTAATGTTTTATGATAAATCTAAACAGTTACTAAATTTAGTGACATGTATAAATTGCATATTTTAGGATAAGTTACTTAGTTGTTAAAGTTAGTTATTAATCATTATAACAATGCAACATTGCACAGGAGTATGGGACATACCATGATTAAGGATAATTATTCAAAATTAAATAATTCAAGTATTACAACACCAATGTTATTTTAATTTAAAAACCTATATAAAAAACACTATGATCCAGTTTTTCACATCCCCACATAAAATGATGCGGACAAATCCCTGCCATGGTCGTTGCTATCGAAGTCACGCGACGCAATCGCAATTTGTAGAGCAACCTCCCCCGTGGGGATATTGTCCCCAAAACAACGGAAAGGCAATCTTCATTCAGGTTCTTTTAGCAAAAAGACAACTGGCGATTGGGAAGCCAAACACAATAATTAATTAATATGGTTTCTTGCTTTGTTCGTTCGAAAGTAATTGATTGTTCGGTAATTGGTTAAATGTCGTGAATTAAAGTTTGGATTATTAGTTGGGCGTCTTTTGGTTTTGTCTTTGGTTAGTTGTTATTTTCTTAAATTGCTTGGATTTCGGACAATTTAACATTTTTAACCTTTTATTGTTGAGAGTGCATTAATAGTTGGGAGATGTTTCCTATGGTATTTCTACTATTTATTAGTTTGCCTTTGCATAAAGTTTAATGAATAGTTATAAAAAATGAATTTTTAACTAATTATGTAAAACTATTTACTTACTTATACAATAGTAGGTAGTAGCTAATTTAATAAAATCTAGATTTTTGACAAATTTAAACTAAAACAACCTTTTGATAAGAAGACAGTTGTAACAGTTTAACATTAATTAAGTAAACTAATATAAGTAAAATAATAAATAATAAAAGTATAAATGGTTTTAAAGCGCTGGAATTTGTTTTTAGTTTATAAAAAATGTCTATGATCCACGCTGTAAAAAACGCAGACGCATTACAGGGAAATTTTGGGCTGCTGCAGAGTTTTTAGCAGTATAATGTTCCAATAATATATCAGTAACTCCCCCTAAAAATTTAAACATCCCACATAAAACCATTAGAGATTTGGAAGATGTCAAAAACTGTCGTTTACATTTTAGCTTCCACACTACGTTTATAACGTAAAAAGTGGAAGGTATTATAATCGTTCAGTCCGTCTGTCTGTCATCCACTTTCATAGCCCAAACTACAAATACTACGGACAAGTGTTATACGTCACAAAATTCAGCGCATCAAAATTAGAGTACATTGAAAATTTCAGAAAATAATTCGGATTCGAAGTTCTTTAATTATTTAAAAAACTGCAAAATTCAATGCTCATTTAAAAAGCATAGGAAGCCATTTTTATTAGAATTAAATCACCATTTCCATTCGCAACTATCGCTCGAGAAACTTTAATTCTTTTAGACAATAAATTAAAATAAATTTATTTTTGCGACATCGATCAGTTTGAAATGACGTCAAATATATTTCACTACGAGATTCTTTGTACTTTGATATGGAATGTTTTAATTCTATTTAAAAGTGAGGAATATTACATATATTTATTCTTTGAAATATAAATTAATTTTTACAAACGATAAGTAATAATTATTGAATTTTCGAAATAAAATAAATGAAACTAGCCAAATTTTTTGTCACCTACAAGTTCTTCCACTAAGCTCAGCTTCACTCTCTATAGAAACATCTAATAATAGTCTAGTAATTTAATTTTTTTAATGATAAATCTAAACAGTTACTAAAATTATAGTGACATGTATAAATTGCATATTTTAGGACAAGTTACTTAGTTGTCAAAGTTAGTTATTAATCATTATAACAATGCAACATTGCACAGGAGTATGGACATACATGATTAAGGATAATTATTCAAAATAAATAATTCAAGTATTACAACACCAATGTTATTTTAATTTAAAAACATATACAAGAAACACTATGTCCTATTTTTCACATCCCCACATAAAATGATGCGGACAAATCCCTGCCATGGTCTTGCTATCGAAGTCACGCGACACATCGCAATTTGTAAAGCAACCTCCCCCGTGGGGATATTGTTCCCAAAACAACGGAAAGGCAATCTTCATTTCAGGTTCTTTTAGTAAAAAGACAACTGGCGATTGGGAAGCCAAACACAATAATTAATTAATATGGTTTCTTGCTTTGTTCGTTCGAAAGTAATTGATTGTCTGGTAATTGGTTAAATGTCGTAATTGAAGTTTGGATTATTAGTTGGCGTCTTTTGGTTTTGTTTTTGGTTGTTATTTTCTTAAATTGCTTGGATTTCGGACAATTTAACAGTTTTAACTTATGTTGTAGTGATTAATAGTTTGGGAGATAGTTTCCTATGTATTCTACTATTTATTAGTTGCCTTGCATAAAGTAATGAATATTATATAACTAATTATGTAAAACTATTTAACTTATACACGGTTGGTAGTAGCTAATTTAATAAAATCTGAGGATTTTTGACAAATTTAAACTAAAACTTCTTTTTGATAAGAAGACAGTTGTAAAAGTTATAAATAAAAATTTAGTAAAATAATATAAGTAATAAAAGTAAAATAATATAAGTAAAATAATATAATAATAAAAGTATAAAGGGTTTTAAAGCGTTGGAATTTGTTTTTAGTTTATAAAAAAAATGTCTATGATCCACGCTGTAAAAGACGCATACGCATTACAGGGAAATATTTTGGGCAGCTGCACAGTTTTTAGCAGTATAATGTTCCAATAATATATCAGTAACTTTCCTTAAAAATTTAAACATCCCACATAAAACCATTAGTGACTCGGAAAATTTCAAAAACTGTCCATTTGTATGCAAAAAATGGGATGACTCCACTATTATTTTTGCTTCTCTCTTAACTCCATGCTTCTTGAAATGGTATATGCTGGATTTGAAATACCAAACTTTGTGCCCATTAGTTAAACCGCTTCATTACCCTGGCCATGCATCGCGGCCATAGTTGCTTTTTTACGATGCATTATATTGAATTGTCCAAAAGGATGTATTTAAACGATTTTACTTATGTTTCTGATTAAAACCTGAAAATCCAAATGAGTGATGTAAACTTGAAAAAACCAAGTTCGTTTGTGATATGTAAGAGTAAAGTTACGAATTTTTACAGTGTAGGTCCCAACTTAAGTTGAGTTGATGATGTTTCAACTAAATATGAATTTAGTCAAACATATATTCACTACCCATCACCAATACCAGCATCATTATTTCAGTGTAAAATAATGCTAACACTACTCCTTTTCATACTAAGTCCAAATTTTCTTATTAATAAGTTGTATTTTTTTAAATTCCTAATCTTAAATTTCTTTAAGAAAAAAAAACTACAGCTGTTTTGATCAATTTTGCCTGGCCCGGAATTTATTTAGAGGCTATTATTTGATTAGAATTTTCGCTATAGCTTGCATTAGTCAGAAATTTAAAATTGTATCCATAATTTTTTTCTTGTTAGTTTGAAAGTAATCGTAGAAAAAAATGATAAAAAATCTGCTCTTTCTCATTTTTTTGGTTTTTTTTGTTACTTAAAATGTTTAAAATTTGTCAATCGAAAAGTAACAAAATACATAAATAAGTCATTAAAAATAATTATTGAAAAATATTAAATTTCTATTTTACCGTTTACCGCCCTACGAAGACCTTTATGAGGACCACTGTCTGCAGATCGCTGAAGCAGTCTATGAGACCTTTGGTCCCATGCAATCCTTATCCATGGACACGACATCATCATCATTTAAAAATAAAATTTTGATTTGATAGTTTTTGATGTTTTACAGTAACTGTTGTAACTTAAAAATATTTTAATGCAATTTTTATGAAAAGTCGATTTAAAGTATTTATATTTGAACTATAATAAAGATGGGAAATAAAAATAAATGATGAATTTACGAAAGAACAGCATTTTTCAGTCACTTTCCTAAAGAGTAATTCTCAAAAGCTATTATCAGCATTATGAAAACAATTTTTTTTAAAAATAAAAGAATTACTTTTTATAGAAAAAAAAATTATATTTTACTATGTAAAAATCAGTTCTGATTAATATTTATAAAAATGTATTTCAGGCTAAAGAAAAAAATTTGTCAGGAAACTTTTTTTCAGCAGCTTGTGAATGTCGATATCATAGTTATTAAAAATTATCTGAAAGAGGGGACTATAGAGAAAAAAAACTATTGTAAGTTTTTTCTTAAGTGTTCTCGCAGTTTAATAACTAAGATTATCGAATAAATCTATAACCACTTCAACTATTTTTATTATTTTTAATTCTTATAAATTCATATATTTTATAAAATTGATTATTATTAAATTTTTATATTTGATTATTTTGTTATGAAAATATTGTATTGGAGACTGGGGAGCCTTGGCCATAAGGGAGACCTGGCCCACCTTTAAATTTTAGTATTTTCTCAATAGATGGTACTCAAAGCTACTGCTGTCAGCAGATAGCCACCTTAGTTTTATTGAGCTACTTTTTTGCATTGAAGAGAAAATAAAAAAAGAAAGTTTCTCACCCCAAAAAGTAAACATTTTAGACATAATTTGTAAGATTTTTTCAGAAAAACCAATTCAATAAAGTTTAAGTATATGGTATTTTTAAAATACTGTTATATTAAGGTTTTATTTTAGGTGTAAAGTTTGTGCAATGAAGTAGGCTTCAAAGCACCATGTGCCATTCTTTACGAAATGTCTACGTGGGGAGGGTTGGCCACTCTATGTAAGGGAGGGAGGCTTGGCCACTGGACCAAGCCTCCCTAAGTGAACTAGTTATGAAAATTTATACATAATGTTTATCAAATACACGGTTAATAATAACGTATGATTATAACTTTATGAAGGTAATAGATTGATTATTAGTATTTGTACTTGTTTAGAATAAAAAGAAAAACTCAACTAAATCAAACTTATCATTTATGACCAAATATCAAACTTTTTCTGCAAAAACTATATACGTTATTAATTCAAGTATAATAATACTCCAGATTAATATTAAGATATATCAGACTTTTTCTTTATAGGGGAGGGGGACGAACGAGTAGCTTTGAAAGTGCGCTTTGACTTGGACTTTTACAGTTTGTGCCGTTAAAATAAAAATCAAACTGAGGCTTATATATTGTGCATTTTAATGTGTGTACAAACTGAATAAAATATATGTGGTTGTTCGTTTTTTATGTGATAGAAATTCAAGCTGACTCGAAACATAAAACAAGATGAAAATTAGTAGCTCGATTTAATAACATTTTAAGTTAGTTTTAGAATATCAATTAATGCAAAACAAAATTACAAAAACGTCCTTTCAATTTTACAACATCTCTTCGTCCATTTTTAGTTTCCAATACACACGACACGGTCACAGTTATTTTTGCTTCACTCTTTCCAGACTTACAATGACGATCGCAGCGCCCTCTGGCGCCCCCAGATGAGTTGGACAAAGTCTGATCTCTACACCTTCCCTCCAGTTTGACAGGCTGAACCATGTTGCGATCTGTCAAACTAAAGTTCTGTTTTTGACGAAGTCCAGTCTACAAGTCTTTCCAAATAGTCCGAACCACTGTATATATGTGTGTAAGTGTCTGCGTCCCCCTACATTGCTTACATGCAAGAGCTGACAAGATACACACGAAACTTAACTAAATAATGTGTACACAATTTACTATTACTTAAAATATTCACATCTAAGATAACACAATTACTAAGACTTACAAATAAGTGAACACAAATTTAGAAGTACACAATGCAATATAGCTAATATTCTAAGCTATTCAAATAATAATAGTAATTCCAAATAAAAATAGAATATACTCATTCTTTTAGAAACTACTACTTTCTTCATATAAGCGGGATAAAGCATGCTATTTGCTTTCCAGTATGATAAATTGTACTTGTAACGAGGAGAGCAAAACGCGCTGCAATCGAGCATTCTTGGACCCTTCGTCAGACTTAAGGGTAGTCAGTGTACAAGTTCCTTGAGCTCCGTATGTCCAAACTTCAAACTTTCCAAGAGCCCAAATAACCGCAAATGCCTCTCTCTCGATTGTGCTCCATTTCGACTGGGCAGGGGTAAGTTTCTGACTTGCGAATGTGATAGGTTGAGGTCTTCCACGGCTGTCACTCTGCATCAAGCAAGCTCCTATCTCCATATCTCCCTATTTCTTGACATCCCTCAACAGCCCATCCCACCAAAAAGACATAGCAATTCTATCTCTCGATTTCTTTGCTGCCAGATGTCCACCTGTCGGAGTTTCATGGGCTAGCTTAAATGTCTGTCCTGCGGCATTCCGGTACAACCAGTTGTACAGCTGGGGAAAAAAAAACGATCCACCCTTCATATTTCGGCTGCTATTGGTCAAGGAATTTTGTGCAAGGTGTCATTTTTCAGGAAATAGCGTAAGGAATTAAGAACTTTCAACCAAAATTGTATAAGGGGTCGTCTACATATTAAAATGAGTACCAACTTTGAAAATTCCAATAGCAACACCCAATTTTTTTACATAAAAATGTTCAGCAACTTCAAAATACCCCAGGTATAAAAAAGAATTATTCATTTTGCATTATTTGCTGAGATATTAAAGCATTAATTTTCATTTCGTTTGGGGTGAAATCTCCAAATTGATAAAGGTAATACTTAGGGTGTTTTTCGAAACGACAAGCTAGCGAAAGGGTTACTATAATCTCGCCAAAGGATGCTAGAATTAAACCTTCTTCACTAATATTGTGATTTTTTTTTATGTTTTTACCTTTTTTTTTTAAATTTTGGATTTTAAAAGTCAGAAATAAAATAAAGGGTAGACGAGAAAAAGTTTTAATTTTAAATTAAGTCACATATACGATTATTTATAACGAACAGATTTCAAATGCGATTAGTTACAATCAGACAAACATGATTATTACATTTATGTTTTACATTTTATGCAAATTTTTGTTTCATTCATATTGCTACAAAAGGTTGGTTTAAAATTCGGCACACTGGGTCTGGGACATAACCCGACAGCCGAAATCCCGACAAGCCAAAATTCCGACAAGCCAAAATCTCGAATGAGTCAAAATCCCGAATGGGTCTAAATCCCGAAAATAGATTTTTGTCCATTTCCCGATTTTTTTAAATATTAGAGATTATTTATTTATTTAGTTATTTAGTCAGTTATTTAATCAGTTAGTTAGTCAGTTAGTTAGTTAGTCAGTCAGTTAGTTAGCCAGTCAGTTAGTTAGTCAGTAAGTTAGTCAGTCAGTCAGTCATCAGTTAGTTAGTCAGTCAGTTAGTCAGTTAATCAGTCAGTTAATTAGTCAATTAGTTAATCAGTCAGTTAGTTAGTCAGTCAGTCCGTTAGTTAGTCCGTTAGTCAGTCGGTTAGTTATTCAGTTAGTCAGTCCGTTAGTTAGTAAGTCAGTCAGTCAGTTAGTCAGTCAATTAATCACCCCGTTAGTTAGTCCAGACTGACTACCTTAGTCTAACTGACTGTCAATTAGTTAGTCAGTGAACTGACTGACTCACTGACTAACTAATTGACTGACTGGCTAACTAACGGACTAACTGACTGACTCACCGACTAACTAATTGATTGACTGGCTAACTAATGGACTAACTAGAGCTGACTAACTTACGGACTGACTAACTAACGGACTGACTAACTAACGGACTGACTAACTAACGGACTGACTAATTAACTGACCGACTAACTAACCGACTGACTATTTAACTAACCGACTGACTGACTAACTAACGGACTGACTAAATAACTAACTGACTAAATAACTAAATAAATAAGTAATCTCTAATAATTAAAAAAAATCGAGGAAATAACATATTGGAAATTTTATAATAAAATAATTATAAATAATATTGGAAATAACATACATTCAAAAACTTAGTAATCGATATAATTTAATGTTAATTATACAAACAAAATACATTGTATGCAATTGAAATAAGAAAAGATTTTTAGACATTTGACAGACATCAATAATTTGAATAAACATTTACCAAAAACGCTTTTCATCCACCAAACGATAATGCAAATTAGGATCCAATTTGCTAAGTAATTTTTTTCACGGTCCCTAAAATTCGTTTTTTTTCAGTTTTTTTACAATAACTCGGCAAATAATTGTTGTTGAATTAAAAAATTCGGGATTTCGGTTCTACTTGATCTACTTTATCGATTTATGTAACAAACATTTGGGGTTGCTATTCATGTTTTATTTTTTATTATTTAAATTTAAATAAAAAAATAATAAAAATAAAAAATTGATGAAAAAACTTGTGTGATTTGTTTTTTGTAAGATTAAGAAGTATATAATGAAAAAAATGTTGGTTTAATTCATTTTATTTGTGGAGGTATGAATAAAAGTTTGTGAAACTTTTTAACATTATAACACCCTTTCGTTAGCTTGTCGTTTCGAAAAGACACCCTAAATATTACCTTTTTCAATTTGGAGATTTCCCCCTAAACGAGTTCAAAATTAATGCTTTAATATCTCAGCAAATAATGCAAAATGAATAATTCTTTTTTATACCTGGGGTATTTTGATGGTGCTGAACATTTTTATGTAAAAAACTGGGTGTTAAAGTCCGCAGTTGTTGAATATATTCAGAAAGACAGAAGAACCAAAGATCAAAACCCACTTTTTTTAGCATCAGCATCTTCCAAAACGCGCGAAGAGCACAAAATCTCTATGTCGGATTTTCAACTCCATCGCCATACTTTCATTACTTTTTATTTCATATCAGATAATTTGAAGTAATAAGTGTTATTTATGAATCTATATGCTGAATTTCTATGTTTTTTTTTAAATCTATGCTTTGAAAACAAATAGGGATACAAAATGGTCTAAAATATAGCCAATTTTTAAAGTGTTTGCTAACTTTGGAAAAAGGACATAAGAATGATTTAAAATTTGACAGAAACATCTAATAATAGTCATAGTAATTTAATGTTTTTAATGATAAATCTAAACAGTTACTAAAATTATAGTGACATGTATAAATTGCATATTTTAGAATAAGTTACTTATTGTTAAAGATATGGAATATTTTAATTCCATTTAAAAGTGAGGAATATTACATATATTTATTCTTTGAAATATAAATTAATTTTTGCAAACGATAAGTAATAATTATTGAATTTTCGAAATAAAATAAATGAAACTAGCCAAATTTTTTGTCACCTACCAAGTTCTTCCACTAAGCTCAGCTTCCACTCTCTATAGAAACATCTAATAATAGTCATAGTAATTTAATGTTTTTTAATGATAAATCTAAACAGTTACTAAAATTATAGTGACATGTATAAATTGCATATTTTAGGATAAGTTACTTAGTTGTTAAAGTTAGTTATTAATCATTATAACAATGCAACATTGCACAGGAGTATGGGACATACCATGATTAAGGATAATTATTCAAAATTAAATAATTCAAGTATTACAACACCAATGTTATTTTAATTTAAAAACCTATATAAAAAACACTATGATCCAGTTTTTCACATCCCCACATAAAATGATGCGGACAAATCCCTGCCATGGTCGTTGCTATCGAAGTCACGCGACGCAATCGCAATTTGTAGAGCAACCTCCCCCGTGGGGATATTGTCCCCAAAACAACGGAAAGGCAATCTTCACTTCAGGTTCTTTTAGCAAAAAGACAACTGGCGATTGGGAAGCCAAACACAATAATTAATTAATATGGTTTCTTGCTTTGTTCGTTCGAAAGTAATTGATTGTTCGGTAATTGGTTAAATGTCGTGAATTAAAGTTTGGATTATTAGTTGGGCGTCTTTTGGTTTTGTCTTTGGTTAGTTGTTATTTTCTTAAATTGCTTGGATTTCGGACAATTTAACGTTTTTAACCTTTTATTGTTGAGAGTACATTAATAGTTGGGAGATGTTTCCTATGGTATTTCTACTATTTATTAGTTTGCCTTTGCATAAAGTTTAATGAATAATTATAAAAAATGAATTTTTAACTAATTATGTAAAACTATTTACTTACTTATACAAAGTAGGTAATAGCTAATTTAATAAAAATCTGAGGATTTTTGACAAATTTAAACTAAAACAACCTTTTGATAAGAAGACAGTTGTAACAGTTATAAGCATTAAGTAAACTAGTATAAGTAAAATAATATAATAATAAAAGTATAAATGGTTTTAAAGCGCTGGAATTTGTTTTTTAGTTTATAAAAAAATGTCTATGATCCACGCTGTAAAAAACGCAGACGCATTACAGGGAAATTTTGGGCTGCTGCAGAGTTTTTAGCAGTATAATGTTCCAATAATATATCAGTAACTCCCCCTAAAAATTTAAACATCCCACATAAAACCATTAGAGATTTGGAAGATGTCAAAAACTGTCGTTTACATTTTAGCTTCTACACTACGTTTATAACGTAAAAAGTGGAAGGTATTATAATCGTTCAGTCCGTCTGTCTGTCATCCACTTTCATAGCCCAAACTACAAATACTACGGACAAGTGTTATACGTCACAAAATTCAGCGCATCAAAATTAGAGTACATTGAAAATTTCAGAAAATAATTCGGATTCGAAGTTCTTTAATTATTTAAAAAACTGCAAAATTCAATGCTCATTTAAAAAGCATAGGAAGCCATTTTTATTAGAATTAAATCACCATTTCCATTCGCAACTATCGCTCGAGAAACTTTAATTCTTTTAGACAATAAATTAAAATAAATTTATTTTTGCGACATCGATCAGTTTGAAATGACGTCAAATATATTTCACTACGAGATTCTTTGTACTTTGATATGGAATGTTTCAATTCTATTTAAAAGTGAGGAATATTACATATATTTATTCTTTGAAATATAAATTAATTTTTTCAAACGATAAGTAATAATTATTGAATTTTCGAAATAAAATAAATGAAACTAGCCAAATTTTTTGTCACCTACCAAGTTCTTCCACTAAGCTCAGCTTCCACTCTCTATAGAAACATCTAATAATAGTCATAGTAATTTAATGTTTTTAATGATAAATCTAAACAGTTACTAAAATTATAGTGACATGTATAAATTGCATATTTTAGGATAAGCTACTTAGTTGTCAAAGTTAGTTATTAATCATTATAACAATGCAACATTGCACAGGAGTATGGGACATACTATGATTAAGGATAATTATTCAAAATCAAATAATTCAAGTATTACAACACCAATGTTATTTTAATTTAAAAACATATACAAAGAAACACTATGTTCCTATTTTTCACATCCCCACATAAAATGATGCGGACAAATCCCTGCCATGGTCGTTGCTATCGAAGTCACGCGACGCAATCGCAATTTGTAAAGCAACCTCCCCCGTGGGATATTGTTCCCAAAACAACGGAAAGGCAATCTTCATTTCAGGTTCTTTTAGTAAAAAGACAACTGGCGATTGGGAAGTCAAACACAATAATTAATTAATATGGTTTCTTGCTTTGTTCGTTCGAAAGTAATTGATTGTCTGGTAATTGGTTAAATGTCGTAAATTGAAGTTTGGATTATTAGTTGGCGTCTTTTGGTTTTGTTTTTGGTTGTTATTTTCTTAAATTGCTTGGATTTCGGACAATTTAACAGTTTTAAGATGTTTCCTAGTGTATTTCTACTATTTATTAGTTTGCCTTTGCATAAAGTTTAATGAATAATTATAAAAAAATGAATTTTTAACTAATTATGTAAAACTATTTACTTACTTATACACGGTTGGTAGTAGCTAATTTAATAAAAATCTGAGGATTTTTGACAAATTTAAACTAAAACTTCTTTTTGATAAGAAGACAGTTGTAAAAGTTATAAACATTTAGTAAAATAATATAAGTAAAATAATATAAGTAAAATAATATAAGTAAAATAATATAAGTAAAATAATATAATAATAAAAGTATAAAGGGTTTTAAAGCGTTGGAATTTGTTTTTAGTTTATAAAAAAAAATGTCTATGATCCACGCTATAAAAGACGCATACGCATTACAGGGAAATTTTTTGGGCAGCTGCACAGTTTTTAGCAGTATAATGTTCCAATAATATATCAGTAACTTTCCTTAAAAATTTAAACATCCCACATAAAACCATTAGTGACTCGGAAAATTTCAAAAACTGTCCATTTGTATGCAAAAAATGGGATGACTCCACTATTATTTTTGCTTCTCTCTTAACTCCATGCTTCTTGAAATGGTATATGCTGGATTTGAAATACCAAACTTTGTGCCCATTAGTTAAACCGCTTCATTACCCTGGCCATGCATCGCGGCCATAGTTGCTTTTTTACGATGCATTATATTGAATTGTCCAAAAGGATGTATTTAAACGATTTTACTTATGTTTCTGATTAAAACCTGAAAATCCAAATGAGTGATGTAAACTTGAAAAAACCAAGTTCGTTTGTGATATGTAAGAGTAAAGTTACGAATTTTTACAGTGTAGGTCCCAACTTAAGTTGAGTTGATGATGTTTCAACTAAATATGAATTTAGTCAAACATATATTCACTACCCATCACCAATACCAGCATCATTATTTCAGTGTAAAATAATGCTAACACTACTCCTTTTCATGCTAAGTCTAAATTTTCTTATTAATAAGTTGTATTTTTTTAAATTCCTAATCTTAAATTTCTTTAAAAATGAAAAAAACTATAGCTGTTTTTATCAATTTTGCCTGGCCCGGAATTTATTTAGAGGCTATTATTTGATTAGAATTTTCGCAATAGCTTGCATTAGTCAGAAATTTAAAATTGTATCCATAATTTTTTTTCTTGTTAGTTTGAAAGTAATCGTAGAAAAAAAAATGATAAAAAATCTGCTCTTTCTCATTTTTTTTGGGTTTTTTGTTACTTAAAATGTTTAAAATTGTCAATCGAAAAGTAACAAAATACATAAATAAGTCATTAAAAATAATTATTGAAAAATATTAAATTTCTATTTTACCGTTTACCGCCCTACGAAGACCTTTATGAGGACCACTGTCTGCAGATCGCTGAAGCAGTCTATGAGACCTTTGGTCCCATGCAATCCTTATCCATGGACACGACATCATCATCATTTAAAAATAAAATTTTGATTTGATAGTTTTTGATGTTTTACAGTAACTGTTGTAACTTAAAAATATTTTAATGCAATTTTTATGAAAAGTCGATTTAAAGTATTTATATTTGAACTATAATAAAGATGGGAAATAAAAATAAAGGATGAATTTACGAAAAACAGCATTTTTCAGTCACTTTCCTAAAGAGTAATTCTCAAAAGCTATTATCAGCATTATGAAAACAATTTTTTTTAAAAATAAAAGAATTACTTTTTATAGAAAAAAAAATTATATTTTACTATGTAAAATCAGTTCTGATTTAATATTTATAAAAATTTATTTCAGGCTGAAGAAAAAAATTTGTCAGGAAACTTTTTTTCAGCAGCTTGTGAATGTCGATATCATAGTTATTAAAAATTATCTGAAAGAGGGGACTATAGAGAAAAAAAACTATTGTAAGTTTTTTCTTAAGTGTTCTCGCAGTTTAATAACTAAGATTATCGAATAAATCTATAACCACTTCAACTATTTTTATTATTTTTAATTCATATAAAGTCATATATTTTATATTTGATTATTTTGTTATGAAAATATTGTATTGGAGACTGGGGAGCCTTGGCCATAAGGGAGAGTTGGCCCACTTTTAAATTTTAGTATTTAACAAGAAGTTCATAAAGAACTAAAATAGCCTACTTTCCTTTTACTTAAATACTTACTGAAGTTCTAATCGGGAAAAAACTAGGTTCCTAACAGTAAATATCATCAACGGCCGTTCCTACACTAGATTGATACACATTAGAAAAAAAAATCGAAACACAGCATCCAGCTATAATTTAAACTTCGAAAAGCCAAAATCAACTATTTTCCTTAATATACTTTCGCAAATTAATTAAATATTATTTATCGTCTGCTCGCGATTTATTTGTAGTTCGAAGAATAATTAAATATTTATTAATAACAAAAGTAATGAAACTACTCCAAACTGCATTAAAAAATAATAAATGTAAATTAAAACTAAGCATAATTGTATGCAAAAGTATGCCTTGCCGCTTTCTTGGTACATAATTAATGAACAATCAAAGAATCAAATTGCGCTACATTTTATGACGTCATTCCAAACTGATTCATGAAAATATTATTTTGCTTCAAATATGTTTAAATAAATAAAGTTTCTCATGCCATTGTTGATTTGGCAACAGTGATTTAAATGACTCAAAATTGAATTTCAATGCTAATTCAATGGGAAATTCGCCGACAGATAGTAGATTTATGTCCGTCCGGACGTACAGACAGACGGACAAAAAGTATGAAATTTGGGTATCTGAGGTCATAGCTTTCTAACAAAAAAAGATTTTTAAGATCCGATGATTAGAACCGATTTTGGAAGGGGGGTACAGACAGACAGACAAACGGACAGACAGGCGGACAGACAGACGGACAGACAGACGAACAGACAGACATACGAACAGACAGACAGACAGATGGACATCAACCGCATTTCAATACCTTCAGTGATTTAAATGACTCAAAATTGAATTTCAATGCTAATTCAATGGGAAATTCGCCGACAGATAGTAGATTTATGTCCGTCCGGACGTACAGACAGACGGACAAAAAGTATGAAAGTTGGGTATCTGAGGTTATAGCTTTCTAACAAAAAAAGAATTTTAAGATCCGATGATTAGAACCGATTTTGGAAGGGGGGTACAGACGGACAGACAGGCGGACAGACAGACGGACAGACATACGAACAGACAGACATACGAACAGACAGACATACGAACAGACAGACAGACAGACAGATGGACATCAACCGCATTTCAATACCTACAGTGATTTAAATGACTCAAAATTGAATTTCAATGCTAATTCAATGGGAAATTCGCCGACAGATAGTAGATTTATGTCCGTCCGGACGTACAGACAGACGGACAAAAAGTATGAAAGTTGGGTATCTGAGGTCTTAGCTTTCTAACAAAAAAAGAATTTTTAAGATCCGATGATTAGAACCGATTTTGGAAGGGGGGTACAGACAGACAGACAAACGGACAGACAGGCGGACAGACATACGAACAGACAGACATACGAACAGACAGACAGGTGGACAGACAGACAGTTGGACATCAACCGCATTTCAATACCTACAGTGATTTAAATGACTCAAAATTGAATTTCAATGCTAATTCAATGGGAAATTCGCCGACAGATAGTAGATTTATGTCCGTCCGAACGTACAGACAGACGGACAAAAAGTATGAAAGTTGGGTATCTGAGGTTATAGCTTTCTAACAAAAAAAGAATTTTTAAGATCCGATGATTAGAACCGATTTTGGAAGGGGGGTACGGACAGACGGACAGACGGACAGACGGACAGACGGACATCGACCGCATGTCAATACCTACTTTTTCATTTTTTTAATTCTTTCGAATTAAAAAAAGAAAAAGTAGGCTAAAAATATTTTAGCATTTTCTCAATAGATGGTACTCAAAGCTACTGCTGTCAGCAGATAGCCACCTTAGTTTTATTGAGCTACTTTTTTGCATTGAGGAGAAAATAAAAAAAGAAAGTTTCTCACCCCAAAAAGTAAACATTTTAGACATAATTTGTAAGATTTTTTCAGAAAAACCAATTCAATAAAGTTTAAGTATATGGTATTTTTAAAATACTGTTATATTAGGGTTTTATTTTAGGTGTAAAGTTTGTGCAATGAAGTAGGCTTCAAAGCACCATGTGCCAATCTTTACGAAATGTCTAGGTGGGGAGGGTTGGCCACTCTATGTAAGGGAGGGTTGGCCACTGGACCAAGGCTCCCTAAGTGAACTAGGTATGAAAATTTATACATAATGTTTATCAAATACACTGTTAATAATAACGTATGATTATAACTTTATGAAGGTAATAGATTGATTATTAGCATTTGTACTTGTTTAGAATAAAAAGAAAAACTCAACTAAATCAAACTTATCATTTATGACCAAATATCAAACTTTTTCTGCAAAAACTATATACGTTATTAATTCAAGTATAATAATACTCCAGATTAATATTAAGATATCAGACTTTTTCTTTATAGGGGGAGGGGGACGAACGAGTAGCTTTGAAAGTGCGCATTGACTTTGACTTTTACAATTTGTGCCGTTAAAATAAAATCAAACTGAGGCTTATATATTGTGCATTTTAATGTGCGTACAAACTGAATAAAATATATGTGGTTGTTCGTTATTTTATGTGATAGAAATTCAAGCTGACTCGAAACATAAAACAACAAGATGAAAATTAGTAGCTCGATTTAATAACATTTTAAGTTAGTTTTAGAATATCAATTAATGCAAAACAAAATTACAAAAACGTCCTTTCTATTTACAACATCTCTTCGTCCATTTTTAGTTTCCAATACACACGACACGGTCACAGTTATTTTTGCTTCACTCTTTCCAGACTTACAATGACGATCGCAGCGCCCTCTGGCGCCCCCAGATGAGTTGGACAAAGTCTGATCTTTACACCTTCCCTCCAGTTTGACAGGCAGAACCATGTTGCGATCTGTCAAACTAAAGTTCTGTTTTTGACGAAGTCCAGTCTATAAGTCTTTCCAAATAGTCCGAACCACTGTGTATATGTGTGTAAGTGTCTGCGTCCCCCTACATTGCTTACATGCAAGAGCTGACAAGATACACACGAAACTTAACTAAATAATGTGTACACAATTTACTATTACTTAAAATATTCACATCTAAGATAACACCATTACTAAGACTTACAAATAAGTGAACACAAATTTAGAAGTACACAATGCAATATAGCTAATATTCTAAGCTATTCAAATAATAATATTAATTCCAAATAAAAATAGAATATACTCATTCTTTTAGAAACTACTACTTTCTTCATATAAGCGGGATAAAGCATCTGCTTTCCCTTCTGCTTTTCCCAGTGTACAAGTTCACTTGAGCTCCGTATGTCCAAACTTCAAACTTTCCAAGAGCCCAAATAACCGCAAATGCCTCTCTCTCGATTGTGCTCCATTTCGACTGGGCAGGGGTAAGTTTCTGACTTGCGAATGTGATAGGTTGAGGTCTTCCACGGCTGTCACTCTGCATCAAGCAAGCTCCTATCTCCATATCTCCCTATTTCTTGACATCCCTCAACAGCCCATCCCACCAAAAAGACATAGCAATTCTATCTCTCGTTTTCTTTGCAGCCAGATGTCCACCTGTCGGAGTTTCATGGGCTAGCTTAAATGTCTGTCCTGCGGCATTCCGGTACAACCAGTTGTACAGCTGGGGAAAAAAAAACGATCCACCCTTCATATTTCGGCTGCTATTGGTCAAGGAATTTTGTGCAAGGTGTCATTTTTCAGGAAATAGCGTAAGGAATTAAGAACTTTCAACCAAAATTGTATAAGGGGTCGTCTACATATTAGAATGAGTACCAACTTTGAAAATTCCAATAGCAACACCCAATTTTTTTACATAAAAATGTTCAGCAACTTCAAAATACCCCAGGTATAAAAAAGAATTATTCATTTTGCATTATTTGCTGAGATATTAAAGCATTAATTTTCATTTCGTTTGGGGTGAAATCTCCAAATTGATAAAGGTAATACTTAGGGTGTTTTTTCGAAACGACAAGCTAGCGAAAGGGTTACTATAATCTCGCCAAAGGATGCTAGAATTAAACCTTCTTCACTAATATTGTGATTTTTTTTTTATGTTTTTACCTTTTTTTTTTAATTTTGGATTTTAAAAGTCAGAAATAAAATAAAGGGTAGACGAGAAAAAGTTTTAATTTTAAATTAAGTCACATATACGATTATTTATAACGAACAGATTTTCAAATGCGATTAGTTACAATCAGACAAACATGATTATTACATTTATGTTTTACATTTTATGCAAATTTTTGTTTCATTCATATTGCTACAAAAGGTTGGTTTAAAATTCGGCACACTGGGTCTGGGACATAACCCGACAGCCGAAATCCCGACAAGCCAAAATTCCGACAAGCCAAAATCTCGAATGAGTCAAAATCCCGAATGGGTCTAAATCCCGAAAATAGATTTTTGTCCATTTCCCGATTTTTTTTAAATATTAGAGATTATTTATTTATTTAGTTATTTAGTCAGTTATTTAATCAGTTAGTTAGTCAGTTAGTTAGTTCAGTCAGTCAGTTAGTTAGCCAGTCAGTTAGTTAGTTAGTCAGTAAGTTAGTCAGTCAGTCAGTTAGTTAGTCAGTCAGTTAGTCAGTTAATCAGTCAGTTAATTAGTCAATTAGTTAATAAGTCAGTTAGTTAGTCAGTCAGTCAGTCCTTTAGTTAGTCCGTTAGTCAGTCGGTTAGTTATTCAGTTAGTCAGTCCGTTAGTTAGTAAGTCAGTCAGTCAGTTAGTCAGTCAATTAATCACCCCGTTAGTTAGTCCAGACTGACTACCTTAGTCTAACTGACTGTCAATTAGTTAGTCAGTGAACTGACTGACTCACTGACTAACTAATTGACTGACTGGCTAACTAACGGACTAACTGACTGACTCACCGACTAACTAATTGATTGACTGGCTAACTAACTGACTGACTAACTGACTGACTAACTTACGGACTGACTAACTTACGGACTGACTAACTAACGGACTGACTAACTAACGGACTGACTAATTAACTGACCGACTAACTAACCGACTGACTATTTAACTAACCGACTGACTGACTAACTAACGGACTGACTAAATAACTAACTGACTAAATAACTAAATAAATAAGTAATCTCTAATAATTAAAAAAAAATCGAGGAAATAACATATTGGAAATTTTATAATAAAATAATTATAAATAATATTGGAAATAACATACATTCAAAAACTTAGTAATCGATATAATTTAATGTTAATTATACAAACAAAATACATTGTATGCAATTGAAATAAGAAAAGATTTTTAGACATTTGACAGACATCAATAATTTGAATAAACATTTACCAAAAACGCTTTTCATCCACCAAACGATAATGCAAATTAGGATCCAATTTGCTAAGTAATTTTTTTCACGGTCCCTAAAATTCGTTTTTTTTCAGTTTTTTTACAATAACTCGGCAAATAATTTGTTGTTGAATTAAAAAATTCGGGATTTCGGTTCTACTTGATCTACTTTATCGATTTATGTAACAAAAATTTGGGGTTGCTATTCATGTTTTATTTTTATTATTTAAATTTAAATAAAAAAATAATAAAAATAAAAAATTGATGAAAAAACTTGTGTGATTTGTTTTTGTAAGATTAAGAAGTATATAATGAAAAAAAATGTTGGTTTAATTCATTTTATTGTGGAGGTATGAATAAAAGTTTGTGAAACTTTTTAACATTATAACACCCTTTCGTTAGCTTGTCGTTTCGAAAAGACACCCTAAATATTACCTTTTTCAATTTGGAGATTTCCCCCTAAACGAGTTCAAAATTAATGCTTTAATATCTCAGCAAATAATGCAAAATGAATAATTCTTTTTTATACCTGGGGTATTTTGATGGTGCTGAACATTTTTATGTAAAAAACTGGGTGTTAAAGTCCGCAGTTGTTGAATATATTCAGAAAGACAGAAGAACCAAAGATCAAAACCCACTTTTTTTAGCATCAGCATCTTCCAAAACGCGCGAAGAGCACAAAATCTCTATGTCGGATTTTCAACTCCATCGCCATACTTTCATTACTTTTTATTTCATATCAGATAATTTGAAGTAATAAGTGTTATTTATGAATCTATATGCTGAATTTCTATGTTTTTTTTTAAATCTATGCTTTGAAAACAAATAGGGATACAAAATGGTCTAAAATATAGCCAATTTTTAAAGTGTTTGCTAACTTTGGAAAAAGGACATAAGAATGATTTAAAATTTGACAGAAACATCTAATAATAGTCATAGTAATTTAATGTTTTTAATGATAAATCTAAACAGTTACTAAAATTATAGTGACATGTATAAATTGCATATTTTAGAATAAGTTACTTATTGTTAAAGATATGGAATATTTTAATTCCATTTAAAAGTGAGGAATATTACATATATTTATTCTTTGAAATATAAATTAATTTTTGCAAACGATAAGTAATAATTATTGAATTTTCGAAATAAAATAAATGAAACTAGCCAAATTTTTTGTCACCTACCAAGTTCTTCCACTAAGCTCAGCTTCCACTCTCTATAGAAACATCTAATAATAGTCATAGTAATTTAATGTTTTTTAATGATAAATCTAAACAGTTACTAAAATTATAGTGACATGTATAAATTGCATATTTTAGGATAAGTTACTTAGTTGTTAAAGTTAGTTATTAATCATTATAACAATGCAACATTGCACAGGAGTATGGGACATACCATGATTAAGGATAATTATTCAAAATTAAATAATTCAAGTATTACAACACCAATGTTATTTTAATTTAAAAACCTATATAAAAAACACTATGATCCAGTTTTTCACATCCCCACATAAAATGATGCGGACAAATCCCTGCCATGGTCGTTGCTATCGAAGTCACGCGACGCAATCGCAATTTGTAGAGCAACCTCCCCCGTGGGGATATTGTCCCCAAAACAACGGAAAGGCAATCTTCACTTCAGGTTCTTTTAGCAAAAAGACAACTGGCGATTGGGAAGCCAAACACAATAATTAATTAATATGGTTTCTTGCTTTGTTCGTTCGAAAGTAATTGATTGTTCGGTAATTGGTTAAATGTCGTGAATTAAAGTTTGGATTATTAGTTGGGCGTCTTTTGGTTTTGTCTTTGGTTAGTTGTTATTTTCTTAAATTGCTTGGATTTCGGACAATTTAACATTTTTAACCTTTTATTGTTGAGAGTGCATTAATAGTTGGGAGATGTTTCCTATGGTATTTCTACTATTTATTAGTTTGCCTTGCATAAAGTTTAATGAATAATTATAAAAATGAATTTTTAACTAATTATGTAAAACTATTTACTTACTTATACAAAGTAGGTAGTAGCTAATTTAATAAATCTGATGATTTTTGACAAATTTAAACTAAAACAACCTTTTGATAAGAAGACAGTTGTAACAGTTGTAAGCATTAAGTAAACTAATATAAGTAAAATAATATAATAATAAAAGTATAAATGGTTTTAAAGCGCTGGAATTTGTTTTTAGTTTATAAAAAAATGTCTATGATCCACGCTGTAAAAAACGCAGACGCATTACAGGGAAATTTTGGGCTGCTGCAGAGTTTTTAGCAGTATAATGTTCCAATAATATATCAGTAACTCCCCTAAAAATTTAAACATCCCACATAAAACCATTAGAGATTTGGAAGATGTCAAAAACTGTCGTTTACATTTTAGCTTCTACACTACGTTTATAACGTAAAAAGTGGAAGGTATTATAATCGTTCAGTCCGTCTGTCTGTCATCCACTTTCATAGCCCAAACTACAAATACTACGGACAAGTGTTATACGTCACAAAATTCAGCGCATCAAAATTAGAGTACATTGAAAATTTCAGAAAATAATTCGGATTCGAAGTTCTTTAATTATTTAAAAAACTGCAAAATTCAATGCTCATTTAAAAAGCATAGGAAGCCATTTTTATTAGAATTAAATCACCATTTCCATTCGCAACTATCGCTCGAGAAACTTTAATTCTTTTAGACAATAAATTAAAATAAATTTATTTTTGCGACATCGATCAGTTTGAAATGACGTCAAATATATTTCACTACGAGATTCTTTGTACTTTGATATGGAATGTTTCAATTCTATTTAAAAGTGAGGAATATTACATATATTTATTCTTTGAAATATAAATTAATTTTTTCAAACGATAAGTAATAATTATTGAATTTTCGAAATAAAATAAATGAAACTAGCCAAATTTTTTGTCACCTACCAAGTTCTTCCACTAAGCTCAGCTTCCACTCTCTATAGAAACATCTAATAATAGTCATAGTAATTTAATTTTTTTAATGATAAATCTAAACAGTTACTAAAATTATAGTGACATGTATAAATTGCATATTTTAGGATAAGCTACTTAGTTGTCAAAGTTAGTTATTAATCATTATAACAATGCAACATTGCACAGGAGTATGGGACATACCATGATTAAGGATAATTATTCAAAATCAAATAATTCAAGTATTACAACACCAATGTTATTTTAATTTAAAAACATATACAAACAAAACACTATGTTCCTATTTTTCACATCCCCACATAAAATGATGCGGACAAATCCCTGCCATGGTCGTTGCTATCGAAGTCACGCGACACAATCGCAATTTGTAAAGCAACCTCCCCCGTGGGGATATTGTTCCCAAAACAACGGAAAGGCAATCTTCATTTCAGGTTCTTTTAGTAAAAAGACAACTGGCGATTGGGAAGCCAAACACAATAATTAATTAATATGGTTTCTTGCTTTGTTCGTTCGAAAGTAATTGATTGTCTGGTAATTGGTTAAATGTCGTAAATTGAAGTTTGGATTATTAGTTGGCGTCTTTTGGTTTTGTTTTTGGTTGTTATTTTCTTAAATTGCTTGGATTTCGGACAATTTAACAGTTTTAAGATGTTTCCTAGTGTATTTCTACTATTTATTAGTTTGCCTTTGCATAAAGTTTAATGAATAATTATAAAAAAAATGAATTTTTAACTAATTATGTAAAACTATTTACTTACTTATACACGGTTGGTAGTAGCTAATTTAATAAAAATCTGAGGATTTTTGACAAATTTAAACTAAAACTTCTTTTGATAAGAAGACAGTTGTAAAAGTTATAAACATTTAGTAAAATAATATAAGTAAAAGTAAAATATAAGTAAAATAATATAAGTAAAATAATATAATAATAAAAGTATAAAGGGTTTTAAAGCGTTGGAATTTGTTTTTAGTTTATAAAAAAATGTATATGATCCACGCTGTAAAAGACGCATACGCATTACAGGGAAATTTTTTTGGGCAGCTGCACAGTTTTTAGCAGTATAATGTTCCAATATTATATCAGTAACTTTCCTTAAAAATTTAAACATCCCACATAAAACCATTAGTGACTCGGAAAATTTCAAAAACTGTCCATTTGTATGCAAAAAATGGGATGACTCCACTATTATTTTTGCTTCTCTCTTAACTCCATGCTTCTTGAAATGGTATATGCTGAATTTGAAATACCAAACTTTGTGCCCATTAGTTAAACCGCTTCATTACCCTGGCCATGCATCGCGGCCATAGTTGCTTTTTTACGATGCATTATATTGAATTGTCCAAAAGGATGTATTTAAACGATTTTACTTATGTTTCTGATTAAAACCTGAAAATCCAAATGAGTGATGTAAACTTGAAAAAACCAAGTTCGTTTGTGATATGTAAGAGTAAAGTTACGAATTTTTACAGTGTAGGTCCCAACTTAAGTTGAGTTGATGATGTTCCAACTAAATATGAATTTAGTCAAACATATATTCACTACCCATCACCAATACCAGCATCATTATTTCAGTGCAAAATAATGCTAACACTACTCCTTTTCATACTAAGTCCAAATTTTCTTATTAATAAGTTGTATTTTTTTAAATTCCTAATCTTAAATTTCTTTAAAAAAGAAAAAAAACTACAGCTGTTTTTATCAATTTTGCATGGCCCGGAATTTATTTAGAGGCTATTATTTGATTAGAATTTTCGCTATAGCTTGCATTAGTCAGAAATTTAAAATTGTATCCATAATTTTTTTTCTTGTTAGTTTGAAAGTAATCGTAGAAAAAAAATGATAAAAAATCTGCTCTCTCATTTTTTTGGTTTTTTTTGTTACTTAAAATGTTTAAAATTTGTCAATCGAAAAGTAACAAAATACATAAATAAGTCATTAAAAATAATTATTGAAAAATATTAAATTTCTATTTTACCGTTTACCGCCCTACGAAGACCTTTATGAGGACCACTGTCTGCAGATCGCTGAAGCAGTCTATGAGACCTTTGGTCCCATGCAATCCTTATCCATGGACACGACATCATCATCATTTAAAAATAAAATTTTGATTTGATAGTTTTTGATGTTTTACAGTAACTGTTGTAACTTAAAAATATTTTAATGCAATTTTATGAAAAGTCGATTTAAAGTATTTATATTTGAACTATAATAAAGATGGGAAATAAAAATAAAGGATGAATTTACGAAAAACAGCATTTTTCAGTCACTTTCCTAAAGAGTAATTGCTCAAAAGCTATTAGCAGCATTATGAAAACAATTTTTTAAAAAATAAAAGAATTACTTTTTATAGAAAAAAATTATATTTTACTATGTAAAAATCAGTTCTGATTTAATATTTATAAAAATTTATTTCAGCTGAAGAAAAAAAATGTGTCAGAAAACTTTTTTCAGCAGCTTGTGAATGTCGATATCATAGTTATTAAAAATTAAGCTGAAAGAGGGGACTATAGAGAAAAAAAAACTATTGTAAGTTTTTTTTCTTAAGTGTTCTCGCAGCTTAATAACTAAGATTGTCGAATAAATCTATAACCACTTCAACTATTTTTATTATTTTTAATTCATATAAATTCATATATTTTATAAAATTGATTATTATTAAATTTTTATTATTTGATTATTTTGTTATGAAAATATTGTATTGGAGACTGGGGAGCCTTGGCCATAAGGGAGACTTGCCCACTTTTAAATTTTAGTATTTAAAAATATTTTAGCATTTTCTCAATAGATGGTACTCAAAGCTACTGCTGTCAGCAGAAAGCCACCTTAGTTTTATTGAGCTACTTTTTTGCATTAATGGAAAATAAAAAAAGAAAGTTTCTCACCCCAAAAAGTAAACATTTTAGACATAATTTGTAAGATTTTTTCAGAAAAACCAATTCAATAAAGTTTAAGTATATGGTATTTTTAAAATACTGTTATATTAGGTTTTATTTTAGGTGTAAAGTTTGTGCAATGAAGTAGGCTTCAAAGCACCATGTGCCAATCTTTACGAAATGTCTAGGTGGGGAGGGTTGGCCACTCTATGTAAGGGAGGGTTGGCCACTGGACCAAGGCTCCCTAAGTGAACTAGGTATGAAAATTTATACATAATGTTTATCAAATACACTGTTAATAATAACGTATGATTATAACTTTATGAAGGTAATAGATTGATTATTAGCATTTGTACTTGTTTAGAATAAAAAGAAAACCAATACTAAATCAAACTTATCATTTATGACCAAATATCAAACTTTTTCTGCAAAAACTATATACGTTATTAATTCAAGTATAATAATACTCCAGATTAATATTAAGATATCAGACTTTTTCTTTATAGGGGGAGGGGGACGAACGAGTAGCTTTGAAAGTGCGCTTTGACTTGGACTTTTACAGTTTGTGCCGTTAAATAAAAAATCAAACTGAGGCTTATATATTGTGCATTTTAATGTGTGTACAAACTGAATAAAATATATGTGTTGTTCGTTATTTTATGTGATAGAAATTCAAGCTGACTCGAAACATAAAACAAGATGAAAATTAGTAGCTCGATTTAATAACATTTTAAGTTAGTTTTAGAATATCAATTAATGCAAAACAAAATTACAAAACGTCCTTTCAATTTTACACATCTCTTCGTCCATTTTTAGTTTCCAATACACACGACACGGTCACAGTTATTTTTGCTTCACTCTTTCCAGACTTACAATGACGATCGCAGCGCCCTCTGGCGCCCCCAGATGAGTTGGACAAAGTCTGATCTCTACACCTTCCCTCCAGTTTGACAGGCTGAACCATGTTGCGATCTGTCAACTAAGTTCTGTTTTTGACGAAGTCCAGTCTACAAGTCTTTCCAAATAGTCCGAACCACTGTATATATGTGTGTAAGTGTCTGCGTCCCCCTACATTGCTTTACATGCAAGAGCTGACAAGATACACACGAAACTTAACTAAATAATGTGTACACAATTTACTATTACTTAAAATATTCACATCTAAGATAACACAATTACTAAGACTTACAAATAAGTGAACACAAATTTAGAAGTACACAATGCAATATAGCTAATATTCTAAGCTATTCAAATAATAATAGTAATTCCAAATAAAATAGAATATACTCATTCTTTTAGAAACTACTACTTTCTTCATATAGCGGGATAAAGCATCTGCTTTCTCCTTCTGCTTTTCCCAGGTTTATGATAAATTGTAATTTGGTAACGAGAGAGAGCCAAAGACCAGCGCTGCAATCGAGCATTCTTAGGAACCCCTTCGGTCAAGAACTTTAAGGGATTATGGTCAGTGTACAAGTTCACTTGAGCTCCGTATGTCCAAACTTCAAACTTTCCAGAGCCCAAATAACCAGCAAATGCCTCTCTCTCGATTGTGCTCCATTTCGACTGGGCAGGGGTAAGTTTCTGACTTGCGAATGTGATAGGTTGAGGTCTTCCACGGCTGTCACTCTGCATCAAGCAAGCTCCTATCTCCATATCTCCCTATTTCTTGACATCCCTCAACAGCCCATCCCACCAAAAAGACATAGCAATTCTATCTCTCGATTTCTTTGCTGCCAGATGTCCACCTGTCGGAGTTTCATGGGCTAGTTTAAATGTCTGTCCTGCGGCATTCCGGTACAACCAGTTGTACAGCTGGGGAAAAAAAAAACGATCCACCCTTCATATTTCGGCTGCTATTGTCAAGGAATTTTGTGCAAGGTGTCATTTTTCAGGAAATAGCGTAAGGAATTAAGAACTTTCAACCAAAATTGTATAAGGGGTCGTCTACATATTAAAAATGAGTACCAACTTTGAAAATTCCAATAGCAACACCCAATTTTTTTACATAAAAATGTTCAGCAACTTCAAAATACCCCAGGTATAAAAAAGAATTATTCATTTTGCATTATTTGCTGAGATATTAAAGCATTAATTTTCATTTCGTTTGGGGTGAAATCTCCAAATTGATAAAGGTAATACTTAGGGTGTTTTTTCGAAACGACAAGCTAGCGAAAGGGTTACTATAATCTCGCCAAAGGATGCTAGAATTAAACCTTCTTCACTAATATTGTGATTTTTTTTATGTTTTTACCTTTTTTTTTAAATTTTGGATTTTAAAAGTCAGAAATAAAATAAAGGGTAGACGAGAAAAAGTTTTAATTTTAAATTAAGTCACATATACGATTATTTATAACGAACAGATTTTCAATGCAATTAGTTACAATCAGACAAACATGATTATTACATTTATGTTTTACATTTTATGCAAATTTTTGTTTCATTCATATTGCTACAAAAGGTTGGTTTAAAATTCGGCACACTGGGTCTGGGACATAACCCGACAGCCGAAATCCCGACAAGCCAAATTCCGACAAGCCAAAATCTCGAATGAGTCAAAATCCCGAATGGGTCTAAATCCCGAAAATAGATTTTGTCCATTTCCCGATTTTTTTTAAATATTAGAGATTATTTATTTATTTAGTTATTTAGTCAGTTATTTAATCAGTTAGTTAGTCAGTTAGTTAGTTATTCAGTCAGTTAGTTAGCCAGTCAGTTAGTCAGTCAGTAAGTTAGTCAGTCAGTCAGTCAGTCAGTTAGTTAGTCAGTCAGTTAGTCAGTTAATCAGTCAGTTAATTAGTCAATTAGTTAATCAGTCAGTTAGTTAGTCAGTCCGTTAGTTAGTCCGTTAGTCAGTCGGTTAGTTATTCAGTTAGTCAGTCCGTTAGTTAGTAAGTCAGTCAGTCAGTTAGTCAGTCAATTAATCACCCCGTTAGTTAGTCCAGACTGACTACCTTAGTCTAACTGACTGTCAATTAGTTAGTCAGTGAACTGACTGACTCACTGACTAACTAATTGACTGACTGGCTAACTAACGGACTAACTGACTGACTCACCGACTAACTAATTGATTGACTGGCTAACTAATGGACTAACTGACTGACTAACTGACTGACTAACTTACGGACTAACTTACGGACTAACTTACGGACTGACTAACTTACGGACTGACTGACTAATGGACTGACTAACTAACGGACTGACTAATTAACTGACCGACTAACTAACCGACTGACTATTTAACTAACCGACTGACTGACTAACTAACGGACTGACTAAATAACTAACTGACTAAATAACTAAATAAATAAGAAATCTCTAATAATTAAAAAAAATCGAGGAAATAACATATTGGAAATTTTATAATAAAATAATTATAAATAATATTGGAAATAACATACATTCAAAAACTTAGTAATCGATATAATTTAATGTTAATTATACAAACAAAATACATTGTATGCAATTGAAATAAGAAAAGATTTTTAGACATTTGACAGACATCAATAATTTGAATAAACATTTACCAAAACGCTTTTCATCCACCAAACGATAATGCAAATTAGGATCCAATTTGCTAAGTAATTTTTTTCACGGTCCCTAAAATTCGTTTTTTTTCAGTTTTTTACAATAACTCGGCAAATAATTGTTGTTGAATTAAAAATTCGGGATTTCGGTTCTACTTGATCTACTTTATCGATTTATGTAACAAAAATTTGGGGTTGCTATTCATGTTTTATTTTTTATTATTTAAATTTAAATAAAAAAATAATAAAAATAAAAAATTGATGAAAAAACTTGTGTGATTTGTTTTTGTAAGATTAAGAAGTATATAATGAAAAAAAAATGTTGGTTTAATTCATTTTATTTGTGGAGGTATGAATAAAAGTTTGTGAAACTTTTTTAACATTATAGGCTTTCAACTTCGAATGCTTATATCTCAACAAATAATGCAAATTTATAATTTTTTGTTTGGATCTGGGGTATTTTGAAGATGATAAACATTTTTATATAAAAAAAGTTGGGTGTTGCTATTGGAATTTTCAAAGTTGGTACTCATTTTAATATGTAGACGACCCCTTATACAATTTTGGTTGCCAGTTCTGAATTCCTTACGCTATTTCCTGAAAAATGACACCTTAAACAAAATTCCCTGATCAATAGCAGCCGAAAAACGAAGGGTGGATCGTTTTTTTCCCCCAGCTGTACATATTTCTGCCCTCCTACTTCCCCGGTGTGGTATAATAATTCGGACACCAATACTCCATCCAATAATTATTCTTTTTCTGTCTAGCCTCTGCAAAACAGTTTTGTAACGTCGGGCATGATAATTGGTCTTTTCTGAGCTTCTGAACTTGTGATACTGGAGGAATCGATTTTTCGGTTCTTTCTTCAGGTATATCTTCGGGCAAGAGATTTATTTCCACTTGCGTAGTCCCAATTTCTTCTTCCGGTGACTAATTTTCAGAGCACCTTCTCTCCTGATTACATCTCGTCCGTTCCACAGCTCTTTCTGCAGACCCGATTTCCCGTTCTTCCCCTAAATACTTCGCCTTTTGCTCTTTCAGCAATTTATAGACCTTTGGGGTAACTAAGGCTTCTTCATGCAATCCATCTACTACAGCCACTTCCACCCGGACAAAAGGATTTATGTCTTCCTTTTCTGTCCATAGACTGAGCGGAATTGTCGTAAGCTTGGCTTCCACTGGAGCTCCTATTGCAGGTCTTAGCATTATTTTTCCACTGGATTCCAGCCACTCTTCAGGGATTATCGACTTCCGCAGCACTGTAATCTCAGCACCACTATCGACGATCCCACTACACCTGTGGTCCCCGACTCCTAAATCAATTCTTAGAAGTTCTCCATCGGCTTCTTCCACGGTACTTTCCCAATCAAAGCTCGCACGGTTCAATTGAATGCTAACTTCATTTAGGCCCTTCTTCTCTGACTTATCAGTTTCAGTCTGGGAAATCTGAGCTACTGTAGTGGCACCCTTCGGGCAAAATCTCTTAATATGTCCCTCTTCTTGACACCCGAAACACTTTAATGACTTCTTAGGAAACTCACCATTATTTTGTTGATCCCCATTTCTGCTACCCCTAAACGGTGTTTTCTCTTCCTCGTTATTCTTCCCCTGGAAAGGTTTTCCTTCATTGCAGTTCTTGCTTGGAAAAGTCCTATTCTGAAAAGGCACCTTTTTCTTCCCGAAGTAATCTTGTTTTGAATCTTGAGGATAATCGTTAAATCTATTATTCTGGTTTTGATGAAATGGGCCATTAGAATTCTTGGGAACAGATGCCAGGAAATTATCAATGACCCCCACTAAATCTGACACTGGTAACCATTTATCGGTTTCTTGCAACACCACGTGGGATCTGACGTGCGTAGGTAAAGTATCTTTGATCTTGTCTGCTACAATTAACTCTTTCAAGCGTTCAAAGTCTTCGACTTCCCTGGATTTTAGGTACAGTTCAAGGGCAGTTTTCTACGCGGGACGCGTACTGTGAATAAGTCTCCCTTGGCAATTTGTTGCAGTTGCAGAGGTCAAAAAATCTTTTGTATTGGATAGGGGTAATCCTCTGCTCCTTCAGAACGAATTTCTTTATCATTTCATAGTTGTCATTATCTTCATCAGATAGCATCGTGTTTAAACCCTTTGCGTAACCCCTCAAACTATTCAAAATAATTTTACCCTGATATTGTTCAGGCACCTCAAACAACTTGAACATCCTCTCTGCGTGATGAAAAAAGAACGGCCACTCCTCAGCCCTCTCCGGTGGATCCTGGATAACTCCCTTCAACGCTGACAAATACCCAAAGAAGGAATTCCCTGATCTATCCCTTCCAACCCCCGGACTGATGATACCTGGGTCCTCCACCCTTCCATTTTCCACACTTCTCACTTCCAACTCACGCATTTTTAATTCATGCTCACGTTCTCGCTGTTTTTCTTCCCGTTCATGTTCCTCTTTAGCCCTCTCTCGCTCGCGTTCATCCCTGACCCTCTCTCGCTCCACACGCTCCGATAGGACACTATTAACCCACTCCTTAACAAAACTTTCATCATAATTTGGCGATTGAGTTATAGTATTCTTTAAATTAAAAAGCTTTGCATCTGCGGGAACTTGCTCACCTAACTCAACAACCAAATTTATCAATTCCTCTTTTCTTAATTTCCCAAGAAATGAAGACATTTTAAATTTTTCTAAGATTACTAAATTAAATCAATTTATAGCAAATATCATAATATAGTATACATAATAACATAATATAGTATGAAATTATCAAAAATTTCACTTATTTCCATAAATATCAGAATCGCTAGAAATTATCATTCATTTCTAAATTAACTCAAAATATAATACTTTTTTTTCCAACAACAATTTTTTTTTTATTTCCGACAGAAATGAAACTTATAAAAACACCCTAGAAATTATTATTTCCACTGTATTTCAACATACCATAATAATATCATACATCTAGAAATTATTATCTCTACTGTATTTCAACATAAAATACAACTTATTTTTAGTTAAAATAAACAAACCACCAACCTTTACTCCGGTATTCGTGTTCCGAATACGTCATCCACAGTCGGCCAAATATACCTTCCAGCGACTTGTAGTGAAGAATATTATTATAATTCTATTCGCCCCAATTCTTACCACAAGAAAAATTAATAGCAAATTACCAAGAATTATATCACCATAATATTACCCCGGTTCACCACATCACAAGTATATGTTTCCGAACTGTACTATACACACATAAGAGTATTCAAAATATCTTAAATTATAACATATGCATATTAAATAAACAATCTAAAATACATAGTATTATTTTACCAATTTAAAAAAAATAAACAGGTATCCATACACAATATTAATTTAACTTTTTTTTTTAATCAAACCAACAAATAACTAAATAAGTATGTTCCCCCCAGTTTATGTTACAAAAATCAAGTGGTTCATTTATTATTTACTAAATATCTTCTTCGGCTTACCACTACCGCTGATCATCAGAACGAATACCTCGTAGCATCGTGGAATGCGCCATTTTCACTATGACGCCACCTTGCTCCGGAACAAACCGAAACACTTGCACGTTAAAACACTACTTATTCGTAAACACTTAAGCCGGCGGCAATAATACGAATTTCACTATCCCTTCACAGCCGATTCTTCCTCGTCCGTTTTATTTTAAATTTCATCAGCCAATTTTTGTTCAGAACACATAAATATCCTGTCCGGCTGCGGCACTGTGGTTGTTCGTTATTTTATGTGATAGAAATTCAAGCTGACTCGAAACATAAAACAACAAGATGAAAATTAGTAGCTCGATTTAATAACATTTTAAGTTAGTTTTAGAATATCAATTAATGCAAAACAAAATAACAAAAACGTCCTTTCAATTTTACAACATCTCTTCGTCCATTTTTAGTTTCCAATACACACGACACGGTCACAGTTATTTTTGCTTCACTCCAGACTTACCAGACTTACAATGACGATCGCAGCTACCTTTGGCGCCCCCAGATGAGTTGGACAAAGTCTGATCTCTACAATATATTTAACATAAATATAAAAAATTATTTGTTATGGGCAATATTAGAATTTTTAATTCATACAATACTAGAAAAATGTATTACTGTAAATGAGTTCCAGAGTGTTGAATTATAATATAATTTTTTTACATTTAATGCTTACAAAATTAATTTAAAATATTTATTATTTTGCCCTTTAAAATTTGGCATTTTTGCATGGGCCAAGTCTCCCTTACCATGGGCCAAGTCTCCCTTAATAAGGGTGACTTGGCCAAGTTTCTAAGTTTTAAAAAACAATATATTTAAATAAGAAAAATGCATTATTTATATCATTACCGTTATATACTTGTTGCCAATAAAATTTCCTTTAATATGTGCTATCTTATGAAATTTTTAGTTTAAAAATAAAATTTATAAAAATAAATTTCTGAAACTATGACCAAGGCTCCCCAGTCTCCAATAATGCATTTAAATTTTCATAAATAATTTTATAATGATAACTGTATTGCAATACTTTTGAAACCTAAAGTTAGTATTTGTTTGCATAAAAAATCATCTGAGACCAACAACACATATATTTAAAAAATACTTTTTAATATACTGCACTATTTGGTACTTTTATAAGGCATTCAAATGCTGACATCTATGCCCCTTATAGACATAAATTTCCCAAACGGACACAAATTAAAAACTTGTATGCGACAAACTATTCATTAAATTACAATTTTTTTATAGTTGAAATATGAGACTGCACTGTACAGAATGAAATTAATGGTTAGAAAAAAATGTAAAACTGTAATATAAATTCAATAAATTTCTATTAAAACTAAATGGTAGAAAGTACTGAAAACTTTTGTGGAAATACCTTTTATTTTCAATAACTGAGATTTTTTGTGTTATATTATGAAGTGTTTTATAAAGTCTATTTTGATTTTTTAGTTATCTGGAAGAGATTATTTAAAAACGCAATTTTAACTTATTCAATGAAATCATAATACATACATTTGATTACATAGTTCTCCCAAATAATAAATGGTTAAAAATAAAAAGCAACTTTAGTTTTGGTTAACCTATGCTTTAAGTAGTTGTAAATATTGTTATCTGAAGAAAATTAGTGTTAAAACTTGTAACAAATTGCTATTGTAAGAAGAACTTCAAATCACTTTATTCTGTTTTATATTCAATGTCAAAGCAATGTGTCTTGTTTATATTATATACGGGACTTCTCAATATATTTCTGTATTATCAATTTAACTCATAAAAACTTCTTGAATCATATAAGTCGTCTGATCCTGCCATGATTTGTATTGCGAAAAACACTGTTTCTACACTGTGTTGACATTACACTGGATGGGCACTTATAAGTAACTAAAATTTCCTTTCAAACTGAATTAAATTCTTGAAAATGTTTAAGTGTCCATTAAATGAACAAATCTTAAAATACACAATAAGAGTAAACTATAAATAAACCGTATTATCCCAGATTCCACAGTTTATTGCTCTAGTAATGTACATGAGGGGAGACCGGGGCTGGTTTTCCCATGGGGTAAGTTTTCCAACAGGCCTTAATATTAGAAATGAGCCGTTAGGAGGCACCAAATGGCTGCTTGGTTTATGAAGAAAACCGTATCATGTCACCCACAAGAATATTTGTTCAGTTTGTGTTATAATATTGTCGTTATAGAACTGTTTTTGTGATTTTTCAACGTTGAGTAAATTTTCGTGATTACATTCAATCCTAAATCGAACACAATTTTATTAAACTTACAGTTTTATGATTGCTTTTACTGAAAAGAGGTACCTCTCTTACGAAACTATGCATTCGTTTTTAAATTAATTTAAAATCCTACTCGTCAGGGTAAAGTCAAAATATGCCAACGGGGCATGTTTTCCAAAATGTTCTGGATATACTCTTTTGAGTTATTTTATATTACAATAAATCTACGTAAAAATACCAAAATGTTAATGTTAAATGTATAAATTCAAAAATTTTCTCAGTGTTCTTTTTAATGCATGTCTATTTAAAAATGATCTTAAAAGAATTAAACAGCTAACAGTATCAAAAAATGGCATATTTGTATTCATAAGCCATTAAATGTTAAATCCACCTCTCTTCAACAATTTCAATGAACGTTGTAAATTAGTTTAGCCTCCAGATTATTATGCAATGAATAGAAACTTCACCAAAACCCTAGAATTATTACTAATTGTGGGATTTAGGATAGGGATTACAGCTTAAATATGCTCAAGTGGATTTTCCACGGATTATTTAGAAATATGAGGATGAAACTGATTAGGCATCAAGTGAGAACATAAAATATGAGAATGCATTTCGTACCGACTAACTTCAGTTGTTTTTTGTTTTTAGAGTATGTAATTGGTTTTTAAATAAATTAATTATGATGTGACACATACAGATTATTTCTAAATATGATGATGAAACTGAAAGGGCATCAAGGATAAATAACGAAATTAAATATACATTTCGTGCACATTAATATTTTAATTGGGTTTTGTAATTAGAGTTTGTTATTGGGTTTAAAATAAATTCATTGAAATTACACATACAGTTCATATAATACTTGCTATGCTAAATTTTAGAAATCGCAACTTTGATTACATCGGCATTAATTGTCCGCCTCATAAGCACAAGTTTGTGGGTTTGAGTTCCGGTTGAGTCGTCAGATTTTTTGGATGGAAAAATCTTGGGCACGCAAGTCATATGATAATATGGCTTGCAAACATCCCTTTAGTACCCATTTGGCTTGAGTTCTCTTGGCAAAATTAAATCTCGCCATAATTTAACATCCACGGAGAGGACAGATTCATTGTAGTCTGAAAGTCAAATATTGGTAGCGAGAGTCGCTTAGAGAAAGAAAGGCTCTCAATTCTGGGGAATATGCCGAGTCTGCCAGGACTAAGCCAAAAATAAAGCAGACACGTTGGAAAAAAAAACTTTGATTGCATAAATTAATACATAGTTTTTCATGACTTTTATACTGATATGGATTATCCGCATATAATAGTACAGTAAAATTATATAACAGGAATATCTGGTAGCAAAGTTGCCAGAAAATATCCGTAGTGCTAGGAAAAAATATTTTTACAGAATTTTCTAGCATCAAAGCAATACGGAAAATATTTGTGCATAACAGATATTTTCCGTAGCTCAGGGTATAAATACTAACCATTGTCGACTTAAATAGGTGTCAAGTGAGACCACGGATGGAGGTTTGTTTATTTCAAATTTTTTTCATAATCAAAACGGACAAAATCCGTTCTAAACAGGTGAAATCTGGATTAGTGGTTGCAGATTTTATTTGTTTTCTAAAGAAATATGTCTTTTTACAAATTGAGTGTAATTTTACTTAATTAATTTTTTTTATAATTAACTGCTATAGTTAAAGAAAACAGAAATATTCTTTGGAAGAATAACAGAAAACTGTTTTTGGACAATTTTAGGTTTTAATTAAATTAAAAGTTTAGTTTATACTCACACTTATGTCAATAAAAATAAGAAAAATGATTTTTTTCAAACTTATAGCTTTTAAAATTTTAACAGTATTTCGTGTTCAAAGCCATGTTCCGGTTCAAAATCTAAAACATAGAATTATTATTATTTGGTTATATTTAAAGCCGAAAAGCCTTTTATGATCCTCTAAAATCATGTGACATGTAATCATGTCAAATGTTCATGTACTTGAAATTGAAGCTTTAATTTTAACCACATTCTATTCCCCTCTTTTAAAAATCTTAAAGTATATGAGGCTAGATCATGACGTCACCCAGCACTCTGCACTCATTCATCACGATAAAAATGCGCACCACACTTTAATTTAACGAAACCCAAAGCCGTACATGAACAAAAAATTCATATGTTTAATGAGGCAATTTAGATGCAGTCAAAATTATTTAAATTGAAGACATATTACAAAGATAATTACGGCACTCGGCAAAACAGCGAGCGTTAAATACTCTTTCGTATTTCACGCTTCAGAAGCTTTAGAATACTTTTGTTAATTATAAGAATATGCGAACAATTTTGTAAAAAAAACAATTTATGGTTAAGATAAATTGTATAATTAAAATTTGTAGTATGTGGGTATTAGTAATATATGTTGAAATAAATCCCAGCGTTTTTCTTCATAATTCATTTTTTCCCTTCCTAGACGCATAAAAAAAATTAAACATAAAATAAGTACTATCATTGTTCTAGTTTATGCAAAACAAATAAAAATTATTCGATTCCTCGCACAACAGCCCTCGGGAGTCAGGGCCTACTTTGCTAATCTTTGATTTCAAAAACAAGGGTTTTTTGGTTTTCGATATATTTAAAAAAAATATTTTTAAAAAACTATAACTCGACTGGTACCTACAATGTAATCAAAATACTTAAATTCTAAGCACAACAGCGTTTGTTGGACGAGAGACAACGCTGTCAATATCCGTTTTTTTTAAAAGCCCTGGTTTGTGAATATATCTTCCTGTTAGATGGTCAAACGGAAGGGCAACCTTCAGTGTTTTGTTACCAAGCACGTTTGGTCCCTTTAATAAACATTTGGTCCCTTTAAAAAGGTTGAAAAGTGGCGTGCACTTTTCTCAATTTGACTTTTGATTCTTTAAACGTTCGAAAGTTTCAAAATAATGTTCGTGTATTCTTGCTGTAAGCAACGGTCACTTTGTATTATAACTTGCTGGCACCCAATAACTCCTCTGTCCTTTTCTTCAAAGTCTTTAGGTGGTTTTCTTTAGTCTTACACTCACCTTCTTTTCTATTCAATGTACTAAGAAGAAAAAGTAATTTCCATCTTTCCACGAGGGGAAGAAAACAAAATTGTACCTTTGGTAGAAAACATTTTGTGTTGCATCTTCAGATTCCAGACGTTGAATGAAATCTAGGCTTTGGAAATATTTTTTTGGAACCAGTAGAAAGAATAGTTAATGTTTTTTTTCAGAGCTTAAATATAAGAGAGTATTGAAATAATGGTGTGAACT
>JAFNEN010000126.1:570000-800413 GCA_019343175.1 Oedothorax gibbosus
GAAAGAAACTGAAATGCCTCTTTACAATCAGATTCAGAACTTATATGTATGTAACTAAGTAGAAAATTATCCGGAATACAGTGTTATAAAATATGACATTGGCCATTGTTGTACTGAACTATAGATAAATATTTGCTACATTTTTGGAATCACTTGCCTTCAAAACACTTCAATCATTATTGGATCACTCTCTATCACTTTATAGGTAATTTTTTTTATTATTATAAAAATACACAGCAATATATATGTGTCAAAATTGTTACTTAATTTTAGGAAAAAGCAGGGATACTTGACACAAGGTCTTTTTTTAAAAAATAAAATAAGTTTTGCGAGTCAGAAGTGGCGTCACTTTTTTTCCTTAAGTTAATTAATTACATGAAGAAAATAACAATCAAAACATTGCAAATGTTTAAACACATTTAGCAATTTTTTTTTCATGCTCCAAAAGTAAATTCATTGTGATTTAAAATCTAGCGTTATACATTCAACTGTTTAAAATTGATAATTTCTTAGTTTTTATTTGTTTTATGAACAATTTTAGCCGGGGAACGCCTATTATACTCAGGAATCTAAAGTATGTTCTACAAATGAGTTTTATTATGTTTCTGAGGAGCACATGTTATACTCAGGAATATGTTCAGACTTATAAAAACGAGGAATATTTACGATAATATAAGAGTAACAGTATTATTTTTACAGTGTGTAGTTCTTTTGTTTATTGTTTATGAATCTAAGGAACATATGCGGATCGTCTTTTTATGTGCACAATATTTGGGGGCTTCAAAAGTCGGATAAGATGGACCACAAAACAAAAAACAATACAATGATTCTTTCGACTTTAAGTTATCTTTTTTTGCCACTATATGTACAACGGGATCTAATAGCAACTCTTGAATAATTCAATACTAATACAAGAAACGTTTTGATGTTTAACCTATTTATATATAAATTACTTCACTCGACAACAATTATTGAAAATATATGAATACAACTTGCTTAAAATTTCTTTTTAAAGAAGTTTGGTAAATCACTAACATTTGTTTAGGTATTAACTAATTTTAACTGTGTTGGACGTTACTTTAAAACACGCCTGGTTGTTTTCAAATATATATTTAAATTTTTTTTATCTTTCTTTAAATCTCAACAATTTTATATTTTATTTAAAACATAGGTCGATTTGATAAGAAAACGATTTTTGATGCATTAGTCCGCAGTCATCGTACGTCTGTTATGTTTAAAAAATAAATATGTCATCAACTAACTTATTCCTGTATTTCAGCCAAGCTTTTGCAAAAAATCCAAGAATTGTTCCAGAAACAATTTTTATGAAGGTTATTTATCATCGAAATCCGGAAATGGGAAAATTATGATGGCAAATAAAAGATGGGTTTCAAAACTCGTTTTAAAAAATACCGTTGCCAAGTAGGTCAAGAGAAACTTATCCCAAAGAAATTGTATTTATGGAAATGAGAATTGGATTGAATTCAGGATAATCTATTTTCTTGTTAACGTATTATTTGTTTTAATATAAATTAAACCATTTTTGCCCATGTAATAAAAAATTAACAGTTTTTGCCTAAGTAACCAAAAAAATCAAAAAATTTTATATCGTAGCGTAATTTGGCGAACTAGATCTTTAAACCTTTATCATAAAATGTTTTACCTAAAATTAAAATGATCTTAATTCAAACAACATTAATAATAATAATAATAATGATAATGAAATTGCGTTACAATAATTAAAAATGACTTTCAGTATAAAAATATGAACACTTTTGGATGATTTGTCTAAATTTTAAATAATTAGTTCTATTAAATAAGCGTCTTAGCCTGCCTTGTGATTAGAAACTTAATCACAAAAAAAATGTTCTTTTTTAGTTTTTGCATACTCTGTTTATACAGAAAAAATTGTTTCATGCCGTATTCAAATTATTCAGTTTCTATTTTGCAGTTGGAGCAATGGTTGGTTATTTCGCAATTAAATCAATAAATGCAATTAAAAAGACTTTATTTTTTACTTCACTGTTATCTATGAAGATAAAAAATGTTTTTAAGGGACACCATCCTTAACAGATAATAAAAAAATAATTTTCCGATGAAATTTTATAAATTGATGTACTTATTTTTACGCAGTTTTTAAGTGCTCGCTTTGTTAATAAATAATAAATTTATTTAAACGGGATACTTTTTTTATTTCTTGGCTTTTATGTATATGGTTTACTCTCATTGAAAAATACTTTTTACTCTATATATTAAAAAAACAAAAGAATTATAATTAATGATCCTACCTTATCATTAAGTATTGTATATACAAGTTTTTCGATAGAAACTTTCAAGTAAAATAAAATAATGATTAATTTATCAGGAATAATTTTAAAATGTTACTATTAACAAAATAAATAGTTATTAATGTAAGTTTTTAATTTTGTTTATTAACGTTATAAATCATGCCCAACTATCCGCTATGTAAGAGAGGAACTTGTAACATGTGATAAAAAAGTGATACACTTTTTTCTTTACAAAAACTTCGATGTGCTTGAATAAAATGTGCTTTTCTGTATATCTTATCAAAGTGCAAAATTAGAAATAACTTATATTTCAACAATATTTTCAAACTTTTATAGAACATAAAATAATAAGAAAATAGAAAAGTTTAAAAGATTGAATGATTGGTACAACATATGCTAAACCTTAATACTTCACCGCGGGAATAAGAATAAAAATTATAAAAAATATGCAACGCCATCAAAAACGTTTTTATTATTGAAACAGTTTCTTGTGTGTACATCGAAGAGACAATGCTTGCCTTAAAGGGAATATTCCATATCTAGTAATTTTTATCGAAATATGGTTAATGGATAACGTCAGCAACAAACCTGAACTCAAACCAATCTGAATCACCCGCTTTAAAAACTCTTCAAATTTTTATGAATTAAAAGCCATACCCCAATACATTAGCCAAACTTGTGTTCGTGTATCCTTTAAGAGAATAGTTTGGCCTTGTATATAAGAAACATAAAACATATAGCATCTTTTATAACTAAAGTCACGATATGCCTACACTCTTAAAAAAAACGAGCGGTTTTAACTCAGTCTGAGTTTATTTCCACTCCTTTCCGGTGCCGAAAATGCACTTCTCCTATAGGAGTGAATTTCACTCTTTTGTTTTAAGAGTGTAGCTCTGTATAATTAATGCTTTCACTGGCTGCTCTCATGGGTACACTTTCTAAAATACAGCTTTTATTTAATTATAAAATTGCCTTTTATTTTTTTTATGTATAAAAACCTATTTTGAAAAGCTATACTGAAAGCATTTTAACAAGCCTTAATTCTCCAGTATGTCGATATCAGACTTGAAGGTAATTTATTTCGTATTTTATTTTTAAACAAAACTAACTAAATTGATAGGATTGGACTCAATTGCAACGGGAACAGTTTTATCAATTTATCGAACAAAATACAATGAGAAAGTAAATTAAAAAGACTGAAAACGCTCCATCAGTCTGAAATCGAATCCAGAGTCATTTAGTTGAGTCTGAGCTGAATGTTCTGTTTATCTGGCGAGCAGGCTGTGAAAAAAGGTACATTTATCACCGAAAATGTTCGAAATCTCACTGTTCCTAAATAATCTAATTTTTATTTAAAAAGAAAATTAAAGAAAGAACAAAGGGTTTGCCACTGTCATGTTCACACTACAGAGGTGTGTAATACTTCTCGACTTTCAATTTCCACTCAATAAATCTATAGGGCAAATATATCGTCGGTAAAATGTCAAAAGCGGGTCAGCGGGTGGTGCCCTTTACACAAAACAGTTATTATTATTTTAAATTTTTTTCTTCTTGATTATGATTATTTAAAGCTTAAGGAATGAATTTATATAATTTAACATTTTCTAAACAATATAATTTAAGGGTAAATATTAAGTAAAACTATGTAAAACCTCACCCCCGTACCCTTTGCTCACATTTTTTAAAGTAAAAATCTGTTAAAGTAGAGATAATTAAATGCTAAATATTTTTAACTATGATTTTCTTTTAATAAATATTTGCTCAATAAAAATAAGTTTCAATTAATTAACAAATTTGTGGAAGTGAAATTTTAAATTTTATATGTGTTTGTCCCAGATATAATTTCCACCTCCGTTACCCCGCTACTCAAGGAGGTTGTTCTCACCTTGCTGTCTGTGTACTTCCTTGTGGTAAGCGGGGTGATATCTCTTGATGCTCACTGTTCATCCATCTTCGTCCATGAAGAGATATCGCTCCTTCGTTTCAGCCGTCTGTGTCCTTCCATGGAGTAAGCGGAGTAATATCTTTTAATGCTCACCGTGCATCCATCTTCTTCATGAAGAGATATCGCTCCTTCGTCTCGGCCGTCTGTGTCCTTCCATGGGGTAAGCGGAGTAATATCTTTTAATGCTCACCGTACATACATCTTCTTCATGAAGATATATCGCTCCGTCGTCCTGGCCGTCTGTGTCCTTCCATGGGTACAGCGGAGTCGTATCTCCTTACTGCTCACCGTGCATACATCTTCTTCATGAAGAGATATCGCTCCTTCGTCCCGGCCGTCTGTGTCCTTCCATGGGGTAAGCGGAGTGATATCTTTTAATGCTCATCATGCATCCATCTTCTTCTCATGAAGAGATATCGCTCCTTGTCCCGGCCGTCTGTGTCCTTCCATGGGTAAGCGGAGTAATATCTTTAATGCTCACCGTACATACATCTTCTTCATGAAGATTCGCCTCGTCCGCCGCTGGCCTCAGGTAAGCGAGTGTATCTATGCTCCGGCATCCTTCTTCTGAAGAGATATCGCTCCTTGCGCCGTCTGTGTCCTTCCATGGAGTAAGCGGAGTAATATCTTTTAATGCTCACCGTGCATACATCTTCTTCATGAAGAGATATCGCTCCTTCGTCCCGGCCGTCTGTGTCCTTCCATGGGGTAAGCGGAGTGATATCTTTTAATGCTCATCATGCATCCATCTTCTTCATGAAGAGATATCGCTCCTTTGGCCCGGCCGTCTGTGTCCTTCCATGGGGTAAGCGGAGTAATATCTTTTAATGCTCACCGTACATACATCTTCTTCATGAAGATATATCGCTCCGTCGTCCTGGCCGTCTGTGTCCTTCCATGGGTACAGCGGAGTCGTATCTCCTTACTGCTCACCGTGCATACATCTTCTTCATGAAGAGATATCGCTCCTTCGTCCCGGCCGTCTGTGTCCTTCCATGGGGTAATCGGAGTGATATCTTTTAATGCTCATCATGCATCCATCTTCTTCATGAAGAGATATCGCTCCTTCGTCCCGGCCGTCTGTGTCCTTCCATGGGGTAAGCGGAGTGATATCTCTTGATGCTCACTGTGCATCCATTTTCGTCATGAAGAGATATCGCTCCTTCGTCCCGGCCGTCTGTGTCCTTCCATGAGGTAAGCGGAGTGATATCTCTTGATGCTCACTGTGCATCCATTTTCGTCATGAAGAGATATCGCTCCTTCGTCCCGGCCGTCTGTGTCCTTCCATGAGGTAAGCGGAGTGATATCTCTTGATGCTCACTGTGCATCCATTTTCGTCATGAAGAGATATCGCTCCTTCGTCCCGACCGTCTATGTCCTTCCATGGTGTAAGCGGAGTAATATCTCTTGATGCAAACCGTGCATCCATCTGCGTCATGAACAGATATCCCTACAAACAAAATACAGATGAGCCAACGTTAAAACAACCGTTGTTTCCACTAACTAAACCTCCAAGTCTCCAAGTTATTGACTCTTCGCTTCTGGAGTAATTGACCTTTGAAATTAACCTTTTTTTTGGAAATGATCAATTTTTAGACCCTGTAACTACGAAAGTAAAGGGTCACCTATGGTGTTTTATATTTTTCTAAATACTAACCTAGTGTGTGTACTTAATCCAATAACTATTTATGTGGGTCACTTATTACTTAAGCAGATAATTAGGCAGAAACCTGACAAACATCCACGAAAATGACCTTCTTCGAAGGACCTTGACCTTCAAAGCCATGAGTGACCCACCAAAATAATTATGCTGACATGTACCTAGTATCAAGTAGTATACATAAAAATCCTGGGATACTCATTGCTTGAGAAGTAGAAAGATGATTATAATGTACACCATTGATCCATTACTACGAACTTTGACCTTCTCTCAATGTCAAACAAGACGAGATTAAGAAAAACTGAATTTCACTTTTTCATATTTTAGTACTACTAACATATCCTGAAAGTTTTAAGAAAATCGAAGGTATCAACTATCACAAGTTTTGTCCCCCTTAAAAAAATGACTCTTAACGCAAGAAAAAATAAAAAATAATAAAAAAAATAAGTACGCAATTTTAGGATAATGTTAAAAAGTCTTACCGGAAAACATGGGTTTTAGTACAATGCATTGCATTATAACATAAAAAGAAGTAAATATTAAAGAACTTATAGTTTTGTTAAACTTTCGCTTCGGAGTAAGAGCATCGTTCTACTTGAATGCGTATGAACATTTTTTTTGTCGAGGAAAACTAAAAACCTATAAAATGTGTACAGGATACAAAACATGACTTCGCTTAACAGCCTACTTTTTATGTTTAATGGATATTTTTAAAGATTTAAAAAATTGTTTCTAAAACTTTTTATGGTAACAATTACTATGGGCGTTTGTGGTACATTTTAAAGTAAAAATAAACATTATGTATTATTTACTTTTGCATTTAAAGAAGGAGGAATATAAAAATATAGAGGAGAGGAGTTTATTATGGAATACTATTTATATTTTTAAGAATAACTCTTTTGGTTATGAAAAAATGTACTTTGAAAAAAGTAACAAATAGAGGGTAATATGGGATAGTCGGGTAATATGGAATAGTTGTTTACATTATTAAAAATTTAATTATACTTCACAGAACATAGTTAATTTAAAATAAAAAAAATATTTCAAAATTCGCATTTAAATAATTTTTGATTTTGAGTTAGTTTACAAAAATCTTAAACATAATCTTATTCCTTTGCTCCAGTACAGTCAAATTGAGCCCATAAAGAAAAGGTAATGCACTTAATCCAAATTTCATTGATCTTCGGAATTGTTTTCGTTACAAAAGTTACATTCGACTTCTTTGTTTACAGGTTCTTTGGTTGATGTTATGGTAGCAATTTCAGAGGAAATATCAGAATGGAACTATACATTAGAATGCCTAGTATTCCATAATGCACGACACACAACTGTGGATTAAGAGTCCATTTACTGACCGATAAAACATTGATATTCTAAACAATGCAGTATAACAGAACACTATTCTTTTAGCATACATATTCTTTACCACAAAATTAAAGTATCATGATTTCTGGTAGATTAAGATGTTTGAACACTTTCCGGAAAAAACTTTCAATATTCCAAAAACATACTTTGTTTTGCAACGACTGTAACAACAACAAGAAGTTAATTCTTTGTGAACTGTATCATTTAGGATTTCTTAGGTCTTTCATGGCATTTCCACGTAATGGCAGCACGAGAGAGGGCTGAAACTTCAGTATTCCATATTCCCGACAATTCCATAATACCCTCCTCTCCTCTACCCGAAAAAGAACAATTGCAATAGTTTATATAAAATTTAGAGAATTGTGTGTTCAAGCAAGTCCTATTAGAAAACTTTTGAATTTATAATTACCGCACTTAATAATTTGGTAAGAGAAATTTGGAATTTACTTACCATTGCCGAAAATTGATAATAGTTGAGCCCCCCTGAGGCGACGTTGATTCGAACAACAATTTTAGGTAGAGCATCATATCCAAAACTTGAAATTTTAAAAGACTTTTATACGAAACTTAAAGGAAGAAATATGAAGCTAGAATGAAATAACAGAAAACAATCTAGTCTAACAATGTTTATGGATTCATCGTTACAAACAAAAGCATTTTAAAACATTATAAGTTATTTTCTTCGACTATACTGGTTACCTTTCTAGTACGCATTGTTGCATTTCAATTACAATGACTACATAAGAAACGCATTTGGTTGAAATAGCCGCGCAACAATCAGAGAAATTCAACACTTAGTTGTTATAAATTTATTTTAAAAAAGTGATAACAAAACGTAAAACGAAATAAACGTGTCACAATTGCTGTACCGCTGTAGCAATGTTAAACCAATTGGATATTTCACATGCGACAGAAGCAAAAACCATTATTGCGGTTTTCAATTAAGTAATGGCAATGTTAAGCAAATGTGAAGTGCAGAAATAAATTGCTACAGTACATAGCCACTATCAAAGTTGTAATGCGTTTTTATTGTGATTCAATTGACCTAACATTGCCACTGCACTCATCCGAAATCTGAAGTTTGGAAAATATACCGAAAGCGTTATATATGAAATGGACCTAACACTATAATTATTTTTATTATTTTTTACGGAAATAAGATTTTCGGAATGAATATATGGATGAATATATTTCTTGCAATTGTTAAATACATTATTTAATAATCAAAATTTACTATTTTGTTAACTGTATAGACTATCTGTTTTCGAACACTGTTCATTAAAAAATATGCAGTTATTTATGTTTTTTACTTTTATACTTTTTTTATTAGAAACAAGTTTGAGAATGTCCTTAACACAGTTAGGTACATGAAGAAAAGTTTTGTACGAATAATCGTATGATACTTTTAATATTCTATACATTAAAATGTACATTTAATATGTACTGAAATAGCAGTATATATATATAAGTATTCGTAGATTTATTCCTGATTTAGGGTTAAAATACCCCAGCCTTCCTTTCTTATTATGGCTGAGCATTAATCACAGCATTAGCAGTTGCGTGACCTGCTTATATATTATTCAGACAATATTTTTTTTTCCTTAAAGGACTCATAGATAAAATGGATAAAAACAGTAAGATGGATAAGATAGCAATGTGCAATCAGTTAAAAAAATCTACTCTAATATTACTTAATTTTTTGATGTTATTAAGATACATTAAAGGTGGGCTCACGATGATATATTTTTTAAATTGGTTAATCAGAGTAATATATAAATAAATAGTCTAATAATATGAAGAAATAATCCAATAATATAAAGAAAGGTTTGTCGTTTTCTGTCTTTTACGATATAAAGGATTTCACACTATAAATCAAATGGTAACTTTTACTTGTTTATTTGTTGAATTATTAGGAGTATACCTATGAAACGTCCTTTTTTTAGAACTAGGATTAATTATACTGGATGAACAATGAAACTTGAAACGTGACCCCATTTATGGATTTCTTAGCTAGTTATTTTATACCTAATTTTAACTTCCAAACTACGTTTATAAAGTTTGAGTGGAAGAATTTTAATGGCTATATATCTGTTATTGAAACTAGAAATCATTGAAAATCTGGTAAGAAATTCTCATTAGAAATATATTTAAAATTAAAAAAAAACTAATCATTTGTTCAATTAAGAAACATAAATATGTCAGTTTCTTTTCAATTATGCAATTGTTTTTTAATTAATTAATGACAAGCTTGTTCATTTGAAATGAAAACTGGAAAATAACATTTATCATTCTATTTATCGATTGCTTTAAAATGACTTCATAAAAAACTTCACAATGCATTTGTATAATAATTTGCAATATTTTGTATCAATAAAGAGGCACAGGAAGTTTTTTTAATATATTCTAAAAAGCTAATGTAATGTTTATTGTGCATATCTGCGTTTTTAACGTATAATGACAATATCTATTTAAATTATTTTTTCCCAGAGGTTCTTTCTGTTTGCTATTTTTTCTCAGAGGGTATTTAAACAACATTCTGTTCAATTGTGTTTTGAAGGTAATATGTTGTTTTAATGGTGTTGTGTGTTGATAAAAAAACGCATTGTTTCAATTTAAGAGTGAATGATTTTGCATATTTATATTTATTAAAATACAAATAAATTGAGTAAATTATATGAAATAAGTGTTGAATTTTTAAACGAAAATAAATAAAACTTTCCCCATTTGGCGTGTAAAAGTGTAATATAGAATTAAATGCAGTGTTTAATGCTTTTATTCCTAATGCGTAATTTTAGCGTCGGAAGCCGTTCTAAAGGACAGATTATGTTACAAACCTACTCGTTTTATTTGTATGATTTTTATAAACAACATGCAATATTTAAATAAATTTACGATTTTTTTTGTAGATACAGCAGTTAGAAAAGGGCCAGCTAATTACATCATAACTGAAGCAATGTTCATATAAAATCGCCTTCTGGAACCAGATGTCAGGTGCTACTTTAATTGCTTAGGCTATGGTGTAATTAAGATGGTGTGAAACAATTTTGGGTAAACTTAATCTAATACTTGAAAATAAATCACTTATAATATCTTAAAATATGTCCATCACATTGTGATGGTAATAGTGCTGAATTTACATGTTATGTAAAATTTATATTGTGGTAAAAACGTGTACTCATTGTCATTGAAAGGATGCATATATTTTCTCTATTCAAACGCTATTGGAGTAGTTTTTCATTTGACTCTGTACGTCGTGAAAACATCAAGTTTCTGTGAAACAAACATTACAACTCTATGATCCAATCTCCTCCCCTCCTCCCCGCCAAATGCGCTGTAATTTTACAGATTTTTTTGCACTGTAGTGTCGTTTAGTTTTGGTGGTTCGGTAGCTATTGGGTTTGAGTCCCATGCTGTTGATTGGATTGCTAGTCATCAGACAACTCATCAACAAGGATTGATGATTGAATACTTAACTTGATTTGTATTTTGGGGGGATTTTAAAAAACTCTTATGAAAAATAAAAAAAAATGAACTAGCGTGAAAAAACAACATAAAATACTACTATAAAATAGGCGAGTACTTTTTTAGACAGCATTTCTATAAGCTTTCAGATGGATGAAAAATATTATTACTCTTTTGAAGGATTGGTTCAGGAACAAAATACAGCAAAATATAACTCGTATGTTATCACTTTCATCCATCGTTTTGGTCACGTTTCGGGTCTGAGTGTGTCTCAATCCGCCCGTCATCTGAAACATGTTTATGGTGCAGATTTACTGTTGTTTTAGTATGGAAACTTGAAACATCGAAATAATCATATTTATGATTGGTTTTTTTTTGGGAGAGATAGATATTTTTCCTAAAAATTATGATTTGATTTTTAAATGAAATTTAATACGAATGCGTCATTTGTGATTCTTAAAACATTATTTCTAGATGAATGATCATCTGTCTTTTAAAGAACATATGTACAGACGGACGAAAAAGCGTACAGATATACCAGCAAAAATATAAAATAGATACACGATGTCATATAATTCTAACTGATTTTTTTTATAAATCGGAAGATTAGAAAAAAAAATTATGTATAACACTGAACGCGTTATAAAGGAGACAGATTGATAGACGGAGGGAAAAACGTACATACAGGTGGATTAAAGAATGAAATATAGGTATCTGATGTCGTATCTTTCTAAAATTTATTTTTTTTTATATTGAAGACTAGAACTTAAAACTAGACAACTCTATAATAGAACTCAAAATATGACAAACTATCATAAATATATTATAAAAGAGAAATTTATTGACGTACAAAAGAGCACACAGACAGGCGGGCAAAAAATAAAAGCTATGTATGTGATGTCTAACCTTTAAATATGAGAAAAATGATTAAAAAAAATTAAAAATCAGACAGATGGAACGGAATTTCTAAGAAAGGTACACACAGACATATTCACCTAATTAATGTCAACTATTCATTTTTTTCATAATTTAAAATTTAAAAAAAATATGTTTTAAAAACTGTCACATTAAACTTGTTTCTATTTACCGTCAAAAGGAATTGATTGAAGCCCAGCAAAAATGCTATCGTCTAAAAAAATGACTAAAGAAAGATTGTTAGCTTATATATAACTTTTACATGATTTATTAAATGTAAAAAGAGAGTGAAGAATTTTTTTCAATATTCATGCTTTGATGATTTCGGGAAGTATAGATGCTACCGGGTCGTTTTATAGAAGAACAATTAAGTTTCGAGACTAGATGTTGAAAAAAAGAGCTATTTTCGGTAAATGACCTTTTGTACATTTCTCCAAAACAAAAATTACAGATCTGTGCTTGGTGGACAAATACAGAGTTGTACAGATTTGCATTTAATCTTGATGTTTAAAAATGGAAAGAGTTAGAGGAGTATTTATGCTTAAATGGAGTGTTTAAGATGGTGCAATATTAAGGGTACTCCCGTACAACGCCGGGTATATAGAGATACTTCTGAAATTACTGAAAGAAATACATGCAACGCGCAACAATATTTATTAAATTAATTTATAACTATCAGTATTAAGAATCATTAAATTTTCCCCCGAGAGTTCATCGTTGTTTGTTTTACTGCCATAAAACAAGGATCGTAGTAAAACCTGTTCTACAGAAACCAAATAACAGGGTGAAACATAAACGAAAATAAAATATAAAATATGGTCTAGATATTGGATAATAGATTTGGGTGTTTATTGACGCATTCAAAAAGTTAAATGTAATAAGGAGCTAAGTAATTATTTTCTTAAAATTCCCATTTAAATTACATTTTCTTGTTTATCTCAAAGCAATATTTTTATGTTTCTACTTTATCGCAAAACACGTTTTCTCGAAAACAATTGTTTCATATTTTTTACATGTACTCATAAAGTAAATGAAAGTTTTGAACCTTGGCCAACGTCATATCTTGTAATCATTTGATTCAGTCTGTATTTGAAATTAAAATACTGCTATGTTAATCAGCTGAACTTGATCTTTTAACTATAAATGTTAATGGAGCATGTAAATTTTACTGCATATATCTAAGAGTGATTCACTTAATTGTTTCTAGTTACTAATTAACATAATTTAAATATAATAGTTAATTATTTATTTGTGGCTTTTTAGCTTTTTTTCTTTAAATCTTTAAAAAATCATAAATATTTCTTTTTAATTTAATTTTTTTGCTATTTCACAATTTTTCAAAGCATATTATAAAAGCCATACGGAGTTTATTTTATCCATTAAAAGAAATTGAGCCTTCAAAGTTATACAGCTAGCTTAAAATTATCTGGAAGCTTTATCTGGAAGCTAGAAGCTTTCTATATATATCTGCTGGAATGCTGAACTTGCCCGAAGTAAGAACTTCTCCAGGCGATGCAGAAGAAGTATAAGCTACTTCTATGGTGCAAAAGAATTCTATCAGCAACGAAGCGATTATAGTGCTTGGCAAGCAACAAAAGAAAAATGTATCGTATAAAAGGTTATTTCTTGTTCCACGCCACTCTTTATTGAAAGAGATTCTATCGGGTGTAGGGACTTTGATTCAATTTTTTATTCTTCAATGTTATAAATCCAATTTTCTATGCTCTAGAGTGAAATTTTGAAATGCCAGTTCAAACAGCTGGGATATTTTTTGTCTTGGCAATGTGATTTTTCAGAGCTTAAACATTGTTTAAATGGAGATAATATTTTTTTTTTTTTAAAATTTTTATATACAAATTTGTAACTAACTTAATTTAAAAATTAAGTTATGCAAGAGTAGTTTAATCGAGTACTGAGAAATTGATGATAATTTTTAGTGTATTATGTGGTGGAAAATAGATATAGGTTGAGAATAGATTCGATACTAAATTGCGCAAACAATTACAAGACACTGCGCAAAACAATTAGGTAGCTCTTTCTAACACTACTTTGGTACTCTTTCTAACAATTTTGTTTTCCTTTAATCTCAGGACATCAAAGTCTAATAGATTACATCGAATGAAATTAAAAAAAGGCAAAAAAATATTCTTTTATAAAAGTTTAGGGTAAAATTGGATCAAAATTTTAATAAAGTAACAATTTTTTTCAACTTTATATTTGTTAAAAAAAAAGTAAAAGATATATTTAAATCTAAAATCTACGTAACAATTGGGTCATAAAAAAAAAAAAGAATTGGAAATTATTTAAGTCTCATTTTTAACACTATTTTAAACAAACCCTTATCTTAACTCAAAAGCTGATCTCCTCAAATACAAATATACAACTTAATTAGAAAAAAATCCAAGCGAGTTTCAATGGATATTGGGTTAAAGATTTAACAACGTTCTAATTTAAGGATTTGAGAGTGTAATATACACTTAGAAAAAAGCGTAAGCTGTATTTTTTATATTGCGCAAAAAATTAGAAAGACAATGCCATTACAACAATAGGAGAGCTTTTTCATACTTAAAGTTTAAACTTTTTACTTAAACTTAAATTAAATACCCAAACTACAATACCTTAAACAAAAAGAATAACATGAATTTAAAAGTTTATTATTTAATCCATATTTGGGTTAGTTGTGATATCAAGGTATATTTAAGTGGTAATATGTGGTAAGAACATATTAGTTAAAAGCATTGGCTTTTAATTTAAAATGGCAAAAACAATACAAACAATTGTAATACATTTTAGTCGTATTAGTAAATTAAACTATGTAACCTTCATTCTGAATTTTCTAAGCTATAATTCGAAAAAGTCGTTGTTAGTTAACAACTATTCAATAATTAATTTTAAGATACATTAATGATAAAAGAATGGTTCAAGTGGGTCTAGATTATCATAGTAAGTATTATGATGTGAAGAAAAATTAGATTAACCAATGCTAACAATGTCACAATGGCCAAAAAAGGCAAAAGACAGTTTGTGCCACTAAAACAATAGTACCTTACTAACACTATTTAAGCCCATTAATTCTAAAATACAAATAATACTTGAAAAATAAAGTACTAAAAAGTTCAAAAGCTATTATATTAGATATTTTTTTTTGGTAATTTAAAATTACTGGTATTTTTTAGTTTTTTCCTTAAAGTGGCAGAGAAACATGGCATTTTGATGCATATTTCCTCCAATCGCGACCCACAGTTAGCAATGAATGCGCAGACTCACGTGGGTAGCTCTTTTTTAACCTATATTTTGTTAAGCCCTTACAGTCCAAGTTATAGTGGAATCTAAGGATCAGAATGTGAATAGAGTCATTATGCATCCCGAATGAAATAGTAAAAAAAAGGCAAAAAAATATTACTTCTTTTACTAAAATTTAAGGGGTAAAAAATGGAATCATAACTTTTGAATAAATTATAATTTTTTTTTTCAAAACTTTATTTTGTTAAAAAAAGTTTAAATGAATTTTTTAATATCTAAAAATGCTACGTGACGAATTTAGGGTCAATTTATTTAATAAAAAAAATTTAGAGTGAATTTTATTTTACCATGTCTTTCATATTTTCATTTCATTAAAACAAACATTATTTAATTCTTCAAAAGACATGATTCTTCCATCAAATGATAAATAATAGCAAGCTCAACTTAGTGAGAAAAAAATCGCAAGCTGATGTTTCCAAATGGAATTATTGGGGGTGTAAAGGTTTAAACCAAGTGCTCCTCTAAAGGATTTTGAGCAGTGTAATTTACACTTTGGAAAAAAAAAGCGGGTAAGGGTTCGTGATATTTTTTATTTATGACGCATAAATAATATTGTGAAACAATCATGTTACATTTACAAGTAGGCAGCTTTATTTCAATACTTTAAAGTTTAAAAAAATATTATTACTAAATGTAAAATAAATTATCCAACTTATCAGTATCAACCAAACAAAAGTGAATAACCATGCATTTTTAACTAGATTTTTTCTGTTATATCTACATATTTTGGAGTTAAAATGTGTGCCTAATATACAGCTATATCGTTGTACACTGGCAAGACAAGACTTTGTTCATAAGCAGCATATCATGGCGTTGTTATGTAAATGCAAAAAAAAACAATTTTATTATATTTTTGTCGTATGAAGAAATATATTAGAACTATGTACTTATTCTGATTTCGTTCTAGAGCCTATACAGATGCGCAAAAAGTCGTTGCTTTAGATTTAACAACATATTCCTAATAATTGAAATTATAAGTATCACATTAAAATCTCATGGAAGGAGTGGTTTCTAAGTCGCGGTCATAGATATCATAGTTAAAGTATTAGATTGGCAGATCACTTGACCTCCAATGCTAACGACGGGAAGCGCACGAAGGCCAAATAAGAGGGCAAAATGGCCAGTGTTGATGCCACTTTAAGGAGAAATATACTACGAAAAAATGCCATTTAATTCTAAAATTACAAAAATAATACTTGAAAAGGAGTTAAAGTCACTAAAAAGATTCCAAAATGCAGCTAGTATTTTTACGATATATTTTTTTTGTAACTTTAGAATTAAATGGTATTTTTTCGTAGTTTTTTTCTCCTTAAAGTGGCAGCAACACTGGCCATTTTGCCCTCTTATTTGACCTCCATACGCGACCCGTCGTTAGCATTGGAGGTCACGTGATCTGCCAGTCTAATACTTTTACTATGATATCTATGGTCGCGGTACACTCACAGAGAGGGAATCGATAACTGGAACGGTGACTTCTATGGTGACGTAACACTTACGCCAAACGTAGTCTTATACTCCACAAAAAAAAACCCCACTCGACAGCTAATTCGTCCATTTTAAAATAGTTACGCCTATCGTGATATGTCATGTCGATGTCAAACATTGTATTTTACCCCTAAAACAAACCATACTCCGCCTTGCTGGAATTGTCCAATGAAGTAGAGGTGCAGTAACCCTATTCCACATGGTCAAAAAAATAAACACTATCTTGTTGCCTGTCACATTATTTTTGAACTTTTTGGCAATGAGAATTTTTGTCAAATGCCTTAAACTAGGATTTTTATGGGGTGTTTTTCAACCTCAAAAATTTTTTTTATTTACAAATACTTCAACATAATTTAATTTTATGTATTAAATGAAAAAAAAACTATTCAAAGTTTTCTATATTTATAATTTTTAACGTTTTCATTTAGGTGCTCAATTATCAAATATAGCACTACTTCGTTCTTCGTCACGTGGTTGTTTTGGTACTTTTTTCTCCGGTTTCCAAAAGCCATTTATTTTAGCTTTCACACTACGTTTATAACGTAAAAAGTGGAAGGTATTATAATCGTTCAGTCCGTCTGTCACCCACTTTCATAGTCCAAACTACAAATTCTACGGGCAAGTGTGATACGTCGAAAAATTTAGTGCATCGAAATTAGAATAAATTGAAAATTTCAGAAAATAATTCGAAGTACTTCAATTATTTAAAAAAACTGCAAAATTTAATGCTCATTAAAAAAGCATGGGACGCCATTTTTATTAGAATTAAATCACCATTGCCATTCGCAACAATCGCTCGAAAACTTTAATTCTTTTAGACAATAAATTAAAATAAATTTATTTTTGCGACATCGATCAGTTTGAAATGACGTTAAATATAGTTCACTACGAGATTGAAATATAAATTAATTTTTGCAAACGATAAGTAATAATTATTGAATTTTCGAAATAAAATAAATGAAACTAGCCAAATTTAGCATGTAAATGTTTAATATAGAATTAATGCTGTGTTTGGCTCCTTTTTACCTGTTAAACATAACTGTTGTGTGGAAGTGGGCTAAGTGGCAGATTCTGTTACAAACTTACTTGTTTATATAACCTACTTGTTTATATTACAAACGTCTTCTTCGCGGAACTGTGGGAAACCATTACAATGAGTTTTGTGTATGCAAATCCTTTTTATTTTACTTTCGCAAGTTTCTGTACCAGATGTGTCTGTTAAAAATTACCATACATCCAAGAAATGTCACCGCCTAGAATGTTGCGACTTATTTCTTTAACGAAAACAAAGTATAAAATATATTTTTGCATCTGAAAATGTAAAAATAGTGCTAGGTACAAAAAATTATGTTTCTCTTTCGTTGGGATGTAACTAAAGAATTGCATTTAAATTTTCTTTGGAAGTGTAGAAAAAGTTTTATAAATATTGTCGTTGAAGACACGAATTCTATTTAAATAATTAAAACAAAATATGTTGTCTGCAGACTGAATTTCAATTGTTGTATTTAAATGTAAATGTTAAAGTTTTCTCAAACACTTTAAATAAAAGATTTGTAAAAGTTGAAAGTGAAAAAAAATAATTGTAGTAGAATTGCAAAAGATTATCTTTGGGTATTTTGCAGGAAGTATATTTTAGATAACACGTTGCAATAATAATAACTACTTAAAAACCATTAAAAAATAATCACCTTTAAAAAATAACTATGTTATATATTCATAAACTGTAGATTTGAGCGGTAAGTTATCTGATTCGTTTCGGATATGTCGTTATTGCTTTTTATAGATTAACTTTTCGATAACGGCAATAGAGGGCGACTCTATTGGTGACAATTCAGTATTTAAATTAGGTTAATTGGGTATAAACAAATGGTCTTATATTTAAGGAAAAAATTAGTTAAATGACGTTAACAATACTTTTTACTCGAAAACCTTTTCGGAAAAGTTAAGAGTTTGGTATATGGATGTGAAATTTTGAATTTTTATTTTATCAGTGCAAATTCCCCCTAAATGTATTGATCTATTATGTTTTCTATTCAAAATAGCATTTATTTATAACTTCAGGTTTAGGATTTATAAAGTTATTATATATCACTGCGTTTCCACAAAATATATAATTCAGCTTTATCCATGGCTTGAAATTGATACCTCAAAAATTGACAATTTTATCAATTTGCCTCTTTCATCATCAGATTTATCAACTCCATTAATGGTTTACTAATATTGATTTTTCATTAATTTTTTCTGATTTCAAAAGAGAATATGATTAAAAGGAATGGTAGTCCAATAGGGCTAATGCATTACTTTTGAAATCCTAAATTCTGCGAAAATATTTCTTCGCTTTGTAAGTATTTGTTCCACATGTAAAACGTATTAACAACAAAAAAAAACAAATTTTGGCGGAAAGTATTCTTCGGTTATTTAATTGTTAAATGATAAGTGGATAAATAAATGTCGCCTAGCTTTCTACAATTTTTAGTTGTTTTAAAACTTCAAAAATCAATCAACCAGATGATACTTTTTCTTCACATATGTTTTTTTGCTATTAACCTATCTTTATATTAAGCGATTGACTTATATATTAGGTCTAAGTGACAGACCATAACTATTAAACTTCTTAGGGATACAGACGTATAAACCCGTCACCTAACTGTAAGATTTTCCAGCAACAAAAAATATTAAAAAATTAAAAAATTCAATAATTAAAATTTAAAGCATGGAAGAACCATGTATAACCATCTGCTACAGAACTATACTTTATAAAATATTTAAGAAATTAAATTTTCAGTTAAAAATTTTAAGTGGATTTTTAAATACTGTCATGTAAATTTAGTATTCATTTAAACAAAAAAAAATTCTCAACCTGCTGTTTGGCTGCTAATATTCCATATTTTATGTATTCTGTATTTCTTAATTTGGCTACTTTGGTGAACTTGCTGACTTTGATGAAGTGATGAGAAAATGGAAAAATCGCCAAATCGGTCAGTCAAGTCCAAATCGTAATAATAAGGCAGGAAAAAACACATTTAATTGGTTTTGGGCGCTTTGGCGATAATTTAGTGATTTATGCAACACACTTGGCACGAAAGGAAAGTAGGCACACGTGGCTTAATACACAACAATATGGGTCGACTAAATTCGAACAACCAAGGCATTTTAATCAAAATTTATCGTTTATATCATATTTACGCAAAAAATAATTAATATATTTCTAAATTGTTTCGAATAAACACAAATAGATTACTTCAATGAACAAATTGAAAATCGAAAAAAAAAAATGTTTTGGTAAATTGCGTGAGACCATTTAGTTTCAAGGCTGACCTTTCACAGAATCTATAATTACGACCTAATTGAAGTTAACGGGAAAAAATTATATCTATTTTTATCACTCACCAATTTCGTGACCCGTGATATTTGCAACCTTCTTATGAAAGCCGAATATGTGGGAGTAAGTATATTACATGCTAACAAGTAAAGAAACATGGACATCATATCTGCTAGAAAGCAACATCAATGGGACTTGAACTGGTGAATTTTGGATTGATTGAAACTTAGATGTTATCTGAAATGAGGGAAGAATTTTTCTGCTGTGATACAGAATCCACTTCAAATGTTTTTGTTCTTACATAACTATATTGCGTAAGATACACAAAAGTTTAACTGGAAAACGAATCTGGAATACATGCTCGTGAAGGTAAAGGGACCTGCACAGTTAGAAGAGTTAACTAGAAACATTATAAAATTAGAGGAACATATCTTTTCCCTCAGCTCAAGTGTGAACAATTTATCTTACTTTATGTGCCAGATTGCGAATCACCTAGCAATTATTGAACCTTTATTGCATACACTTGATTTAACGTGTAGTTTGTAAATATAAATGAAAAAAAAAGTTTCCGGACCTAAACAGCAGTAAAGTAGAACTCATTGTATATTTATCGACAAAGCTGAAACATGAATTTGTCATATAAAATAGCATTTGTGTTCTTCGGTGTTAGTGCCATTTTACCTGTTTATTTGCACAAATTCGGAAAATTGAGATTGTTATTGTTGTTTTTGCTGTTTGTCGTGAATGCACAAGCAATGGCAATTCATATCTCACTCACAGGCTATCGACTCTATAACATTCCCAAAAATGAGTTGTTAACATTGGGTATCGTAGAATTCATTGCGCAAGTGACACTTTTTATGAATCGTTTGTCCATTTGTTTGAAAATCAAAGATTTTAAGAAGATTGCAAATGTTTTGAGCAATTTGAATGTAAAAGAAAATAGATTATTCAGTTTGAGCGGATTTGTATTATTTAGTATAGCGCTATATATCTTAAAATGCTATGCAACTGTTGATTTGCTATTTCTAGAGTTCAACGAGTATATTGAGAAAAGTTGGTGGCTTAAAATATTCATAATATACATTTCTTTTTTTCTTTCCTTTTTAAAGGAAATGCCATTGAATATTTTTCTAGTATTTTTCATTAACGTTACCCATGATCTTAAATGCGAATTAAATTTTTTTTTAAAGAAGACACATGCTGGTAAGTTTCAAAATGTTCAGAATGTTTTGCGCTCTTTTAATGCTTTGAAATTAAAAATAGACTATATTGATAATAAGGTTTGTTTCAATGTTTTTTGTGAAGTATTTTTTTCCTTACTTGTTTTGTTTTATAACGTCACTTTGGTATTACGCCTCAATTGGGAAAACAGTAAAAAAAACCCATTTTCATTAAATGTTTCTTTTGTATTCTTTACCTTCAATGCATTGTTTAATTTCTTTATTTTAACAATTAACGCTTGTGCAGTTTCAGAAGGATATTCTCAGCTACGAATCAATCTAAAAACCCGAATTATAAATTTAAATAACAATATGAATATTTTTCCAAAGAATTCCTTTCTTTACACGGATAAACACGCGTATTTCACAGTGTGGAAGATTATTCCCATCGACAGAAGCCTCATTTTTGGTAGTTTCGGAATGATTTTCACTTACGTTATCCTCTTTGATCAGTTTTTGTCCGTCAGAATGACTGATCAAAAGAATAAACAATAACATTCTAAAATAAAAAATTTAGAAGAAAATATTTGTAAGCATGTGAAGGAAATTTGAGAAATTTTTTGTTGAATTATATAAATTAAGTTCCTATTAAGTAAAAAGTGAACACGAATTTTGCAAATCCCAATTCAATTTTTTTTCATTTTCATTTAATTTTTTTACTTTCTGGAAAGAATTAAATTTATATTGAAAGGGCTGGAGTGAAATAGCACAAAATGTGGGTTATTAGTTAAAAGAATTTTTCAAATTTAAGGTCATTGTAAAAAGTCTGATTCAAAAATACAGAAAAGACAGGTCTTACGCTAAGAAGGTTAACAATTGTAACATTATTTTTTGTTAATATTCGTTGGGGAAGTTTTCAAAAATTTCGGTACGTGATCGAAATAAAATATATGTGTAGTTTTCTGTTTATTTCACTAGTTAGTGCTTCCTTTATGCATTAACTTATTATCCTTACCGAATAAAAACGTTATCTTTAAGTTTTTGAACTTTATTTTTCGTGTAAAACTGTTTTTCTCCTACAAAAATTGCTTAGAGATTGTCTTTATTTGTTTACTCTTTTGTTTATTCAGATAAATTTAAGAGGAAAAAAATCGTCGTTATTGAGTTAAAAGAAACTATAAGTGAATTCAGGAAAACGTGATTTTAATGATTACATTACTTTTAGTTTATTATTGACAATAAAATAAATATTATAATCTATATATACTCAACTGCTGCATTTATTCTTTTACAGTTTGCTGTTTCCCACATTAACTAACAGTGACCTTCCCACGCAAAAACAACAACAACTGAATTTCATAACGAGTTTCGTATCAGTTATGCGATATTATAATTGAATTTTACATTATAATGTGTAAACTAATATTCTACTGTACAAACACAGTAATCATATTTCCAGATGCGTTTCAGTTTTAACTGTTGTTGTTGCTGCATTTTCAACTATCTATGTGGGGAGAATACGGGTGGCGTAAACTTTTTCTCTTTTCACAGTTTAAATACTTGCACTTCCATATCCCTTTAAGACCGGCTATCAGATGGCGCTGATTTAAGTTTATGAGACAAAATTGTAGAGTTTTATCGAAAAAACGCCTTAAACATTATTAATGCCAGCAACTCCTTAAAAACAAAGTCATTTTTTATGCAAATAACGAATGGTACAACTCATCTGCTTCGGTATCGATATTTTTGAAAAGCTTGAACATTCTCTTTTTTACCCGCACGATCGTGATTGTTAGGTCTTAAAGGGTTATACATCATGATAAAAAAAATAAAAGAATATGGACATCATAACCAGCTTGAAAGAAACATCAGTGGGACTTGAACTCATGAATTTAGAAATATTGAAACTTCAATGTCATCGGAAATGAGGAATAACTTTAATGAATTGTTTCCTGAGCTGTAATGCCCAATTCATTTCAAATGCTTTTGTTCTTTATTTTGCGGAACGAGATCCACCCAATTACACATTTTTACTTATTTTACAAAGGTTTGACTTAAAATCAGAACTGAAATAGATGCTCGTGAAGGTAAAAGTCGCGCGCAGAGTTAGAAAAGTCAACTAGAAACATTATAACAAAGAAAAGCATATCTGCTTTTACTCATCACCAGTGTGAATAATTTCTTTGAACGTTCTGAAATTTATAGCCAATCTAGGAAGAATCAAAATCTACAATAAGCAATTCAAACAATTAAACATATATATGAATAATATTATATCACATATTATGTAAACATATGTATGAATGATAATGAATAAGTCTTCAAGGTAAAATTATTCTTTTGCAGCTTCTTTCTTGATTGGAATGTCTTGTAACTATATTTCTAGTTTTTCACTTAACCGTAACTCTTGATATGATATGTGAACTGAAACATGTATGAAACATGAGTAAACCACGTAAGATGTGCAAATTTGAATGAAACACCAGAAGATGCGATCTTGCCAGTTATAAAATTGTAGATTTGTTTTTGTTGTAGAAACATGTGAAATTGTTTCTTATGAGTCCTGTTGTTGAAAAGTAATTCGTGACCTGTTTTTTATGTAAATAAATGATTGTGATTACATTTTTTGAAATATTAATTTGTAATTAGAGGATAATAGATAATCCTTATTGCATAACCTTCAGTTAATTGGTTAGACAAGCTTTTTGTATTTTCAATTTAATTAAAAATTATTCTTATTGTTGTTGAATAATTTCGATTACAAAAATAGGGTAAGTAAGTAAGTATTCTTTATAAGTATTTATTTTCTTAATATTGGGAATGAATTTAGTAGCAAGTGTCCGAAAATTTCACTTTTCGCACAGTCTTCGGAAAAATCGTGAAAAAGACCATTCTTCTGGAAAGCCGTTTAAAGTTTTTAAAAATTCAAATTATCACAAAATCGTTCCAAATAAACCTAGATAAAAAAATTGGCACGGATATCCTTTTCATGATTGCGAAATAGTATAAGTGGTTATTTTTTACTTTAAATTTGCACTCGCTAGGAAATTTTGAGATAGGTCACTTTTCCGCGTACAAAATCTTTTAAATTTGAGCCGTTAAAAAGTGACCCACCTAAACAATTTCCTAGCAAATACAAATTTAAAGTAAAAAATGACCACGTATACATTTTGTACATATAAAATGGATATCCCTGCCAGTAGGTTCATTTGGAATGATTTTGTGATAATTTGAATTTTTACCAAATTTTTTAACGACTCTCCTTAAGAATGGTCTTTTTCGCGGTAGGTAACTTTTCCGAGGACGGGCGATATAACGTAATTTAAATTTCGTCGTCAGATTTGTAACGCTTTGTCACATATTTAAATTGTCACATTTCATAATATTGTTACAAAATTTATGATTAAAAAAGCAGTATGGTATGATCAAAAGGCCAGTGTGAGTGATAAAATTAAGAATTATTTTTTGGAAAAGTTTAGTCTACTTATTTTTTAGAAAAATTAAATGAACAAAATACCTTCTTCCCCAGATCCTTACAGTAATTGAGCGTAAATATGTATTTCGATTCAATAAATCAATTAAAAAAATGGCCCACTGTCGTAAGGCTTTTTAATTTCAAGGCTATACCTTCCTGGAATCGATGAAAAAGTTATTATGAACTAATTGATAAAGGAAAAGCACTGGATGAGGTGCTTGTTAACTTTTTGAGAGTTATACCCGGTATTTTCCGTATTCTGTTCATCAGTCTTTCTTACAATAATTTTAAAATTGCAATAATTAATAAATTTTTATTCATACTGTTCTTTTTTCATTTGTAAATGTTTTTAAGATAACAAATCTTCAAAAATAAACCAAATTCTGAATACAGATTTCAATCTGCTATACATCCACTGAAGAATGCGGCGGTTTTCGACTGTAGAGTGAATTTATCATGCAGCATATAACTCCTTCTGATCTATGGCGTTAATTGCATAGACTATTTGGTAAGTTGTAGACTCTCATAAGAAAACTTTTTGCAACGCTGCACATAGCCACCAAAGCGCAGTGGCTCGTCTACTACATTAAACTTACGGCCTTGCACAAGAAAATGAAAAAAAAAGTTTTTAGAACATACAGCGTATTAATTTAAATATATATTTCAATTAAATTAAAGGTAATTTAAAATTCCTGCAGTGAAAATAACTATACATATTTGTCCATTTACATGCCATTTGGAAGGTTAATTAGTATAAGAGCAACATTTTCACGAAAGACATACCATATTTAAACATAACTTTACGTTTCCCTCTTTGACCAGTTCTTTTCTGTCAAAGTAAACACTAATTAATCAGAAAAGTTGGCATGATTTTAGGTTTTTGTTATTCACACTAATAGTTGGTATGCGTGGTAATTACATGACACTTTAATCGAAATTTATCGTTGATCCCATGTTTACTCATAATAAAATTAATATATTTCTAAATAGTTTCTAAATAAATAAATTACTTTGATGAACAGTATGAAAATCGAAAAAAAAAATGTTTTAGTAAATTGCGTGAGACCATTTACTTTCAAGGTTGACCTTTCATAGAATCTATAACTACGACCTAATTGAAGTGTATTAAAAAAAACTAAACTTACTATTACCACTCACCAATCTCGTGACCCATAAAATTTGAAACCTTTATCATGCAAGCCTAAAGTATGGGGTTTAGTTTATTACAAGATGATAAGCAAAGGAACAGGGGCATCATATCTGCTTGAAAGCAACATCAATATAACTTGAGCTCATGAATTTTTATTAGGTGAAATTTTAAAAATCATCCGAAATAATGAATACGTTTGATTAAATGTTTCATTTGCTGCATTACCCAAACTTCTTCACATCTTAATTATAAAACATCTTAATTAATGAATTGAATAATTAAAATTTAAATTTCGCAGAGAAAAGAACATTTTTATTTTTTTGTTCATCAGAAGGTTAAATTTGTATATTTTGCAGCTTTTAAACATACTTAAAATATATATGAATTGTGTAGTTGCAAAACTCACACTCCCTAAAGTATAACAAAGATGAGGTCACGGTTCGTTCAATGGAGACTTATGATAATCGTAAATTTTATTGGACAAAGTCGCCAATAAAAGGGCCGGCCCGGATTCCTTTATTATAGTTTGGGAAATGTTATTTTTTACAAATCATATGTAGCCTTCTTATATCTCATCAATATATAATTTATACCGAATGCATTAGTCTTTTTTCGTCAAACTTGGCATGCATGATATTTACATACCCCATAGTTTTATATACTATACTAGCAGTATGTGTTCCCGCGTTGCTGAGAACCCGTTAGCTTGATAGAAAATTTGTCATAAAAACTATTGGAATGGGGTTCTCTCTTCAATACGATTGATTTCCTAAAACAGAGGTTGTCATTCTCAAAAAGATTCGAACCTTAATGTAGAAGATCTTCCGGATACACAATGTTTGCAGTCCAATATATGAAGGATTTCATATTTACCTAATCTAGAATCGCCAACATACAGCTGACCATGGGAGAAACATGGGTTCATTAGACGGCACAACTATGATATAATGGCCGGTCTGTTCATTGGCGATATTTATCGAGATTGAAAACGATGCTCGTCGCCAATAGCCCTCGTGTAGCTTTAATACGACGATAATTCAAAAGTAACCTAACCAAAGTCAGAATCAAAACAAAATCGAATTTGAGTTGACGTACGCGCACTACAAAAGCAAACATCGACAAATGAAAATTTCAAAATAATATATAAATATGTTAACCAATAAAAAATAGAGTTAAGAAAAAACAAAATAAAATGTAGAAAAAAGACGATAAAGTTTATTTTTAACGGCTAGTCTTACTGGATTTTAACGTTTATCGACAGATGATGTCAAGCCCCGGTTTTTTTTGGCCCGGCCCATGTATTTTCAAGCCCTGTTATGGTCCCTCACTCTTACATGAATGACGTGTTTTGAAACTAATTATATTAATTAAAATTATTAAATTACTAATTATATTAATCAAATATGAAAAAACTAAGCCTCAGGTGCACACGTATGTATTAAAGGGACGCAACAGACAAAGGAAACAGACAGACTCTTTCTTTTATTATTATAGATTAAAATTTGTGATCCTCAAAGGGTTTTACATTTGATATATTTTCTCATTGAAAATGTTCGACATTATCCACTACAAACAATAGCTCCAAGAAATGAAGACTTTGAAAATATTCTTGCACGTTAATCCGTTTCATATCTTCTATAGCGTCATTTGCAGCAGCGTGGTTCGGTTCGCTGATTTTAGTTGATTGATGGACTCGTCAAGGATCGAAAGAGAAGCTGTCAGATGCCTAAGGCTATGTCCTCAGTACGACAACAAACGCCACAAAGGCAACAAAAGCAACAAAATTTGGCGACCGCCAAAGGCGCCAAGCGATGCAATAGCATGGGGGCTGACTCTGCCAAGTCCCCAATGTTGCCTTTGTGGCGTAGTCAGGACATAGCCTAATGATGTCAAGAACCAAACTTTTAGGATTTTCCTGACAGGGTCTATTATATTATCCAGATACCCTGCATATGGTTAAGGGTAACAATAATAGATAGTCAACATAGCCAAATTACTTGCTTTTAAACTACGTTTTGAATTTAATGTAATCATTCATATATATGTAGTTGTTGACAGTTTGTAAACTAATTATTAAGCTATTCTTTATATTATTGAAAATGTAAACATTTTTTTATTATAATTAAAAATGTTTTTTATTAATTTTGAAGTTTTTATTATTACAAGTTTTTATTGTAAATTTTTAAAAAAAGAAATTATTATTATTAAAGAAAGAAGTATTCGAAACTTATTAATGCAAATAATATACTTAGTAGTAATAAACAAATTATTATATTGCACTGACAAATACAACACAAAAATACAATTATTTAAATATTTTATAGTTGTTTAAACCTATTTTAATGCATCATAAATGAACAAAGCAAAAGGGAATGAATTGTAATTACGCACAATTACTTGCACAATTACTATTGCTTAAATGACTTCATGGTCATTTATGAAAAAAATAAGAGAGTTTATCTGCAAATGGGTTTTCCTTCCAGCTTTCATTCCTGAACTTCCTTCGATCGGTTTTCAGATTGATGCTCTAAGTTGATTCACCAATTGAGGCGCGAGATAGATTTAATTTCATTTCGTATTTTTGTTGCCCTTCAAGACATGAGACACGCCCATTAAATGTTTTTAAACAATTCTTGTACTCGATACATTTTCTTAACATTTATACAATGTAAGTTAAATACACTGTTTTAAATATGATTTTTTTAAAAAGGAATGTTTAATAGAATCATAAAAATTACAATCTAATTATTTACCTTGATTTCATTTTTAACTAAATGAAGGTTTCTTATTTTTAAACGCTGGTATTCTACTTAAAATCTCCATCAGCAAAACTAGGAATGATACACCCATACTAACTGCAACAAACATAAAAGTATAATACAAATCATTAATCGACAAAGGCGTAGTTTTGTTGTCCTCTAAATCTATTGCCAATTCATATGATGTTTTATATTGCGTACGTTGTATATATTCAGAATACAAACCTGATTCAACCACAAGGTTTAAATATCTTTGCAACTTTCTTGTACAACAGAAGTGTTTTCCAACTGCCAAACCAACACTTACAACTGCAATCGTATCGCTTGACATGACTTTCGTTGTAGACAACTGCACTCCATAATTCATTTGCAGCACAATCTTTGGCCCAAAAACCGCCGATTTAGTGTCAAACTTTTGAGGATGCCCTCCGTTATCTAGTTTGAATGTCCATTTGTTTTTGGTGAGTTTTTCTGCCACGTCTTGCAGTTTTGAATTACGCGAGATAAGTTCCGGCGTTGCTGATCCTTCTGGGTACAAGAACTTATAACCATGATTCAAAATCGCGTCGGAGAGTTCTTCAACTGTCCTTATGCCTTCGTCTTGCACTGGCAAAGTCAAGTTGGAAAGAAGAACTGCAGAGTAGCTGTAGGTTAAGAACATAGTAGCCACCATCCAGCATCCTTGAATAGCGTTGTTAGCAAATACGGATCGACCACGAATAGCTCGGTAAGAAGACGGAGAAATGTCGCAAGACAGAGTTTCAGGTGAAATTCTACCGCGGACATATTTGTTGTCAGATGAATTCCTTTCTCGAAAATTCTTTTCAGCCGACAAAGAACTTTCAGTTGTAGAATCCTGGTTCAGGAATATTCCCAGAGTTGTCATCAATGCCCGGCCTATCGAAGAACTTTTTGTAGACGTAATCCACAACATGTGTACCACAATGGCAAAAGACACCAGGCAGGCTATCCACACTTCCATCTGAAACGGCGAAGCGAACTTTGGACTTGGGCGACCAAACTGAGGTCTGTTGGTGACGAAACCAAACTGAAACGTAGAGTAAGGGATGAAAGTGAATCCATTAAACCTTTCTTCAGTTATTATTAGAGATGACACGGCCATATCAACCTCGCCTCTGTCCAGCATTCCGAGAGTTCCCGTCCAGTTACCATCCGATTTTCTCGTACCCCATTCACCGTCTTCTGGGGTGTAAATCTCATAATTGAAACCCATTCGTTGAGAAAGATCTTTTATGAGATTGGCGTCAACTCCACTTTTTAACCTTAAGCTGCCATGTCCACTTTCTTCCAACTCTATCAACTGATGTAATGGTTTGACAGCAATTCTAAGAGATTCGGGAAATTTCATGATTTTACTGGTACTAAGTTCATTTACTTTTTATGTATTTAGATAGCTTACTTTTTGAAAGCGTGTTTTTAATATACTGCCGTCCAAAATAACATGTTTCGTAGCCAAAGAACTTTTCATAGAAACACATTTAAAATAACTTTCAGTGACAGTGAAAGATTGAAGCATTTCCGTGTGCCCTTGAGATGGAAAAAGGAAATATTAAAATTCGATTAAATTCTTTTTTCCGATAGTATAATAACGTGTGCATTTCCTAAAAATGTCAAGTGAATTAACAAAGAAAAATCAATATGAGCTTCAATGCTTGTCTCTCTAAATGACATCTATATTCATTATTTTTTTACTTTATTTATAATTGACGATGAATATATATGAGCTGCTTATCGGGCTTTGCATTCTACATAGTCAATAATTACTCGTCCTCGTACTAGATAATTATTGTAATATTATGGTTGCTTTAAACAAATTTCATATTAAAAAAAGTATAAAATAATCATATTTAAAACTACACTGATTGTTTGCGTGATTGTTGTTCTTGATTGTTCGCGTGACACATCCCTTATTTTTTACTTAATTTATAATTGATCGACACTATATTGGTTTTTTATTTAACATAGTGACTATTTTATCGTCTTTGAAGGCCAAGGCCATTTCATATGCCAGTAGCTTAAAACAAACTTCAAATTAAAAGAATAATAAAAATAAGCACACTTAAACGAATCAAAGTATTGATGATATTTTCTCATGACACCTATATACATTAAATTTTGTGCTTTATTCATAACTGACGATAATTATACATGATATGTTTATCTGTCTTTCATTTAACATAATCAATGCTTAACCGTCTTTCAGGGTTATAATAACTAATTTACAATCCGGTATTTTAGAAGAAATTGTAGATACAAATTTTATAATGTAAAAAAATAATAACCCAGGTAGCACACCAATGTGGGATCCACATGGTCCGGCGTGGCCCCACGTGGTTCAGATGGGCACTGGTGGGCCCCATCAGCCCATCACCAAACCATGTGAATCCCATGTACTCAATTTTAGCAAATTATGCGCTAATTACGATAAAATATGAGTAAAATATTATTTATTTTTTAATAATTAACTGACATTAATGTATTTGGATGTTAAAAATTTTATATTTTACGCTTTTTCTAGAAAAAAATATAACCACGTGGATCTACATGGGACATTATGGGCAACTCATATAGATTTCTATGGGCTATCCATAACAAGCCCACGACATTGATTAAAGTAGTTTAGAACTCTGTTTTCATTCTTAGTCAAATGGACTGTTTATAACTCAAATAAAATAAGTTTCATTATTAACTAAAAATTATTCTACCATAAAAAAATATGCATCCGTATATTATTCTAAATTAACTCCTCGTGGCAAATTGAAATTATATTTGATAAAGAAAATCAATACCGTGAATTTCAAGGTGTAATAATTGATGTTGTTCAATACTAATGCATTTTTAGAAAAAAAATTAGTACAATTTATAACTATTTCAATAAAACAGAGCTTTATAGAAGAACCCGAATGGGCCGATATGGGATAACCCACGTGGGCTGATGTGGGATGGCCCAATCTAAATCTATATGGATTGCCCATCTGTCCTATAAAGTGAACTGCTGTTCAAATACAATATTTTTTTATCCTCCAACTGTATATTATGCAAATTAGTAAAATATATATTAATTGTTTCGGTATATTATTAACTAATAAAGAGATCGTTCAACTTGAAAGGCAAAATTAATTGCTCATGAAAAATTGTACTGGGCTGATGTGGAGAAGCCCAGGTGGGCCAATGTGGAAGAAAATCATATGGGCCTATGTTGGGATGGCCCATGTGGGCCGACGTGGTTTCACCGAAAAAAAAGGGGGTCGTTTCTTTCTGGGCCCTATATGGAAGCCCACTAAGAAACCACGTGGGACCATATGGGGGTGCTACCTGGGAAACTATCCAAACATTTAATATATGTTTATCTACACCGTCATAAAACCCTTTTCAGCTTAAGTTAAATTTCCCCTCATTTTCACAAATAATTTCCGTCATTTAGAAAAATGTGGGTCATAATGAAGATTGATTGAAATTAATTGAAGAGATATTTTAAGAGGACCGCACATCGGCATATTTATATGTCGAACACGAAAATGGTGTCAATTTATGGCTTTGCATTCTACATAGTCAATAATTGCTCGTCCATGAAATCTATATAAGTATTTTAATATTACGGTGGCTTTAAACACATTTCAAATTGAAAAATCTAAAATTAATCAAATTTAAACTAACCAAACTCCTTGCTGATTGTTAGAGGGACACTTGCATCATTTTTTTACTCTATACTTGAAGCTATATGGGGTTTTTCTATTAATATAGTGAGTATTTTATAGTCTTCGAAGGCTATAATATTTCTTTGATATGCTATAAACTTTATAATTTTGATAAATGATAAAGTTAAAAGAATTTAGCAGATATTTTTAATCATATGCTAAAGAAATAAAAAAAATAATAATTAAGTTAAATTTTAAGTTAAATTTTTTTTTTAATTTAATCTCATGAAATTAAATCAAGATTACACTTCAACAAAATTGCGTATCCCTCCGAGCAGGGGTGCCTACAGGGGGGGGGGGGGTCAACGACGCAGACTGCGTCGTTGAAATTTTAGGGGGGGGGGGGTTGAAAAAATTAGAATTTTTTTTAATGTAAATGGTTTATTTTGTCTAAGATACAACTCTAACAAATTCTAGTTCTTTCTAATCATCTGTCTCCCCCCCACACCCCATACACCTGGGGGGGGGGCATAACTCCACCCCCAACCTTCAAGAATCAAAAATGGTAACCAAAATCAAGAATATTACGAAAAGAACATAGGTAGTGGGATATGGCGTCTGCTCCTGGCGAATATTTTTGACATTTATGAACCATAAACAACCCATCACTTCTTTAAAGCTGAAACAGAAAAATTGCAGCTGCCCTTCTCATGCCATAAATCTCACGCAGTCTGTATAACATACAATTCGATGAAATGATGACTCCCAAATATTTTTTTTTCACCAATGGTGCAATTTTCCCGCTGAAATTGTTGTTAGCTGTAGATTGTTGTTTTCGAAACGGAGGGAAGCATCAAATCAAATATACACTTTATTAAATGCATCTTTTAGATCTATTTTAAACTAAATGAAGTTAAAATGCACTGTACTATAAATACCCAAGCTTATTTTGAAGTGTTATGGCAGTGATTCCGGTAAGATTTTCGTAATTATATAATTTTAATCTTGTTAACCCTCTGAAAAAGCAAATTGGCTGAAATGTAAACTTGTTTTCACTGCTTGAGATTTAAATTAAAATTTTAACTATATATTTAATTTCTTAATTAAAAAAATTATATTTCTGTAGTAGGTGGTTATAAATGAGTCCTCCATGCTTTAAATTTTGGAATTTAATAAAATTATTAAATTTATGAAAATTATGTGTGTTGCTGGAAAAACAGTCATTTGACGGGTTTATACGTCTGTCAGAAGGTTGGGCAAATAAAGAAAGAATTCTAATACTGAGAAGGTATTTATATTTGATATTACTGATAATTTGAGTTTCAAAGTTACATTAAAACATTTTTGAACATTTTTGACTCAAAAGTTAAATCTCTTCAGTTTGTTGCATTTAAATAAAATTTTAAAAGTCATTTTCTCTTAATTAAATTTTTACGTTATAGATTATTATAGTTGAACAACAATATTTATTGATTTTTTGCCTTAATTTTAAAAGTATTTACATTGTTAAAATAATTAACAAAGAGCTTTGCATATTGGCATTTTACAATGTGAAATTTTGGTGTATCATTTACTGCAAAAAACGGTAACAGCCTATAGCGGCCTCTTAATTTATGGACATAGTTGCCTTTTTTTTGTATTTGAAAATTATAAATATGGAATACAGCATTTTTTGTTTTGCTTCAAACCGACTGCATGTAGTCCTAAATTGTACAAAAAATAATTACGTGTATCTGATACCTCAATTTTTAATTTAGATTTTAAAATAGCTAGTTTTTATGTCAATCTGAAACAGGAAATAATGTGATATTCTGTCGATTGATCTAGATAGTATTTAGGTTCCTAAGCAAATCGGCGACGCTTTGTTTGAAAGTGTTGAAGTTTTGTGAAGTTGATTTTGAACAATAACAGTAGCTGGCACTAAATAAGTCGTGATCAATTATAACATAACTTCATGTTTAATATTAACAACGACAAAAAAAACTGAAAATATAAATTTCTAACAAAAACGTATCCGAAAATTTTCTAAATTTTTATAAATCACATAATGAAACAGGAATCGCAAATGAAATCTTTAACAATCTGCAAAATGATAATTCTATTTTAAGAGGCCCGGCGCCGGTCGGAAGAAAACAATGTGCTGACAATTATTTTTCATAAACATTTCTTAATCACTGTTATAGCATTTGAAGCAAACATCATAAAAATTCAGAATTTTGTATTATAACATTTCTATGAATGAATGACCTTCGGATAATATTTCTGGCTTAGTATACATACTCAGGCCCAAGCCATTTTCCCGCCATTGCCTTAATTAGAAACAGTAGGAAGATACTTGTCGTCTGGTGTCAAATGTGTGGGTTATTGAATATAGATAAGAAAGTTCAATTCCGAGTTTCAGGGTAAGAATTTTGTTTACTATTTAACTTTAATTTTAATTTTAGTAACTTAATAAATAGTATCTTTTTTAAGTGAAACTATATCTGTAAACATAATAGAATAATTCCGATTTAGTTTGATAACGTCAAATGTGTGGCATTACATAAAAGCGAAGAGAGCATTTTTATGCATTAAGAATTGAGAGAAGGAATTGGATTCAGTTTTTGATTGGATCACGTGTCCGGCTAATTTTATTGATTTAAAAAATATATAATAAATTACATAAATTTTGAGCGGAATTTTTACTGATTATTTAGATTCCCGATAGCTTTTGCTGCAAAAAAATCTATTTAAAGGAAAATTAAAAATAAGTTTTAATTCCGTAATATAAAAGCCATTAAAATGTGCTTTCCTTTTCAATTAGGGGCAACTCTGCGTTGACCTATCATTAGAAAAATATTCAAGAAGAAAGTCAGTTCTTGTGTTTTACTTCTTAGGACAAAGTTATAATATGATAATTTTACTATAAAGTATCATGTATACACCGTAAAGATTCCTATTTATATATACACTGTGTGGTGAAAATTACTTAGGTTCACTGTACTCCATAAATCCATATAAATATAAAATCCACACCGGTTTTTTTTTTTGGGGGGGGGGGTTTAAAAAATTCTAGGGGGGGGTTGCGTCGTTAGCTCTGGGGGGGATCGGCACCTCTGCCTCCAAAGGGGAGTAATATATATTTATTCAGACCCTGAAACGAAAAACTCACTAAATCAGATTATTAATAAAACAAAACTACCTATACTAATCAGGCGGAAAAAACAACACAAAATCTTATTACAATCTACAAATAAATCCCCGCCTTATTAAACAAACACCTTACAAGAAATAGCGTATCTAAAGCTCTGAGAAGACAGACTAATCGGATTTTATGTCCCGCACAGGGTGACACTAACTTCCTCTGGTATGGAAGCAACAAAGCATCAATGAAGTAAGTCCAAGTATACATGATCCACTTTGTTCTGAAATACCTGAATAAGAAAGTCTAGAAATATAAGGGCCAAAATGTTTCAAGTCTGAACAGGACTTGTGCCATTGTTTCATGAACCTGCTCGCATCACGGTCCAAGTCATTACCGAGTGAGTTCGTGAGTTCGGACACTTACAATGTTTTTATGAATCATCTGTGTTTTTTTTTGTTAATAAAGACAAGCGTATAGTGACATTCTATGGGACTATTTTTATTGTTTTGGTTCTTTTTATTGTTGTTTGTGGAAGTACTGGATATAAGCTGAGTGCAAGGATTACACAGTGACAGATAAGATGTTTAGTTTTCTTAAGTTATTTTTTGGCGAATTTAAGTTGGTTTGAATTTGAGCTTTTGTATGAACCTCCTACAAAAAAAGGCGGATTTAATTGTTAAGATTTCCTTTTTTTCGATCGGATGTTTTATTCTGTTTTTTGTGTGTAATGTTATACTGCTTTTATAGGGAAAAGTCTGTCAAATTTCTTGAAGATTACACCATTATATGCTGTAAAGTTTCCCCAAACGTTGTACAGTGATCCATTTAATTTAATTATTTTTTATCTACATGAAAGTCATATAAAAACTGACAAATACATTGGTTTATTTCTCTACTAAGCAAGTAATATTATCCAAATGGGTACGTTTTGCATAAATCGCCTGTAAAACCTGATTGCAATTTTTTTTTAAATACAAAAAAAATAATTTTTACAAACAAAATCAGAGAACACTAACCCCATAATCACCAAAACATTAAATGAAACATATTTTTGAATTGTACAGGGTGAGTAAAGCTCTAATGCAATTTTTATTAAAACAACCGATTTTTTAAAAAGTACGTTTGTCAACGATGTTGCTTCAGTTTATTTTGTTTGAAATAAGAATGTTATAAACAATAATCTATGACCTCCATTTTCGGTTAGATTTTTGGTACTTTTCGTTATTTTTTTACAAAACCAAAATACTGTGTCTCGGAACTTAGAAGGCTCATCAGTCGTACAAAAACCAAGTGCAATTCTGCAGCAAAACTCTAAAATCCAAACATGTTTTTTTTCTGATTCTAAGATTCATTTGATCTATTGGCTATCCAATAAGTAATGTTTAAAAATAAATTTTAAATTCAATTCAAATTAGTTTAGCCTGATGCCTGTTCGCCAAATTAGTTTAGCCTGATTTTTAGAAATTTTTCAGGAAGCTCATCATTTTTACGTACACACTTATTTTCTGCCCAAACAATTTTCACCAGTCGACTATATCTTCCTCGTAACTCTAGCATGAAATGTATACGAAATTTTATCTTAGGTCTAAAAAAACCTATACAAAGAATTTAAATATGTTTAAATACAACAACAAACATTCACAGTAATTCCAACAAATGATTCCCACAAACCGTAAACAGATAAATTAATTGCAATTCATGTCCAAAACTTTAATATATTATTTGTATAAAACAAACTTTTCAAGCCACTTAAGACGATCCCCTTCTCTGTCCTAATCTAATCTTTATACTTCAAAATAGCCTAAACAAATTCCTTCGAAAGTGAAGGCTTAACGGAGGACAAACAAGATTGCTTAAAGGCTTTGTATAAATATAAGCAAGTTATCACTGTTTTGATTGATTACTTTCTGTGTGTCTCACTGCACGTATTCGAGGGTCACTTTAAAAGGCTTCTAATGTCACGTACTTCGTTGAGCACACATTGCAAAATGGTAACAAAAAAGCGGTTTTGAAGTGAAGTGTAAGTTATGAAGATTTTATATGTTTTATCATAAGACGAACATATTCATCACGAAAGGATTAAGACATGGAAAAGTGAATTATTATTTACTAAGTAGTGCAAAAGTAACTTTTCCCCCGTAATATGGTTTGATTCAATTCTTTATACTTCAGCAGAAATAATAATTCTCACTTAAAACAGCTTTTTTTTCACCTTTCGCCCATTTAATGAGAAAAGGGTAGAGGAGAGGAAGGGTTGGGGCTTTTAAATTGAGATTACCCGTTTTAGAAAATTAAATGCTACAAAGATAAAGTAAATTCAACCAAACTGAAAATGTTTTGTTTGCTAGTTTGTCCTTTTTTTAAAGAATATAGAATAGGGAAATGTTACTAAAGTCGTGCCATAAATAACCTTTTGCGTACCAACTCTATTTACATTTTTATTCGTCAATATTATACTATGTATCACTGAAAACGGTATTTGCAAAACAAAAAACCTATAAAACCGTACATAGCATTAATAAGCTGTGAAAGTATTGCAAAAAATGTGTGTTAAAATTAATTTAAATTTGGGAACAAGAATGGTATTGAACAGTATTTCCACAGCAATTGGTATTGAACTGTATATTATACATGGTAAGTAAAAGAAAAATTACTTAACTGCTATAACTATTTAATAGTAAATAACTTATCGATATGATTAACTAGACAGTAAGTGGAACTTTTTTTTAAAAAAATTACATGCGTCATACATGTTTTTTTTCTCTTGGTCACACGGACAACGTATAGACGGTCCATTTCACGCACAAAAGGCACGGAACACGCCAATGAGACTTATGAGATGCCACAATGAAAAGGCGTCTTGTCGCTGCGAAATTTTAACTCTCGCATGTGTATCCAGGTAGTTTCCCAATGTGGGAATCGTATGAGCCCATTTGGGTAATGCCGCCGGAACTATCCATGTGGGCAAAGTAAGGAACACCCACCTTTCCCACTGAGCTCGCATGTGTATCCAGGTAGTTCCCCAATGTGGGAATCGTATGAGCCCATTTGGGTAATGCCGCCGGAAATATCCATGTGGGCAGAGTAAGGAACACCCACCTTTCCCACTGAACTCGCATGTGTATCCAGGTAGTTCCCCAATGTGGGAATCGTATGAGCCCATTTGGGTAATGCCGCCGGAAATATCCATGTGGGCAGAGTAAGGAACACCCACCTTTCCCACTGAGACTCCCGCATGTGTGTAATGCCCATTGTCAGTCCCCAACTGTGGGAATCGGGGTATGAGCCCATTTGGTAATGCCGCCGGAACTATCCATGTGGGCAGAGTAAGGAACACCCACCTTTCCCACTGAACTCGCATGTGTATCCAGGTAGTTCCCCAATGTGGGAATCGTATGAGCCCATTTGGGTAATGCCGCCGGAACTATCCATGTGGGCAAAGTAAGGAACACCCACCTTTCCCACTGATTGTTAGACCCAACCTCTTCCGTATTTCGTGCATAGGTATTTCTTACAATAATGATAAAATTTTATAACTAATAAATTTTATTTATAATGTACTTTTATCATCTGGAAATATTTTTAAGATCAGATCTTCAAAATAAACCTAATTCGGTCAGATTTAAAAAAAATCTTTATTTGAAATAAATTTAATTTAATATTCATGCAGTGCCATACAACCATACTTATTTGCTCATTTCCAGGCTGTTCGGAAGGTTTTGGTTAAACTCCATGAGCTTAACTGGGATAACCCCGTGGGCACAGCAGTATACATTTTTCAGTACAATCTTTTTAAATTAACAATTAAACATAATTATACATTTCAATTGCTCCATCCAAATTGAAGTTAACACTGTGTCCTAGATCACTTGTTTCAATAACACTGGTCTTATATGGGTAGCCTATAACGTATGGTAATCTATGTGCTTCACCCATCATAACAAACCCATGTGAATCCCAATTACGATTTTTGTTAATTAAATAAAATCTCGTTCATGAACATTTAACAGTGTGATCAAATGATTAAAATTATTATAGGATACCCATACAGAGCCCTTGTTATCTAAAAGAGTAATCGAGTAAAAATTTAAGTTATTATTTGGATAATGTAATTAAAATTTAAATGTTGAATTTTGTGTCATTGTTAATTTGATACCATTCTTCTACAAAAAGTTTAACCGTTCCCTTGTCTTAAGCGGGTCTATATATAGATCCTACATCACTGTTCTACTTGGATAGTTTTCAGCTTTTCTGCACAGGTGCCTTGCGCAAAGAAATGTTAAAGTTCCGTCTATATGCTATTTTAATTATATCAATAAATTCTTTTAATTTAATAAAATAGTTATCGACGTTTGCAATCGTTATTTTTTTACTTACCCTGTATTCTTAATAAAGTATAATGTAATTAATTATAATATGATCATTATATTTTCTATGATACTACTAATATATTTTTTTAATAGCTCATTCAAAAGAAAATTTTACTAACTTTCGTTTTGCGCAATACATAAATAAAAAAACAATTTTCAAAACCAAAATTATATTTATATAAATTTAATATTTGTTCTCAAGCAACATGGTATAAGCATTGTATTTAAAATTAATGCTATACACACATAATTTTAAATTAACATTGGTTCTTTTCTGTAAGATTATAAATGACGGTTCTGTATGTTTTTAGTTATAAACAAGTACCCTATACCCATAGCATTTTCATAAGAAAAAATTCATAATTTCTCGAAAGAAAGTTAAATTATAAGAATGTATTGATCTTGATTTTAAAATTAAAGATTTCTGATTTATAAATATTTTTAGAAATTACAGTTGCTATAGGTCTAACCAAACTATTTTTGGTTGAGTTCTCGTTGGGAGATATTTTAACTATTTACTTTTCTGAATAAATTACTCAAACCATTTTTGTATTGATAAAGAACCTTTATTTGAATAGACTACATCACTCTTTGTTTCGAAAAATATTGTTCCTAAATCTTTGACATTTATTACCAATTTAATTGTTTATTTTCCGTACTGTTTCAATCCTTTATTTTGGCACTTGCAGTTTTTAGTAAAATCACTACTACTTACACTTTTGTTCTCAACATGCAAACAAACTTATCAACGTTCCGATTGGAGTAAGTGAACTCAGAAATTCCTTCTAATAAATGCTGCTTTTAGACCTTTTACGAAAGTTTGGATCCATACTTATCAATTTCTTATCTAGAATCTCTTAGTGGATGTCAATATATATAAGACCCAACCATAGATGACCGTAGTGCACTTTTAGTATAGTGCCCCATTATTTTGACTACTATTTAGCTCCTCGAAGTAAGTGGATATATTGCAATATTATTTTTATTTTACGGTTTTATTATTAGATTCATTGTTCTTCTGTAGCATTGTAGTTGATATATTTTTATTTATTGTAGATATTTGTACTATAAGAAAGTAAATAATCAAAAAATCCTTATGGTTTAAAAATAATTGTAAATAATTGTGAAAAGTATGGATTTTTCTTAAACGAAAACAAAATATTGAAAAGAACTGCATAAAAATTAGGATTCTTGCATTTAATAACAAACAGTAATCCACAAGCGAGACTCGAACCCACTTACTTTAAAAGCGACGGCTATCAGTACTTTCCATGGTTCGTATGCGATAGCAGGATTAGTATTTTGTTTCATGGAAACCCTTTACTACTATTTTCAGTGAATATTATTGTTCTTCACTTGTTTGAATATTTTATTGTTGAATATTTAACCAGCATATTTGTGGAGTTTTTTAAAAGATATTTTATGTATAAAAGCTTAAACTTATTTTCCGTTTTACTTGTATTCTTAGGTATTAGTATGACACTGCTTTATCATGCTTTAAATAAGAATTTTTAAGCTTAAATGGATTAGTTTATTTAGTGAATTCTAGCTATTTTTTATAAAGAAAAACATATTCTCGTTTATTACAAATATAATTTTATGTTCATTTCTAGGTAAAATAATGTCGCTTCTACAAGTTTCATTGTGCTGCGCCCTTTTGGCTGTGTGTTACGGCTTTACCTGCCCAGATGGAGAAATGATTTACCATGCTGATGTATCAACTGGATGTACAGTAAGTATTAAATTATTTAAAATACTCCATTACCTATTAAGTATAATATTTTTATATTCAGACTGCTTAATTTTTCCACCAAATGAAATATATAATTTACAAATGAAATATATAATTTATATTCACCTATAATTTAGGAATATATATTTTTTCAACGTATCTATATTCGATCGTGTTTATTTATTACATCTGCTTTCATAAGTTTTTGAAGATCACGCATTTATAATTATTTGTAACGATTACAATTTTTGTATTAGGCCTGCAGTCTATTGTGTGCAAAGTGTCAAGAAAACTAAGTTTTTTTTTTAACCAACTTGCTCAACTTTATAGGAAAAACAAAGTAACAGATATAAACAATTGAAATTCATATGGGGTGACATGGGTCGATTTTTTAAAATTAAAAATTGTCACCGCACCAAATTTAAATTATTCGAATTTCTTAAACATGAAGAATAACATGAAATACATGATTTTAAGTTAGGATTTTTTTACAATAAAAAATCTAGAAATTTAAAAACTTATACATTACTGGAATGAAAAAACCATAGATATTTTTTATCAATTTGAAATCAATAATTGCTTTAATTTTGTTTATATATAAAGTGAAACTACTTAAGGAAATGAGAAAAAATATATGAAATAAATATAATATAAAAATGAACTTTAAAAAGATGTATGTTTTGTTGTTATCAACACATTTGTCTAAGATTTCTCAGACATTCGTTACAAAGGGCAACCTCTCAAACTAAATCATTTTGTCAAAGATGTATCATATTTTTAAATCGTATTAACTGTCATATGTGTTGCAACAACCTGTTTTATTTCATGACATAATTCATTTATTAACAGTAAACAAAAAAATAAACAGTTTATGTTCCAAAAACTTTTACATTTCAATGTTTGGAAAAAAAATCGTTTAATTAAGTATTTGTTTAACATTTTCTCTTTAGTTACCTTACTATTTCATATAAAATGGTAATGCATTTTAATAAAAAGAGCAATTAATTTTCTTTTTATATAGGTCTATCATCTCTGTCAGAACTCAGAAATGACAACTCTGAACTGCCCTACCGGACAGGCCTTCGACCATCACACCAACCAATGTGCCGAAGCATCCACGGTCCACTGCATCGAGACACAACCCGACCACCATCATCACCACCACCACAAGAGATCCCTTGAAGAAGTCCACACCGTCTCCATAGACAAACTAAAAGAAACCACGAAAGAAGTATTTCAAAACCTCAGGGTCTTGTTGAAGACAACTCTGCAGCAAACGGTTCCGACAGTCTACGACCGTCTGAAGACCAACTATACCCCGGTATTCAAGGGCATCTACAGCGATTTCGAGCCAGTCGTCAGGGATAAATTGCTCCCACGCATGGAGAAGTTCTATGTGTACGCAAAAAGAATGAGTGGTAAGATCTTCAGGAAAATCCAGAGGTCCTATGAGCTGTCCAACTCAACCCATCTCAGCGTTGTGTCTTTTGCCGATGTCATGGATGAGCTCTCCAGGGACATGCAGCCGGTTCTTCAGCTTGGCAGATACTTTTCGGCAAGGTTGTCGTCACCTAACAGAATCAAGAGAAGCGCTGATGGAAATGAGGAACTTTTCGGGGATATGGAACCGGCTCTAAAGCGCATCTTCTCATCCATGACCAGCACAATGTCAGGTAACTTTGATCAACTATTTCCAATATCTCTAAGATCATCAAAGCTTTTTTTTAATTTCATTAAATTGTTATATGATAATTGTTACATTTTTTCATTCAAATGAAACTTATGGCAAGTAGCAAAGGCTGCCATTAAAAATATTTTTTTAATAAAATGATCCAAATTATTGTAATTAATTTATCAATGAAAAATTCATTTTTATAATGTGTTTGGATAAAACGTAATTTAATATTTACATGCGCCAACGAAACCTGTCATTCGTTTTTTCAAGTTATAGGATTTTACATAGTTACTGGAATACCTATTAAATACCATACACATTTAAGCAATTAAGGATCCTCACCAATTTCAGGATCTGTCGGAGTAAACCAGACGTGTGCTAATTAGACTTCTTTAATTTTCTTTATAGCACTTTTTTGATACGTAAATGTTACTACGTAGTAACGTAGTAACGTAACGATTACAATTAACGTGAACAACGTTTTTAAACTTAAATGTTAATAAACAAGGTAATAAAAATTGATTGGTTGAATGTAGGTACAAGCGGTTGAATTCACATTACTTAATGACTTAATTAATAAATTATTCTTAATTAATTAATAAATGACTTATGATGAATATATGAGTGCCTTAAAATTAAAAGGGCTTTAAAAATAATAATATTGGTTTATTAATATCCACCAGGTAACGAAGACAGTCTCACCAGCCGGGTAATTATGCCCATCATATTCAACATGACCGGCGACGAGGAAACTAAATTCAACCTCAAGAAAGTTTTCTGGTCTACGAAGACCGCCTTCGCCCCACTAATATACGAAATGCTGAAAATTCAAACTTCGCCAAATGTCGATGGTGAAGTCATCCGAGTACCACATGAGTTGGTCAACAATGCAAAGAACTTTTTCCTTACTGAAACGAAACCAATCATCAAAACCATTTTCGAAAAGCACCTGCAATTCATTCTGATGACTTGTTCCAAGAACACCGATCTCTTAATGGACTCCCTCAATCGCTTGGAAGATTCCTCCAGAGGTCGATCAGGTCTTCTCAAAGACCACATCCAGAGGTTCGTGCGGAAACATATGGAAGTTCTGAAATCTTCAGATTCGACCCACTTTACCACATACACCATCACCGAGATCAAGAAAGACTTGAGGCCAATTGGTGTAACCCTTCTTCAGATTGTAGTGGACTATGTTGGACAGTTGGACAGTTCTTTTGCGAAGTTGCTGTTCAACAGGCAATCGTCTCTTGTTAAGGCTCTTACCGGAGAAGATACTTATGCGGTGCCCAGCGGAAAATCTTACGGCGATGCGGAAATGAGCAATCTTATTCGTGGGGCTAGACACATTTAAACAGCAATTTAAAATTATGTTTTTAGGTTGTATCAGGTAAAAATATTGTAGAAATATGATGTTTTAAATAAAAAAGAATATTTTAGACATTGTGATCTATTTTTAATTAAAGAAATTAAACGTCATCAAGCTTTAATTTCCTTAACAACTCTTTTGAAAAACATTTTTTTTTGTGGGTATACAATTTTAAAATAATAACTTTCATATCAATTAGTAAATCATAATTTTGTTCTAGCAATTATCATACCATAAGAATAAAAAACACTTCAAAGCTTTCATAATAATAAATTATTTTTTAAATTCAATCGCAAACTTTGAATATCTAATAAAACATTTATTTATATTATGCAAACAAAATAACTTGGGTTGTACGAAATTTAAACTATTAATGCAATTAAACAACAAATTATACCCTTTACACTGATTTTTAAGTATATTTATTTGCCCAATATAAATTAATCAAATAATAGTTTCGAAATTAATTCTCATCCTAGCGATAATTAGTATAATCTGTAAATAGACTGAATTCAGTTAACAAGCGAAGATAAAGACATAAAGATCATAAAACCCATGAAATTTAAAGTAAATTATTCAATGATTGAATTTTTCTCGCTTGATTTCCTTTTTAGATTATTTACTCAAGTTGTTTGTAGTAAAAATAGTTGCTGAAAGTAAACTTAAATAGCGTATTTACTGAAATATAATTCCTAAGAATACAGTTTACTTCATTTAGCATTCAAATAGAAAATGTTATGTATCTAGGTAAACATAACCAGATCAAATGAAACTGAATATTTATCTTATCTTCAGCCTTTTTACCATTCTTTTTTTTTTGATATAATAGTCTTTATAAAGATTTATAATGACAGTTTAGTACTCCCAAGTTTTCCTATCAGTCATTTTGGCGTTACCTGTGGATGGTCAAGCAACGAATAAATTGAATTTCTTTTAAACAAAGCAAAATGTTTATTAATTTTAATATTTTTATGACTAATCATGAGTGAAATTTTTTATTCTTGTAATTAAACATAATAATTACACAGTCCAATGAAAAAGCACAGGTTTTTAATTTTCGTAGTAAGTAGATAATTGGGTCAGTTTGAAATTCTGTTATTGCTCAAAACATTATTTTTAGTTAGCTTTTTTGCAATATTTTGTTGACAAGTATTTTTTTGTACTATTAAATTATTATTGACCCATTCAAGACGATTGCCAAACATAAATTTTCATGTGAATTTAAACTTTCTGGTTAAGTTCATCTAACTTAATAAAATGTAATATATATCATGACCATAGTAAACTAAACTCCTCGGATCAACAGCCCGTTAGTGGGCCAAGGCCTGCCGTGCCCATTCCAGCTTACGTGAATAAGGGCTTTGGGTTACTAGGCATATGTTCCGGTAAGGTGGTCAGCTTCACGCGGAACCCCAGTGTTTAGTTCCCAAGCAAATTTGGTCCTCAGTTTATCGACCCACTTAAGGGATGAAAGGATGAGTCAACCTCACACTATCCGGGACTCGAACCCCGCACCTGTGGGGTGGCAATGTCAAGAACTACCACTAAGCTACTGGTTCTCAATAATGACCAAAGTGCTGAACAATTTAGGTAAGGCAAATTAATTTACACGAAAGAAAATTACTTAAATTGTTTAATTTAACCAGAATAATAGTTTATAATCGGAAATGATGGTGTACATGTTGTTCACAAATGAGTTGTTAAAGGGTTAAAGCTGTATCAATGCATGCAAATAAAGCATACATATTTAAACTATTGTTCAAATAAAGCAGTCCAATTAAACATTCGATTTCACCAAATTGGAATTATCACAAAATATGTTCTATACATTTTTTTTAAATTCATCACAACTTTTAAAGCGCTTAAGGAATCTAAATAAATTATTTTAAAATAATTATATATTTTACAGTTCAATTAACAAAGTTCCCAACTAAAATATAGCTAGAGCCACAGAAACCTGCGGACAACATTACAAATTTATCACTCTAATAGAATTCCTTCGCGGGGTTATTCTTTCCGACAGAGGTTGATTGTAACACTTTACACCTTTTGCACTCACGAGTTCCTCTATTAGTTATAGTGTCAGCTACGAATGGTGGTGGGCTGTGTATTGTCTGAATCTCCATAAAGTTTGTTAATGAGGCAGTATTTGTTGGTCGCGTAATGGTATTTATGTTGTAATTTAAAGTATATGTCTTTTTGTAGAAATTATATAAATCTCTATAACGATTTCTCGACTTCGTTTTCTATTTAATAAGTTTTACGTACACTCTTGAATACTTGTTCTTCTGTGTTTTACTTACGAATTCAATATTTTTTTATGTTTGAATAAACTTTTAAAGTAAGGAATTTTTGTGCGAAAGTATTTTGAAAAAAAAAATACAAATCATAATTTTCTAATTTGCATTTTATGCATTAATTAGCATGATTTTTAGCACTCATAACTCAATATCTAAGTGACTTGGACACAGAAAGTTACCATGCATGTTTTTATTCAATTATTCAACCTCAAATTTCTTTTCTAGCTAGTTTAATTTTTAAACAGAAATAAATTTTATGAGCGTAAACAAAACATTAACTTTGACCTCTAATAAAAGGCATAGATTATAAACCAAATCTTCTTTTTTGAGGTTCACAAGGTCTCACAACTAATTATATATTTAAATAAAAGAATCTTTAGATAAAATACGAATTTAAATGTGAGTTATAATTGTTCAAACAAAGTAACATATTCCAAAAAAATACAGTTTTTAGGAAATTGAGTGTTTGAGAATCTCAGCACTTTTTAACTATTCCTTGGTTAGACATGTAAAGAAATAGATTTTTAGACTACCCCAGCCTACTCGATGATAGGATATATTATAATGAACATGAAATTATTTTTAATTGAAACATAAATAACAAAAATATATTCAGTTTACTTAATAAACTAAAGAAGTTATTAAATAAACTTTTATTTAATTATTATTCTATTAACTTGTAAAAAAACTATAGAAATAGATAACAGGACACATCCAATTACTCTCAACACTTTAACATTAAGGACGACCTAATCCCTCTGGATGTAAGGAAATGAGGTACAGATAATGTTATCAGATTAGCACGAAAGTCGTTAAAGATATAGCGGATGTATTGTCGATTTATATTAGGGGAAGGACATAAGCTGATTGGTCATAATCCATTGAAACTATGTATTAAGTTGTTTGTGTTCCAGCATACAGGTGATAAATTCCCCATTTAGCCCGAAGAAATCGCTAATGATGATAGAAGTTTAGTTCCAATAAACATTAGTTCGTAGAACAGGTTACAGGTTAAATTAGTTTTACACGATCCAGGAGACTAATTTCCTCATTTAATGAATTAGGATCTGGTATACATTGTAACACTTGAATATATATTTAAATTAAGAGTTGAGGGCCATTTGGAGGGTGTAGTTGCACATCTCACGTTCTCCAAAGTGTAACTAAGATATAAGGTCCGGTCCGTTCATTGGTGAACTTTGATACGGGTTAATTCAATTGGACAAAGTCGCTTATGAACTGGTTGGTCACTATACCCCAGTCAGGCTATGGGACAATGTATGTTTTGAAACTGCACCCTTCATTTAAGTTTGTTCCATTGGTTTGTTTATAATCCATAACACTGACTAGATTTAAGTATAAAGAGCTTACAAAAACTGTAGGTTTACAATAGTAACAGTTGTTTGAACTTACTTTTTTACACATGATTTAAACTATTTTTATTACATGAAATATTTTTTATTTGATATTAAGACTTAAAATGAACAAATCGTATTATTATTATCCTGGTTAGAATAAGTACTTCATTATTACGTTTTCAAAATAATAATAGTAAGAATAAAAAAATCCTTGAACTACTACAAATCTAACAGCACAAAAAATATTTACTAAAAATAATGTAACTTCTACAACTTTATTTTGGATTTAGGTAATAACAATTGCTTTACTCCCTAAAGGTGGTAAAGTACAAAGTTATAAAAAATTTATTAGTTTACAGTTTCAAACTAAAGAGGCTTGTAAAATTGGTTTATCCGGTAACAGTTTACATCCTTATAAAATGATACACAATACTTTTGTTGTTTGAGAAAAAAACAAAAGGAACAAATTGAAATCCCCGGAAGTATTAGGCTTCAAAGCCCTGAAAGATTTGTTAGAGAACAGCTAAAGTTCAGCCCTTTTGAAACGGTAAGCGTTTTATTTGTACTACTTCAGCTTCAATTCCTTCTTTCGGACTTTTCAATTTCTGAAAGTAAATAATAAATTTGGTGTGTCCGAGAAGATGGTGAAAGCTTAGATAAGAACAAATCTGAGCTATATTTTTTCTTTCAATCTTGTCTTAAAAAGGCTTTTCGTACACTGTAATCATGAGTAAAGCCGAAGCAATAAATTGAAACAAATATTTCAAAAGCATTTCATTTATTTTACATCTCAAAAAATATTTAAAAACATGATTAAAGTTTTATTACAATTTTTATGCAAATGAAGCTGAATCAGCAAAAAAGATGATTGCTGGAAATTTTTATTCCTTCACTATGAATTAAAAAAACTGCTCAAAATTGAATATTTTTAAATACATATTTTTATCCTTTTTCAAATGTAAGTGCCGTTATTAAACTCAAGAAATTTTAATTGAAAACGAATAGAATCTTGCAAATCTTTTATGCATAACCTAAGGCTAACACGATTTTTGCTTAAATTTTTATAATAAAAGGTAAAAAATAGAAAAAAAGTTCAAAAAATCCCTAACTTGCACAGAACTGTATTTTAATTAGTGATACCTGTCGCATGTTTGAAGAGAAAATTAGTTGAGTTACTTACAGAAGCAATTAGTACTCCGAAATCTAATCTAAATTAGTAAAGAAATAACACTTCAAAAAATTGAATCACACACGTATTCGAAGATCGCATGCATCATTAATTGCTTAGTTTTTATCAAACATAAAAAATATCAGCCCATAAAACAAGTAGTTTGTTATATATAATTCAAGATGCGTATATTTTTTGTTTGCATCTTGTCTAACATCATAGGCATTTAATCATAAAAAATACTTGATGATTAATTTTTTAGCCTACTTTCTATTTTTTTCTAAATCGGAAGAAATGGAATTGGGCATGTTTCAAGACTAGAGTGGCAAAAATAATTCTAAATAAAAATAAATTTTTCTTCAGCAGAAATTGGTGAATCAATGCCACGATAGGAACATATCCCGAATCGGAAGACCGATCAAAGGAAATGCAAGAATGAAAGCTAGAAGGAAAAGACGTCTACTAAAACATGTCAATTACGTATTGATATGATGAAGATGTCTGTATGTCCGCATATCTGTACATCGATACCTCCCTTTCAAATTCGATTCTATTGATTGTTTTCAATTATATATCAAACTCTATTCGATTGTTTAAAAAAAAATTGAAAATGGCCTGACATCAGAGACTTACAAGCTATAATTTTCCTCCATATACTCGTTCTGGCGGACGTCTGCCTAAATCTCTGCCGATGGTCTACTCATTTAATTTGCATTAAAATTTAACTTTTACTCATCTAAATCGCTGATTACACATTAACAATCGCATGAGAAACGTACTAGCAGTTTAATATACTTTCTTAGCACGGGGCAACAGTTTAGAGCTCTTACTATAGTCAAGTACAGGTATTCAAAGTTAAAAACATCAATTTGAACCCGAAACCACATTTAGCCTCTTTGACGCGTAATTTTGGCCCCTTGACTATATGTGTGGTCCTCGAATCGTAAAATTTATTGCCTTTTGAAATTGTTGAGCTTCTAATTTTATGTTGCTTTTGTTTTTACCTAATTTCATACATTTTTAAAAACTTGCTGCTAAATACATTACATTTTGTTTCTGTTTGATATTTAAATAAATAAAAATAGTATTTTTTTTTTCAATAGGCTGCCTAGAAAATAGCTGAATGCTCTTAAAATAAAATGTTTCGAAATTGTTCTACTTTCTCCCCAAACTCATTTTGTGAGTGATAGTGCAAAAGTCTGTTTTTTTGAAGCGAGCTGAAGAAAGATTGGGGGCCTATCATCTAAGACGAAAAAATTGCGCTTACTCCAAACAAAGAAAAAGTAGAAAAAGTCCTAAAAATACCACGACTCATGAAAGTTTTCCACTGTCTTGAGAGAAAAAAAAGTAATGATGCAATCGATAAACGAATTCGAACACTGCTCTCACCAAATTGCGACGCAATTTTAGACTTGCATCATCCATAAGTCCGAATTATTTGAATTTTCTACATTTTTTTCAACTTTTTTTTACGAGTAAAAACTTTTAGAAGAAAAATTCTTCGAAGTAGCATGAGCGATCCGGCCATTGTTTTACTTTGATGAAATACCGAAGTATTTCACGAAGATTAAAGTAGAACATTCCGGTATTCAAGACTTATATGCGCAGGGCCCTGCTTTTAGATGGATGAAAAATAATATTGCCTGTGCCATACTGTCGCATTTTATCGGTAAAGCAATATTGGTGGATCTCGGTTTATATGTGAAGATAAAACAACTAAGTAGGTCCTGTTTTTGTTTGTTTGGTGGTACGTGATTCCATTCTCTTTCGGAATGTCCTAAAAGAGAACACTTATATTTATAAATCTTTTATGATTTCTAGTACATTAACATGTTTTACATTTCAAGCAATGAACTTTTGTTTTTAAAAGGTTAACTAGGAATCTAGAATCCATCTGGAGAAAATGGAAATTTTCTGTTTATTGCATTTATTATAAAACAATGAAAATTGTTTTAACAACAAACATTATAATTTAAACTAGGTGTGTGCAACACCACACTGCATTCAATCTCAACTAAATAGATAAATACACTTAAAAGGTATTTATCCACCCTTTAAGATAATTTCAATAAAGTTAAAACCTAAAATGTATGACTTCTACTTTTTTTGCACATGAACGATTTTCTCGAAAACCTTATACCATGTACAGGTACTGAAAACATGTTACTAAATTTGAAGTATGTAGCTTTTTTATTTTCAGTAATATCTTCAAAACCGAAAACGTTTAGTAGCAGTTCACATTTGCGCATGAATGATTTTCTCGAAAACCGTTTAACACGTTGACGCCGGCGCGGGCCACCGGTGACCCGCGCTAGATTGTCTGATCGAGCGGCGCGGGGCCACCGGTGGCCCGCACCAGATTATCTCATCGGGTGGCGCGTACCACCGGTGGTACGCACTAAATTGTGCTATTAATGTAGTAATCTCATTACGACATCATGAGAATGTGATTTTCAATGATCGTTTCATTTTTTGGGCACAAATTTCAATACTATACTACTACGATATACTCCGATCTTTCGATATCACTACTTGTACTTCAAACAAAAAGCGCGTATGCAGGTGTGAACAGGCAAAAATTTGAGCGCCGCTGCACAAAAAAACAAATTAATATCGGCCCGGCGTGAACGTGTTACACTGTTAAAAATTTGGTGCTAGGTTTCACCATGATATTGGTTGGTTTCACCATGATATTGGTTCCTAGTAGCTGCAACGGCTGAATGGTGAAATGTTTCACCTTTTTTTCGGTGTTTGGTTGAACCATTTTTCTGGATTTGGAAACAAAAACCTGAGAAATGGTTCAACCGAATACCAAAAATATGGTGGAACGTTTCACCATTCAGCCGTTGCAGCTACTAGGAACCAATATCATGGTGAAACCAAGCACAAAATTTTTAACAGTGTAATGACTTCGGATAGGTGCTAGGACCTCGTACTCGTGTATCAAATTTGGAGTCCGTAGCTCTTTTAGTTCGAGCCATAACGTGGTTTCGCACAGACAACATGGCATCTTGACAGAAGAATCAAAAATCGAAAACCAATTGTTTAAAATCAGAAATCTCCAAGACAGGGGAAAAAACACAAAATCTCCATTTCGGATTTTCGAACCCATAAAAATGCTTTCCTTTTACCTACTTTATATTTCACATTAAGTAATTAAAATTGAAAACTATTGCCAATATGTATTGCTCAGTCGCTATCAGAATGCCTTAAATGCCATGTTGATCAGATCCCATGTTACAAATTTACGTTTGTAAATAAACATAAATTTTGATTTATTCGAAAGTGTCTTTCACTATCAATAATTCTCAACCAGAACTCAATATGCTGCATTTTTTATTGATAGTATCTGCTTGCGAATTGGACAACTATTTATAAGTAATTCCTTCGTTTATAACTTAAATTACTTTTGTAAAATGTTTTTAGATATAAAAGTTTTAAGCAACACAATTTGAAACTTATGACACTCACGAAAACTACGTTTCTACTATGCTATAGATAATAATATATTGCCGAAATACTTCTATTCTATATTAAAATACATAGAAAGTGGTATTAGTTACCCCAAAAAAATCGATTCTAGTTATCTATCCTGGTTAATCCTATTTCAGTATTATTCGTTGTGGTTCTTCTTTTAGGTGATTGAAAAATAATATTGCTTCTACCACTACCGGAAATCGTCAGAATAAATAGTATGTCGTTCGTTGTTTTCTTTTACGTGTTTCATCGAAAAAATAAAATTGGTGTATGTTTGTTTACATGTAGGGTGATAAAACATCTGAATCCTAGCTGATTTGTCCGTACATGATATTCCATATTTGTTTTGAAAAAGAACGAATTATATGAAAGGGGTAGTTGCAAAACTTACATTTTGTAAAGTAAAACTATGATATAGGGTGCGGTACGTTTGGTGAAGGCTTTTCACAATAGTAACTTTAATTGGACAAAGTCGCCAATGAACAAACCTGACCCAATATCTTAGTTATACTTTGGAGAATGCGAGTTTTGCAACTACATCCTTCATAAATGTCTAACATTGGCGTCGTTTTGCAAAAGGGCCTACCCGCATGTCTGGAAATACACAGACAATTAGACATGATGCCGCTTACAATCACTGAAAATTAAAATGCTGGTAATCTATGAAACATTTTGTTTTAATGAAAAACAAAAGTAGGTTTGTTAAAGAATCTGTCACTTAAACCGCTTTCACACAACATTTGTGCTCGACAGGAAACAAACTATTTATACACCTCAGAAAGAAATTCTCCAAACAGGGCTTTTAACTAGTTGTAATTCAAACTTTTAAACGCCCAAATTAACTATTTTCATTAATCTTTCTCAGAATTAATAATTAGACTTTAACGTTTGGAAAATTTGTTTGAAGTTCGAAAAATAAAGATGTAATTTTTTGAATAAATATATTTGAGTCGCCACAAATTCCCATTTACATTTCTTTCGAAAATTCAGTTATTATTTATCGTTTGTATAATTAATTTACAGTTCGAAAAATATATAATTAATAACATTGATGCTTTAAAAACAAAATCGAAACTTTGCAAATTTTTTATGCAAAGTTAGAATTCTCTATGCATTTTTCTTCATACATATATAATGAACCATCAATAGAACTCTATTGTGATATTACAACAATCTAAACTGAATAAGATCACATAAATAAATATTATTTCAAAAGTTCTATTTTCATTTTAAATAAAGTTGCTTCAAAATGAAGTATCCCACTTGTTTTTGCGACTTGCGGTTCGTTCTGTGAAAGTGGGTGACAGACAGACGGACGGACTGAACGATTATAATACATCCCACTTCTTACGTTATAAATGTAGTGTGGAAGCTAAAACGTGGAATGCAGTGTCATACACGTCATAGAGTTAATAAAATCGGTAAAAAGTAATGTATTCGCCGTTAAATCTCTATGGCATAATATTTCCGATAGATATACTTTAAATCTGCTTGTTTCCGCATTTTATCCAAACGGGGAAAATAAAATGGTGTTTATTGGTTCATTGTTGGTAGCAAAGATTTAAGATTTAAAAAGCTATTTACTTTATCTCTACGTGATTCTTTTTCAATTTTGTATATGCTTTCAACCCAAAACAATGACTTTATAAAATATAAGATAAGATTTTAAAAGGTGTTCCCATTAAAATAAGATAAAGTGAAGAAAGTTATATCTGTAGAATTTTTTGTTTTACCGGATTTATAGAAAGAAAACAAAAATTCAGAAATCTAATAAAAGCCTAAATAACTAATCCATATAATACTTTATTTTGAAATTTGTTTATCAGATATTCTTGTCTTCATGTTGTTAGTAAATCTTGGATATTGATTTTTTTTTATTCTACAAAGTTATCACAGAACTAAATTTAAACTTACATTACTTGATATCATTTTAAAAGTAGTAAAATAGATTTAATTTCTTTCGAAATTGTTTTTTTTATGTTATTTAAAAGATATTTTTTATGTGGTTAACATTTAACCTAACATAATCCTATGGATGTTACAAAAAAATTATTATTTCATATGCATTTTTTTCTTCAGAAATGTACTTTTACATTAATCGTTAAAAGTTATTTTACTTTAAAATGGTTTCTTATGTAATTTCTAGAAAGTACATTTAAATTACTGTATCCAAACAAGTAAACACATTCGCTAAAATAATATTTAAAAAAAACTATACATCTTGAATTTAAAAGCTTTTGTTCAATGAAAACATTCTTACAATGTTCATTTCTCCTACTTAGTTAATGTTTATTTCTGAAACAAAAATGTATAAGAAATTAAGGCGTCGACAATAAATGAGCAAATTAAATGAGAAATGAGTAGAACACTATATTCTTTTATACGGTACCATAAACAAAATGTAAATTAATCAAGCAGAAATACACGCTTGAGACCCAAGCTTCAAAATCACACAATAACATGGAGCCTATCAAACTAAATGGTTCATTGGTCAATTGCTTTGGGTGATTTTGAAGCTTTCACGATATTGCGAACTACAATTGGATTTCCCCAAGTAGAATGACTCTATCAAGGTAAAGCAACTGCAATTCTTGGTGTCTAACTATGCTCTAACGATAGATTGCAGATTATAGGAAATTGAACAACCCGATGAAATGGTATAGTTTCAACATATTGCTATATTTAAATTGATGCGGTGACTAAGTTTCACTACAGTGTTAAAGATCAATAGATGTATAGCTGTTACCTTCTAAAAATTTATATATTGATAATAATTATCTATTTCCAAACTCAGCTAATATATTTTGAATGATAATAAAAATCTTTAAAATACTGCTATGATATGATAAAAAGTATAGTAATGCAATTTTATGAAAATAATATTTTAAAGTTTTTTCACATGTATTTGGGCAAATTACGGAATAAGAATTTGCTTTATTGAATCATTTTTTATAAAAATAATACTATCTTAAAAGGTTTAAATATCGTGTTAATTGCTTATTAGTCTGACATTGAAGCATTTGCTTAAACATTTGAAATGGTTATGAATAGAATTATAATATTTTTATTCCCACTGAAACAAAAAAAAAAACGTATGCAGTACCTGTCTTTGCTAATTTTTAAATAATCAAAATCTAGTATGAATCGTTTTTAAATTAGATCCTCATTGAAATATAACAAACATTTATCAAAATATACACTTGTATGCATCCATCTTTTACGTAAGAATCAAATTTAGTCTAAATACACAATCAAGCTATTATTACATTCCCAGCAAACTTTACTATTTACAACATACACCATTGAATTCTTATTACACTTGAAGTGTGGTGGGGATTTTCTCTTCAAATACCCGCAATACAAGAATCTCAAGTATTTGGCACAAAGTCAGAACAATTGCGATTCCGTATGTGTTCGGCACAAATAGAAAATGGAATTGTCCAACCAGTATTGACGCATTTCTTCGCATTTGAGTGAAAGAATGAGAAGGTGTTTTATTTATTATTCGCATGATATTTTAGTATTTTAATTTCATGTATTTATTCTTTTTATTGTTAACAATATTTTGCGGTTGAATATATGTAATAATATTTGGTTTGTTGACAGATAGATTATTATATTTCTTTTTGTATCATGGTTAAGGAATTACTAATAGCTTAGAAAATGGCTTAGAATAAGTTGTATTTAGGGGGGTTTATAAAAATTTATTTCTTACTCATAGGAAGTTATTAGACTAAAAATGTAAAATTCGTTACGTTGTAGAAAGGAGGAGGAAGTTATAACACAAATGGATGATTTTCTGTTCTATGGCTAGTATATCGTGCAGTGCAAAGTTTTTTTTAATCAGACACAATTGTTTTTATTTCGAACTTGCTATAGCAACCCTTGCCTTTATTTCTACTTTCTACAATACCTTTTTTATAGCGTTTCCATACTCACAGTGTTAACTGCCACGTAACTTAACTTTGGATATGTTCTTACCAATAAGTACGACACTGTTAAAAATTTACTTGCAACGAAGTAATAAGTAGAATATTGTTTTTATATTTTTTTTGCCATGTATGCGAATTATTGGAGAGTATAAATATTTCAGAGACAGTTAATTGGTTAAATCAGCATGCTAAGGTGTTCCCCATTCATTACCATATGTTTATTAAAATGGATACAACCAAATTTTCATAATTTTTAGGTGATACCTGAAGATACAGCTGCCGTTCAAAATTCTTCAAACCAGCCATATTTTTTATTATTTCGAACTTCCTATAGCAACTCTTGATTTTATTTCTAATTTCATCAAAACAAAGGTAACAAGACAATTATATATGAGTCCCGGATGGCCTAATGGGTTGAATCGCTGCCCATTTCGCCAATAGTCTGCGCACTGTAACGGGTGCTGGATCGTTTCCCGGCATAGCCCTGGGTGTACCTTATCTCTCTTTGTCAGTAAAAAATTTGTGTGTCTGTCTTACCTGACGAAGGTTTATAAGCGGGTATCTGATCAAGCAAACAAACCGGAATATATATGAGCCAACCAAGACAATTATTAGTGGCTTGATAGCCCTGTTGTAAATAGCGTTGGACACGCTATGAGCCTAGATCGGATCGCAAGCATTAGGCGCTGGTCCAATCCCGGTGACAGTCACTGCTTTTGTATAGACGGAAAAGTGCAGATAAAATCCAGCTAAAATAAATCGAGTATACTGGGATATACATGCTCGTTAAATCTGTGGAGTCCAAAGTCCCGACGGCGTTGGCGTACGATGTCGCTCGAAGTTCCATTTTGTGCCAGCTCAGGTGTCAAACTCTTCAATTGACCGTGGTTCTAAATCACGAGGAAGAATTGAGTGTATTGAAGCTTCCAAAGGAGGATATAAATAGACAGCCGGAAACGATCAAATATTACCAAATAATTTTTTTAAATCGCGGTTCCATTCTAAAAGTGTTAACTACATAACACTCAACCTGTTTAGTTTTAAGTTTCCTGATGTTATCAATTATTCATACTTGAATAAATATAAGATCAAAGAGCGAGAACTCAATTTTAAGCACCTTTAAGCGCGAAACATCTTTTAACGGTTATCCTATACAGCATTTTAAAGGAGGGAAGCCATCGGTAGATTATACCAAACTTTTTTCGAGTTGCAGTAAATTCAACATTTTGAATTTAAGTTTCGAAACGATCTAGTCCTACCTGATCCATTGTCCCTGTGGAACTACATCAAATTCCGCTTCAAGATATGGAAATGCTTAAAGTGCCTTTTCCACATTAAATATTTCATGGAATTTATGCTTTCCATACATTTAACCCGATTTGCAAATAGTTTGAGTGGTTTGACAGAACTGCAATAAAGAATAAGCTGATTTGGGGCAAAACGGTTTAACACGTGAGCAGGACAGCTTTAGATGACTTTGGATTTCATAAGTGCTATTTTAATTAGTGGTATGATTGCTTTAGGAAAATTTAGAACATAAGTTAAACGACTGTTCTCTAATCAAATGTAAAGACGCAAGGTCAAACAAAAATCAATCAGGTACAAAATAATATAAGTTAAGAACCAATTCTTGGGGTGTTAAACACTTGCTCGTTCTGCAAGGTTAAAACAGGTATTTTCAACTTTACATAAATAAAGTTAAAAACAGTGTGTATGTTTTATTCATAATTCATTTATAAAAAAATCCGTTTACCTGTACATACACTTTTCTGGATTCTTCCCCCTAGATTGTTAATAGAATAGTAAAGTGGTACTGTAGGGTATTTCGTTTTTCGTATCACTTTATTCACTGTTTAAAATTTTTCAAAACATTTTTATAGAAAATAAATTTATGAAATAGACTAGGCCTGTCGTTTGAAGATCTCAGAATTAATTGTATAAAAATGCACATATGTAATCCAAGAAGAAAATTTTAAAAGAATGTCAAGAATAAGAGCTGTCATGTGTAAGGAGATTTTTAAAGAATGCTAAGACTGTACTTTAAATTTACCACGTCTTAATCAAAAATATCGAGTAAAAAAAATATTAAATGATTTATTTCTGTTGCGACAAAGTTTGTTATTTTCATTACGACAAAGGTTTCGAAAAAAATTGAGCAATTCCGAATCAAAAACAGTTACACAGGCAGGCAGCACTAATTTTTCATTTACCAAAGCTTTCTAGTTAAGTGTTAACAGTGCACAAGCCTGCAACTAAACTAAGCAATATCTCAAGTTTGACGGAACGATTGTTTTATACTATGCTACATATTTAAAATGTACAAAAGTAAAAAGTATAATTTGTACTGATTTTTTGAAACAAAATATGGTCGTTCACCAACAAAGCAACATCCAGCAAACAATGGTGCTCACCGACAAACTGTATCGAACTTGTAGATATTAAAATATTGTGTTATTGTTTTTGATATTGTGGCTGTTCTCAGTTTCGAAGGTAAAGCTAGTTACATCTTTTTGAAACTTTTAAAAGAAAATGCCTATTCGGATATTCTGAAAATTTGGTATGATAGGACATGGCTCATGTTTATATTCAAAATTTTATGAGTGGATACATCGAACAATGTTAAGAATGCATATTTTTTTAAAGTAAATGTTTTAATGACAAAAAATATGCATTTCAAATATTGCATAGATTGTTAAAACGTTCACCGTATGATTACAAATAAGTGCACAAAGATGGCAATTGAAATGCAAATAAGTTCATGAGTAATGTAATATAAAGTGGTACTTCGCCGAAGATTTCTCATTTAACTTCTTTGAAATTACAGCAGAAGGAACTTAAATTGATTTTAAAGCACCATAACATTTATATCTTTGACGTGAGCATACATTACATTGGTTTCAAGAAAATAAAATAACTAAGTATTTTTAAGTTATTATAGTTAAAACTTAAACTCTAAATTCTAACAAAATGGCAAGCCTGAACCCTATGTTTCTCTCAAATATTCATCAATTGAATTGTGAAGTATTTTTTTTATTAAAAATTGTTTACTGAGAGAAAAATTCTTAAATATAACACTGTAAAAAATAAGTATAACGTGTTGCACTTAAAACTGAATCAAGCTTCAAGCTGACTCCTACTTTCTGGTGTAACTTTTCTCACTAAATATGGTGTTATTGTGTGGGGCACCTATTTTATGGAGTAAATTAAGTAAATTGGCACACAAATTTTGATAATATCAAAACTTTTTTCTTCAATTAACTTAAATTTTACTGGTAATTTTGCTGTTAGAATATTCTTGTTATTTGAAAAATCTTCTTAATCTGTACTACAGTTTTGTCAACAAATTGTGTATCTCAATTGAAATATTTGTAAAAGTTTATTAGTACTGACATCTGTAGCACTGTGAAAGTTTGTTATTTTTTACAACCTCATTCATATATATAGACGTTCACAGGTAAACTCTGACATATGCATGGTATTTTTTTTTTATTTCTATGCAAAAGTGGGGTGATACCAAAATGTGAAAGTATAATTGGTTAAATACAAACTATTTTAATAAAATAATTTTAGCATGATGTGAATTTTAAGTGAATTCATATCAATTAATTTCTAAAATATTTTACATTGAGATATAAAATAGAACTTAAAATAAAAAATGAAACATTTTATGATTTAAACGCAGTTTTATTTACTATATTTAATATATTTTGTTTATTATCCCAACTTTTAAACTATTCTCTAAATGAATAGTAAAGTTAAACAAAAGAGTGACAAACACAATTTAGTACTTGAATTCTTTGTACAATATCTCTGGGTCCCACTTGTCAATGACAGACACTCTTTCGAAAGTGTTGAAATTCCGAAGAACCGAATAAACTTTCTTCTGTCTCATAAACCATTATCAAAGAACTCACTGTCAAATGCATTTTAAGGAGAAGCAAATCATAAATTAGCAAAGTTTAAAAAATATTTTTTGAGAAAATATATATAATATCTGCACTGACAAGAATTTGAATAATTATTATAATAATACATCAAAGGTCATTATGTTTTCTTCACCACCGCAAAAGGTTTTTTTATTATCTGTCTACATAAAGAATAGCCACTTACAGATTTAGACATGAATTGTAGCTCTAATTAAATTTTCTTCTTTTCATAAAAGGTACATTAAAATAGTGAGCGAAAATTTTAAAACAAGGAAACCATAAATACAAATATTAAAATTCTTATGTTTGTGGTTTAATTCTGAAATAATACATTTTTTCTTCACCGCTATTGGCGCCGAATAATGTTCTTTAAAGGATAATTGTTAGTTTTCGATAAGTAGTCAATACCAACCATTCTATAATCTCGTATGGGCTTTGTTTGTATTTAATAATGTACAGAAAAAAAGCAGTGAATTAAAATGGTACATCTAGTACTAACTGTCAAATTATCTGTATTAAATCTCAAGTGCAATATATTATTTTTAAATTTTTATTTAAGTGCATTTTAACCCATAGTTTCTACAATGTTTCTTACAATGTATGTCTTTAAAATTATTTTTAAGACGCTTGCAATAGAAAAAAAAACTCATAAAAATCATAATATTTTTGCTAATTTCGTACAGAAAATTTTTGTTTCCTAAAACTAATGAAATTTATGGTAAAATAACTTCTCAATTGCTTAAAAGGCGCATTTTATAAGTTTATTTTATATTTTATAAGTTAGTTGGTATGTTTAGTGGCTACAGATGTATAAGTTTTTTTTTATAACTTTTTAAATCTGTAACCACTAAACATACCAACTACAGCCATTACCACCATGGAAATGCGGTCAGCCTGTTTAGCCCTTTTGACGCCGACCAAGACCAAATACGAGTGGGTCAATCTTTTTCTTTTTTTCGAAATATAACCAGCAGAAAATATCTGATATGCAAAAATATTTTCTACATTGCTTCATTACGAAAAAATTACGGCAAAATTATGAAAAAAATTTCGGCAATTTTGTCAACCTGCTTTATCCGTAGTATTGTGGATATTTTATTAAACAATACAGGATTTTTTTCAGTCTACAGCTATCTGCCTATTTTATTTTCGAAATAGCTGTTTTTGCTTTTAAATTAGCTTTATACAGGGTGAGGCAAATAAAACCGGCCCCGGTCTAGAGATAGGAATACGTTGAAATGCTTGGCGAGAAAAACTCTTGAAGCCGCCTGAAAGCTTTCAAGTGGAAATAAAAGATTATTCAAGCGTGCAATGGTTTCACTTGACAAACCTGTTTTTGCATTGGTTGGATTGGATTAGCATCACATTAGAGCTACATCATGGACTATTCTATTGGCCAGTTCAGATCGTAGTGCGTCAGTGTGAGTTGCGACTGTGTGAGTGTAAGGTTATCAATTCACAGGTGAAGATTAAACTCACGTTCATTGTTCATTGTAGAAAATTATATTAAAACGAATTCATGGAAAAAATGTGACAAGTTGTTTGTTCAAGAATTTAAATGTGTAAAAGTGCCCAAAAAGAGTACTAGGCAACGATCAGTTACGAAATGCAGGGCGTCAGCCAGGATCTGCTGTCAACAAGTTCAAAAACATTCTGAAACGGGTCTGAACACCAGATTCTGTCGTCACGCAGGGCTCTAAAATACGAGGCGTTATTGGCTGTGTTAAAGCTCCTGAAGGAGGCTAGAAATAGGCAGCCGGAAACGATTACCTTACCTTACCAGATTCTGGGTTTTGCAATCAATTTAGAATGTTTTGCATTAACAAAAACAAAAAGTTCCGATTCTTTACGATAAATAACAACCGAAATAATCACTAGTGGGAACTTTTTTGATCAGCTCTACAAACCTTGTTTATATTTTATTTCAACTAGCTTTTCCAACCATAGGTAGTTGCCGGCAAATAAGTCGCCAAGCGTTTGTTTGGGCTTAATATTGAAGCGATCAATCGCTTTATGTTAGCAAACCTGTTTTTGTATTGGTTTTTGACTTGGAAACATTTCTGTCGTATTCTTATCTCCACGTTGAGGCCGGTTTTATTTGCTTCACCCTGTATCTGTAGAAACACAATCAATAATATTAAAATAGCATGTTAAAAAAAACTTATCATTTATATGAAAAAAAAACAGATCTGCATTGAATTTTATGTTTTAATATACATCAAAATTGTAATATTTTTCAGGATTTTAATGAAAAGTTTTCCAGTAGCGAATAATACATTTTTGTCAGATGCAGACACAACAGGATTCTTTATTAGTATTAAGACAGTAAGATTGTTTATAAGTAGGCCAAGGATGAAAAACATGGATGATTTATTGCGATAACGAAAACAAATTCTGCCCCATGTAGAACGAAAATTGGTATGGTTTCAAGTTCACAATTGTCGCGTCAACAATAAATCACGTCATTGTCGGAAAATGTATTACTATCATTCAAAGTTTGATGCACATGGAATTAATTTATTTGTAAAGAAGTGGATTAGGGTACTATTGTTTTTGTAATTTCCTAAAAATTGCAATTATTTTTAGTTAAAATTTGTTTAAAATTTTTAGGTAATTTTTAGATAACAAAACTACCATTCATGTAAGTTGAAGTGAAATACAATATTTAAGTTAAATTAGAAATCCAAGTTCTGTAAATAAATGAGATTGGAAACTTTATAAATTTGTACAAATATTATTTTTTCAAAATACTGAAAAATAAACCTATGTAAAATTTTTATAGAGAAAGTGCCATTAATTAGGGACACATACAGATACAATATTTTGCCTCATATACAGCGACTGTCCTAAAAGACTTGCATAATTTATTTTTAAAACATGGAAATTAAAATGTTTGTACAGGTTAAAATACAATACTTTTATTACTATGCTAAAATTAAATGTTAATAAATCATTTGCTGCCAAATAATTAGAAGTTTTTATATTCTACTAGCTATATAAACCCGGCGTTGCACGGGTGTACCCTTAATAAAGGTGATTGTTTCTATTTATATAAACATTAATTTCAAACCAATGATCCCTTCTCCACTGGTCAGCACTCTATCGATAGATTATGATTACCTCCCATTCCAATATCAGAATTAATTTTTAAAAGGAAATCCGATTGTATCCAGGCCCTTCTAGACTTTAGAGGGCTTTCCCATAGGCTCTGTTTAAATTGCCAGAATAGCTGTGATATAATGACCAGTTTCCATTTGCCCTTATACACCCGAAAATGCCCAAAATGTTGTAAACACTCCACTCCATATTCGATCACTCGACAGGGCTGGGGAGCCCAGTCGGTAATGGCGTTTGCCTCGCATGCGATAGGTCCCAGATTCGGGTCCGGGCATTGTCAAAATAACTGCCGACCTATAAAGGGCAGATGCAGTTAAAAATGTCCGACAAATAATACCCTATGTGGTGAGAGTGCACGTTAAATATTTTTCAAAAGTCCCAACGATGCGTACGAATTTTCCCTTAAAAGCTGCATTGGGTGCCTACTCAGGTGTCGATTCGTCACTTGACTGTGGTTCTTAATTAAGACGCCCGTGGCCAATAGCCTTCGTGTATAGCTATAGTGCGACGAATATTCAAACTTACCCTAACCCATACAACTGGATGGGAAAAGCTACCCTACGTTAAATTTTTTACTTCGCCAAAAGCCGCCAATGCCAAAATTCAATCGGCCATTATATCATAACTATACCAAATTGACATAAGGATATCATAAACAAAGTTTGTATGCTATACGTACAGGGAATTAACATTTCTTAAAAGTTTTCATCAGATCTAGAATAGTTATCGCCTTGAAAGCCATGAGACATTGTAGCAATATCTTCACTTCTTACCATTTGTAAACATCAATGAAATTAAATTCGGAAACCCCAAAAAAATCAAGAGATTTAAATTCAACAAATAAAATAATGATATTCAAATAACAATCCTACAAATTAAACTCGCGTGTTCTTACGTGCTTTTACTTAGTTTTCGTTCACGCTAAACGCGCTTAAATTTCTTTTAATTTGAAGTAAAAAATATAAATTCTAATCTTACTATGCCATTCCTATGGGAAAATCGGCTCACGTTTTGTACTCCTACACCCGTTTGGGTTCGAATAAAAAGTATCCTATAGCCTACTCCTGGTCCTAAGCTACCTCCCCACCAATTTTTAGATAAATCAGTTCAGCCGTTCTTGAGTTATAAATGGTGTAACTAACACGACTTTCTTTTATATATATAGATAACATTCTCTATTCAGAGTAGAATCTGTGTCTAAATTTATCTAAATCTACCGCAAGATAAACTTAGGAAAAAAGTCAAAATACAAAAAGTCAAAATGTTGCGAAAGCAACATTACACAACATATATTTTTATTTTTAAATTTTGTAAAACGCGTTTTATAAAAAAATATGCAAAACTCAAATCCTTGTGAAATTTATATTTTATAATTATGCTAATTCAGAAAAGCTTTTCGTAAAAAGTATTTTAACCAGAGCAATTTGAAAGTCGGATACTTTCTTCCTTATTTAAACTCGAAAAATAACAATCCTCTAACTGTTGAAATAAATTTACAAGGTCCCTTGGATTCCACAAACAGAAAGTACTGGTCTAATAAGTATTTTGGTTATAATACCAATAATAACCATGTACCTACAATTTCCGGTTTTACTATTATTTTTGTTTTTCTCACTATTTTCTTTAAAAATCAATAATAAATTAAATAGTAATGTGTTTTAATTGTTATTTTTTACATCGACAGTTTCGGCAAAAATAGAACTTGATAGGTTTTTACATTTATGAAAATCTTGGATTATTTTCAATCTGAGCGTCAAAATGGATTGAGTGTTTCCCCTATAGGTGCCTAAAACCGGTTTCTAATTTTTGGTAAATTTATCGAGTCTGCAAAGGTTTTTAAATACCAAAACACAATCCGCATAACAAAAATCAATTATTTTAACTGATAAAGTTTTAACGCGGATTGAAATTTCAGACTTAGTTTATAAGAACATAAATAGTTCTGATTATTCAAAATCAGCACATAAATAGTTCTGATTATTAAAAATCAGCACATAAATAGTTTTGATTATTCAAAATCATCACATAAATAGTTCTGATTATTCAAAATCAGCAAACTTAAAAAAGACGTCGCGTTATGTGAAACATATTATTTTTTATTATCTAACCCATTAGTGCCTGGATTTTTTTTTCTCCCTGAAATTTGCAATATGTGCAGTAAATAGCAACAGATGACAGTAAAAAATAGTTTAAAAAAATTAAAGTTAATTTTTGAAAAAAATATTTAAAAAATTAAAGTTAATTTTTGAAAAAAATATTTTAAAAAACTAAAGTTAATTTTTGAAAAAAATATTCCAAAAAATTAAAACGTCCCATTTTTGGGACGCTAGGCACCGAGAGGGGACAGGTTTTTTTCATTACATATATTCCTCATTTTCAGCCATGGAGATAAACTTCAGAGATAAAAACGAAGTAATTAATACAAATAAGTATGATACTACCATATATAATTATCTGAAAGACCTGAAATCATATACATGTGCAAGCAATTAATAATTATAATTAAAAAAATATTAATTAAACTAGAAATGAAGCTCTTTTTGATTTATGATATGTTAGAATGCTTATTTCTGGTGAAATTACCTACTATGTCGTACTTACAATGCTACCTGCAATTATCTTATTTTGTAAAATCCTACTTGATAATTATTGTATTTTCTAATGCCTTTTTCTCCACAACAAAACCATCTAACATGTTAGGTTTACAAGAAACAATAAAAGGGCGAACAGCATATCTGATAGAACCAAATATGAGAATTTTTTTCGATAAGCAGAACTGCCTCCTGAGCCACAGTGAGAACTTCTGACTTGAATTATGCAAGACATTTTGTTTTACTTAAATTCACTAAATCCATTAGTTTAGCCTGAATGAAAGTCACAAGGTAGAGTTTTACCAATAGGTCACTTTTCCCGGGCACAGTGCAATTATTTAGCTGTTGGTTTTTAGATAAATTAATGGTAATTTTCATTTAACATTAATGTAAAATTGCTTTAATTGATTTTTATTCAGAATAGTGTAGAAACAGCACAATTTTCAATTCTAATTTTCAAAAAGTGTTTAATTTTATTAATTTTTTTTAATTAAATTATCTAAGGAATAAAAATGCTCAAAAAAGTGAGCAAATTTATTATAATTAAATAAAAACTGAAAATTGGCCCATATTAATTTATTCATAACCAAGCATCTTGCTAAAACCAAAAGCGAATAATGTTTATTTCTACACGTTCGACTCAGTGGGAAAACCCCTACCCTCTCACATAGCGTCCCAAAAATGGGACGTTACTAAATCTCTTTAAAATTAACTTAAATAAAGAAATAAAGATATTTGAAAAAATACGATTTCTAAACTTAGGTATAAACTACCCTATACTAAAAATAATAGTGAATATATGAAATATATATATTGAATCCAGAGCTTTATTGCTTTGCATGACTAATTTTAAGAAATCCCAATATTTCACAAGTTCAAAGGTCAATAAAATCACACTCTGACTGGAAAACTTTCAGTTATCTATCTAGAATATTTTAACACATAATCTTAAGATTAATTTAACACCAAAAACATGTCTCTGAGTTAGTTCAATCGGATACAACTAAAATTTCCTAAACCGTAAAAATGGGAGGCTAGGCACTGATGGGTTTTAATCCCCAAATCCTTATCACAAAATCCTTATTCACCATCACCAAGATCAATTTTTGTTCATTTTTTAAAAATTATCCTTTTTAAAATTCTAATTATTTATGGAGGGTACATAAAAATAGTTTTTAACAATGAATATAATAAGACAAAAGCTTTTAATGGAATAAGCTTTATAATATCATTAAATATAATTAAGGTTCCGGATTTTTAAACAAGCCAAGTGTTTCACTTTTGTTTTTTTACCTTAAAAAATATTGTTGTTTTTTTTAAGTATGTGTAAGGTATTAGTATTTTAATTACATATTTCAAGTTATGTATAAATGGAAATGTTTTTTTATTGCTTATTAGATATAGTGAATTCGATTTTTTTACACTTGTGAAACATACAGATAAAGTTAAGAAAACCTAAAATTTGAATACATTCATCTTAGATATTAAAAATATACATATCTATGTTTCACTGAATATGCGACTGACGACTCGACTACGAAGTATTATCAAGAATTCAAACATAAAAAAGTTTACATAAGACATTTCACATATTACAGCAAAAAACGCTTTTGTTTTAACTTTCCAGCAAATTTTCCGCTACCGTTTAAGTTTTTAATTGATTTTACTTGTTTTATTATATTTGGAAACATACCTAAATTTAAAATGTTTTTTTAGTAACTTTTTTAATAATAACTTAAAATATAGTTTTGATGCATAAACTGTATATTTAAGGGGTCTGGGACTTAATCCCGAAAGCCGAAATCCCGACAAGCCAAAATCCCGAAAGCCGAAATCCCGACAAGCCAAAATCCCGAATGGGTCAAAATCCCGAATGGGTCAAAATCCCGAATGGGTCAAAATCCCGAATGGGTCAAAACCGGACAGGGTCAAAATCCCGAATGGGTCGAAATCCCGAAAATAGATTTTTTGTTTATTTCTCGATTTTTTTTTAAATATTAGAGATTATTGTGTGTGAGTGGAGTGGAGTGGTGTGAAAGAGTGGAGTGGAGTGAAAGAGTGGAGTGGAGTGAAAGAGTGGAGTGGAGTGAAAGAGTGGAGTGAAAGAGTGGAGTGAAAGAGTGGAGTGGAAGAGTGGAGTGAAAGAGTGGAGTGGAGTGAAAGAGTGGAGTGGAGTGAAAGAGTGGAGTGGAGTGAAAGAGTGGAGTGGAGTGAAAGAGTGGAGTGGAGTGGAGTGGAGTGGAGTGGAGTGGAAGAGTGGAGTGGAGTGAGTGAGTGGAGTGAGTGAGTGAGTGGAGTGAGTGAGTGGAGTGAGTGAGTGGAGTGAGTGGAGTGAGTGAGTGAGTGGAGTGAGTGAGTAGAGTGAGTGAGTGGAGTGAGTTAGTGGAGTGAGTGAGGGGAGTGAGTGAATTGAGTGAGTGAGTGAGTGGAGTGAGTGGAGGGAGGGAGGGAGGGAGTGAGTGAGTGGAGTGAGCGAGCGAGTGAGTGAGTGAGTGAGTGAGTGAGTGAGTGAGTGGAGTGAATGAGTGAGTGAGTGAGTGGAGTGAGTGAGTGGAGTGAGTGAGTGGAGTGAGTGAGTGGAGTGAGTGAGTGAGTGGAGTGAGTGAGTGGAGTGAGTGAGTGGAGTGAGTGAGTGGAGTGAGTGAGTGAGTGGAGTGAGTGACTCACTCCACTCACTCACTCCAATCCCTCACTCCACTCACTCACTCACTCACTCCACTCCCTCACTCCACTCACTCCACTCACTCCACTCCACTCACTCCACTCCACTCACTCCACTCACCACTCACTCCACTCACTCCACTCCACTCACTCCACTTCACTCACTCCACTTCACTCACTCCACTTCATTCACTCCACTTCACTCACTCCACTCATTCACTTCACTCGCTCACTTCACTCACACAAAAAATAATTTCGACCCATTCGGGATTTCGACCCATTCGGGATTTCGACCCATTCGGGTTTTCGTCCCTGTCGGGATTACGGCCTTTCGGCCATAATCAATCTCAATTAAAAAATTCAATCTCATTTCAATCTCAATTTAAAAAAAACCATTTTGGTTATAGAGTCCCCTAAATGGAACCGGAAAATCCCCATGTAGGTGTAAGAGTTCAGCCAAAATGCAAATAATTCAGCCATTTGCATGTGTGAAAAGAAAATTTCGAAAATCGTCACTTTTTAACTCCACTCCACTCCACTCACTCCACTCCACTCCACTCCACTCACTCCACTCCACTCCACTCCACTCCACTCCACTCCACTCCACTCCACTCACTCCACTCCACTCCACTCACTCACTCCACTCCACTCACTCCACTCCACTCACTTACTCCACTCACTCCACTTCACTCACTCACTTCATTCACTCCACTCCACTCACTCCACTTCACTCACTCCACTTCACTCACTCCACTTCACTCACTCCACTTCATTCACTCCACTTCACTCACTCCACTCATTCACCTCACTCGCTCACTTCACTCACACAAAAAATAATTTCGACCCATTCGGGATTTCGTCCTATTTCGACCCATTCGGGATTTCGACCCATTCGGGTTTTCGTCCCTGTCGGGATTATGGCCTTTCGGGATTGCGGCGTTCGGGATTCTGGCTTGTCGGGATTTCGGCGTTCGGGATTGTGTCCAGAACCCATATTTAAGAGCATTTGTGACCTATTTATCGAAAAAATAATTATTTCAATCTCAATTTTAAAAAAATAATAATTTTGGTTATAGAGTCCCCTAAATGGAACCGGAAAATCCCCATGTAGGTGTAAGAATTCAGCCAAAATGCAAATAATTCAGCCATTTGCATGTGTGAAAAGAAGATTTCGAAAATCGTCACTTTTTAAATGAAAAAGGGTAATTTTCGGTATTATCATTTACATAAGGGTTATTATCAATTACGTTCAAAGGGTGGCTAATTACAGGTTGGTTTAAACTTTTTCAACAAAAACATATTTTCGTACTAAATAAAACAGCTTCAAGCCATTTTAAGGCAGGTCGGTACCTTGTGAACGGCTAATGCTAAATTGACCTTTTCATGTTCCAATTTCTTTGAAACTAACATACAAAACAACACAAAAATATTTCTGTGAATTATATGCAGCTTGAACAATACACTGAAATGAGATTTTATCAATGTATAAAGTAGTTTTTTTAAATATTATTTAAGGTAATGTGTTGGGTTTAAAAAAAGCATTTTACATCCCAAAATTACCCATATTTTTTTCTCCTTCAAATTTTGAGAAATTCTCATTCCAGTAAGAAAAACACATTGAAACAGTTATCCTGTAAAAATTTTAAGTCTATACATGAAATAGTTTAAGAAAAAGGTACCTAAACCTGAAAAAATACCATCTGAGAAAAATAAGATTTAAAGTTTAAAAAACTTACATCATGAAAATATTGCTGATCCATATCCAAATTAAAATGTGTAATGTGTTGGAAAAAAAAGCATTTTACATCACAAAATTACCTATATTTTTTTTCTTCTTCAAATTTTGAGAAATGCTCATTCCAGTAAGCAAAACACCTTGAAACAGTTATCCTGTAAACATTTTAAGTCTATACATGAAATAGTTTTTAAGAAAAAGGTACCTAAACCTGAAAAAACACCATTCAGAAAAATAAGATTTAAAATTGAAAACTTACATTATGAAAATACTGCTGAACCATATCCAAATTGAAATTCAACTAGGTTACTAAGTTAAAATGTCTGAATGACATACAAAGGGCATCGTTGGAAAGCTCCTGAAACGTATTTTACACAAATACTAAAATCAAAAAATCGTTTTATTGAAAATTACATTGTACTGAAGTGACTTAGTAATAAATGCATTATCGTATCTAAAAACAAGAGATAATATAAATTTGTGTTGCTTAAAGGCATATTTAAAAAAAAAAAACTTGTGATCATTTTAAGCAAAGATAAAACTAAAATTTACCTTAAATAATGCATATCAACAACAGCGTTGGATTTCTGAAATTTAATCACACAAATTTACCTAAATTAATTTTAATTGCAATTGCATGTTTTATAGAAGAAATGAACTAAAAGTAAAATTAAAACACATTAATAAACGAATTAAGCCGAAGATACAATTTTAATCTTCATCTTACGACACTTGCTATAAACTAAATAATGAGAATGGAAAACATTCTTCGCAAGAAATGGCTAATTTTAAATATCGAAAAAAAATTACATTCCATGAATATTCTTAGCTGGAATTTAATGGGATTAAAGAAGAAATATGCAATCTAAATAGCTTATTAAATAGTTTTAATGTTTCTTTTATGCAGTAGTTATGCAAATCCCAAACATGATTTTAAGATTCCTGAGACTAATTCCTTCCGCTGAAAAGCCTAGGAATAGTTTATTATGTAAATAAACTTTTGCCTTTGCTGGAAAGTAATTATTTCGGCTATATTTTCGATTAAAATAAAGATTTCGCATGTTAATTGGTAAATTTTTATTACGTGCCTGCAAAGAAACACACATTAATGGTTATAATTTAGAAGTTTTGGGTTGGTGCTGTTGATCTGAACTTATTAGCTGATTTTTCATTTTTTGGGGTTTCAACGAAGCACTCTTTTTGTTTCTCTTTGATTTAACGTAGTTAAGAGTACAATGGTAATAGGCTTGTTTCGGGGTACTTATATCTTTCCAGCTCGCATTCCTTCACTACATTCAATCAGTGCCTCGATTAGTGCTTTGTTCTTTCCTGTCATTGATTCCCGAATCAAATTTTAAGAAATAATTTCTTTCATTCACCATATATGTTGCCACTCAAGACCTGAAACATACGAATTGTTTTTTTTAATTAAACTAAAACAGTAGTAAAGAAGAATTACAGCTATGTGGTTGTTTTAGTGAAATACATTTCTACAATTGCCTTGAAACTTTGTTAAAACATACTAGAAGTTTAGTTTTTAAATAGTAAAGACAAAAAAAATGAACATTTTCATCTAATTTGGGGTACTGAATCCCCTTAAACTATTTTCTAATTTCCAAATGTTGTTATAATTACTTTGGTTTAGTGTGAATACTAACTGTAAGATTTAAAAAAACATAGTTAATAAAAAACATAGTTAAAAAAAACTTTAATCTAAGTCATTAATAAGGTCTGTAAATAAATTCCTCTTAAACCTAAGTTATCGCTAACATAAAAAGAAAAAAATATGCATGAAAAAAACCTTAAGAATTAAAATCTGGGTTTTTGGACGTGATAAATGCATAAAACTCGAATTAAAATTAATATAGTAACTTAAGTTAAAATATTTATTAAATTCATCGTTACCGTGTCTACTACTTAAAGAAAAAAACTTATCCAATCAGCTTAAGTTTAAGCCATTAACAAGATTTTTTAACAAATTCTTCTGAAATCTAAGTATCTCTAACACAAAAGGAAAATACTTTTATAAAACCTTAAGAAATCTAAATCTGGGTTTTCTTTAAACGTGATAAATGTATGTGACTTAAAAGCACAGCGCTGTTTGGTTGAAAGACGCTAAAATTTACTTTCCTTGGGTTGATTTAATCTATTTAGGATTTTTTTTCTAAAGGCCCGTTTCTTTTTTAGGGTTTCGTTTGACTAAGCTTAAACATTGATCAAAGAAATTCTTTTTTTTTAATGGACTGAATGGTAAAAGGAAATAAAATCGCCAGCAATAAAGTTCTCTTATAACTCTTTTTCAACTTATAAGAGTGATTTACTTTCTATTTTATCAAATGTATTTGAGCTGTCCCATTTCATTCGTTAAAAAATTGTATTTAGAAGTATATGCTACTGTTTAGTTTCAAATTAATTTTCAGCAGTGAATTTCGTAAAAGTTTTCTATTTTCAGCAATGCATACAACACCCAAAAATCAAAACTAAAAAACACGTTGCAGAATAATCATTAATTAATCATTTTTTTAAAGCATTTAACTTTAAAAATGAGTGGAGTTAATAAATTGAGTTGCATAAAATTACTTTTGAAAAAGTTAATTTTCAAAAGTAATTTCAAGAATTCGTTAATTTATTTGAAAATGCTTACTTGTTACTCAAAATGTAAATTATTAAACAATTTTTTACACAACAACCAATCTGTGGATTTAAAGTATTTTCTATAAAAATGTTGCTTTTCTGTAAACTTTCCAGACTGATACATAAAGATTATATTTGCTTATTTTAATGAAATATTAAACATGATTCATTTTTAAGTTCTCAATTTAGTTTGACTAATTACGAGAGTTTCCGGTGTTACGAAATTACATTTAATTTGTAGAAGCTTGTCAAATGCTTCGTACTATTAATATTAAATTTCCAGTAATTTAAGAGCTGATATCATATTTCGTTGTGCTACACTAAAATTTACAATATATACGGCACTCTAGTTAACATTGGATAATTAATTGAAGAATTTGATTCGTTACATTAATGAAATATACCTTTTAAAGGTTTATACGCGTATTGTGTTACGAAAATTGCATTATTTGTTGCAGTTAATTATCGTAACTATCGTAATTATCGTATAAAACTTATTATAAGAAGCAGCAATAACTTAAAATAAGTTAAAATATTTCAGATTAAAATCTGTAAAATAATGAAAATGATAGCTCGATTTCCTATTAAGTTAAAAAAAAACCTTTTCGTTAATGTACTACAAAAAAATATTTCTATACCAAAACATAGGAAATAAGCTGCTTGATTTCTAATGATTGATTATGTCCAAAAAATGCATCCTTCTAAAATAATACTACAACTTATTTATTAGTGAAATATTTATTAACAATTTTTAACTATCCAGAAAAAAATTTCCTTTATACAACAGTTATACTTTTTTAATATCATCCAAAGTTGTAATTAATCATCAAGCTATTTAATTAAATTCACCTAACAACTTGCGTATACAGATACTATCTTCTAGGAAAGTGATAAAAATTCGAAAATTGAAGAATAAAATTATTTTGAAAAAACAGTTGTTCTTTTGTAGCATGTTTTTAGTGTATTGATAGCATGTTCATTCAAATTAAAATATTCTTGATTTTCTTTCGTCTGTTAAAATGCAATCAAACGATCAATTCTTGTATTTTGTGAAAGACTAGCTAACGTTTTATTATTTGAGTATTGATTTCATGATATTAAATTGGTGTTGTCCTAATTATTTCTTTATTTCGTTAATTTGGGAATATATTTTGTGTTGAAAATGAATAATCGCTGCTACGGAATTATCTATTCTTGAAATAGTTTTAATCTTCGAACATTTTGCTTAAAAACACATTTTTTTCTTCATTTTTTTCGATTTTTTTACGAATAGTTAGAAGACATACCTTAATTTTTTCTGAAAAATTAGAACTTCAAATAACTATTGAAAAGCTGCATTTTAGTTTGTATCCCAAATCCTGTTGGATGGTAAATATTGAATGGAACGTTTATTGGGGAAAATGTATGAAACACGTGAGGACTGGTTGTCAATTATGAAGCCTTTGGCCACTGACCACCTTTATTTATTCCGTATACCAGCCAACACAATACGAATGTCCAACCATATGTGACAGAGAGCTTTGATTTATGAAAAAACATGTAAAAAAGTGCAAAATGTTATCTTCCAAATGTTTTGATTTACAATTTTTTATATAAATAAATTTCCCCTTCATCCATCTTATTTGACAGTGTTTCAGCTTTTTTCCGAAACCTAAAAATATATTCTTGGTTTATTCTTACGAACATTTTCTTGGCCCAACGTATAATTAGTTTTGCAGAAACATTTTTCTGCTTGACCTAGCTTCAGGAGGCTGTTATTGGCAGCAATGAGTTTCAGCAACGAGTTTCCACCCAAGATCTTAATCAATATAATCTAAGCAAGTTGGAGTTTTGGTATCCAACCTCTGTGTACTTATGTTGAGATGGATATTACTCATACTCCACCAAATGTGTTTGTATGAATACGTAAATAGAGGGGGCCACAAATATATAAATAAAAAGCTAACATAGAACTCAAATCTTCCCATAATTATGTTTGCTTTGAACAATAGCAATTTTTAGAGAGTTATATAATAATATATTAGACGTGTCTCTCTATAATATTTATTTCGTAAGACTTTCGTGGTAAAATTTCTCAAATAAGGAATTTAACACATTTAAATTGAAATGCTTTGTTAGGTATATCGGTATTAAATATGAAGGATTTATTTTTCTATTTTGAGTTTGGATGCATTTTTTAATTTTTGTTTCAAAGTAAATGAAATAAGTTGGTTAAATATATATTTTTAACTATCTGTTTAAAGAATTTTTTTTTGAAAATTTACAACAAAATTGGAATGGCAAATTTAACTATATATATAGTCTTACTAGAAAACTTAACTGTATTGTTGTATGCTAAATCTCTTATTTGTAACATAATTCGGCAAACTTAAAAAAAAATTACTCATTAATATAGTCTAAATAGAACATAAATCATTCTGAGTACCTATAATTTAAAAATATTTGAAACGTTGCCAAATCTCAATTATGTATTGTTTAAATTGAACGATTGTTTTACAAACTGTCAAAAAAAGATGGTATTATATAGTGGAATACGTTTTTTCACGACAAAAATACATAAGCAACTTTCCAAACCTTGAAGACTTCTATTGTTCACTAATGCATCAACGGTGTTTTCTGTTCAATTCATCATTTATCTTCGTTTAAGTCGAAGCCCATGAATAAGTAGTTTCTTTCTGCATGCATGAATAAAAATACTTGTTTCTTTGTATGTTGAAACCGTGTTCTGGCTCCGAAAACTGACAAAATATATGCTAAGATGTAACATTATACACATTGAGAAACAAAGAAATAATCTAAAACAATAAAAACAACTTCTTAAATGCATTGCTAGACATTTCAACCACGTTTTACATATTTAAAGTCATACTTTATATTCAAAACATTGCCTAAACTTGATTAAGAAAGTTGTTAATGACATTATATCATTTTTCAAAATTTAATTTTAGCATTTTGAAGTCAGAAACGTAATGACATATATGGTGATAAGAAAAAAGTGCAATTGAAATAGCCCTAAGAAAAATACTTTTTTTAAAAACTCATTAACTGTGTTTTAGTTAACCATATATCAATTATTTGATCTTTAATAAAAGAAGTTCATGCATACGATATGCATTATAATAAATCAGTGAAATTATAATGCATACGATATGCATTATAATAAATCAGTGAAATTATAAAAACCAAAAGTAATAATATGACTTTTAAAGTTCGTATTATCATTGAAATTTACAGTGAGAATATTTTTTGTTTGGCAATAAAGATAAAATTGCTTTTAAAATTTTGGAGTTAAAGCGATAAAAAGTATTTTTTATTTAATGTAACATTCAAATACAAAGTTTAAAGCAATCCTTTTTAGCCTTAGAGATCAAGCCTTTTTTATGTAGTTTTATTTTCGGTAAAACTCTTTTTGATAAAAAAGGACTACAAATATACGACGAAAGACGTCGACGACTTATTTTTTAAACTTTGTAATGCGTTTTCAGATACAAAACTTTTTTTTTATAAGAATAGTCCCTTTTAAAGCTTAAAAAAAACTAACAAGACTTGTGGTTTCTGAATAGTTTTTCAGTTTCTACCTTTACAAAATATATATAGAAATCGAAAATGTTATTCTGGAAATAGTTTTTTTTATATAAATAAATACAATTTTATTGGTACTAGTATTTTTTGTTAGACTTGTGATGGAAATTTCTTACCATCGTAAAATATAGATTTTTTAAAAAATTAGGAATGTCAAAGCGTTCTGATGGTAGACACGTTTACTAATAATTCCCCCCCCCCTCCTCCAATAAAAACTTTGCAGTACATGGGAAATATATATAACAAAATATTTTTTAAACTTTAAAAACGAAAAACTAAGTTCAAAAGCTTCTGTGAAAATAAAATTGATTTTTCATTATAATTTAGGGAGCAATGAAACTCTCCGATCATTGTCATATTCTTGGGAATTGGTAACGTTGATGTATTATCATTGTATAAAGCTACAAATATAAACACAACAATATCATTTTTCTTATGCAGCATTTTTTTAGCTGTTTGTTTACAAAACTATTCACAAGTAAGCAAATTCCAACAGTACATTTATGATAATTTCATTTTCATGTTTACAAAATCAATAAGCAACTTCTACTATAGGTTAATTCTACGTAAATACATACCACAAGGGAATTTTAAAAATATTTTTTATTCCAGTTGAAACTTTTAGAATTTTACTTAGAAAAGTTTGAATGGTAAAAATTTTACATCAAAAACTATTATTCTTTTTATCTGTGGCAACACTGCAGTTTCAAAGTGGCTGCTTTTTTGAAAGCATGTGTTATGATTTTTCATCATTTTGAATTCTTGAATTTTAAGTTAAGTACTTAAATAATATTTCCAATTCCTGAATGAAAAATTCAGGAATGAAAATGAATATTTCCGATTCCTGACACTCAAAAATTGCTCTGCTTTTTAGAATTAAACAAATACTTACTTAAAACTGCCAATGTTTCATTAAATCCCCAAAATACTACATGGCTGATTAAACAAATTTAAATGTTCTAAAAGGAAATACCTCTCAACAAACTTCTGAAAATTAATTTGATGCTGGAAACAGAGCTTTTAGTTCTTTTTGTAGGAAAATTATCTTTAAATATTTTGTGGTTCAAATGTTAAGTAAAGATGCTCATTCAATAAAACTGAAACATCTACAATGGTCAGGAAGTCTTTTTGCGTGGCCTGAGAAGGAAGGTTTTTCAGACAATGCTATTGAAGAAAAAATTAAGAAATTACCAGAAACCAACTTTAGAGGACGTTGTGTAACTTTTTCTAACTTTGATTTTACCATGTATGCAATTTTTAACTTACCACGTTCAAAATTATTTACATATGTTATGTTATTATTGACTAAATTTCCATATCTGTGATACAATTCACATGATGTAGTGTAAGTCACAAATTGAATGTAGTGTAAGTCACGCACAAAAATGTTAATAAATTATTTCCTATGATATTTCAATACTTTTTTAGTACTTTTCTCATACTTGAAATAAGCACTGGTAGAATGTGGATTTACTGCACTATGAAGAAGAAATTATAGTTTATATTGATCCAAAAATCGTCTTCCTTTCATGTAGTGTAAGTCACATTATTTTTTTAGTAAAATATTAAATTAAAAAAGTTTTCACTGATTACTAAAAATAATATATATTTAGAGGTAAACTGATATACAATATTTTTTTTTGAATAAATAGAAAATAATTATGAACTACGCAAACGAAATTTGTTAAATCATCCGATGTAGTGTAAGTCACGCGTGGAAAATTCCCTATAATTTTATTAAGTTGTAGTCTGACCAAGGTCAATTAAATTTCCAAGAAACACGAAGATTAGCCTAACATAACTAATGCATTTAGAAAAAATAAAAAGAACTAATAAAAAATCTTGTGTAAAAAAGGGTCTAATTTTTATCTGACCTTTTTTTTTACACAATATAACAGTTAAGAAGGCCTTCGTTGAACACACACATGTAAACAGCTCTACACTGTAAAAAAATTCCTACTATATTACAGAAAAATTCTGGTAGCCAGAATGCCAGAAAATATTTGTGTGCTGAGGGAAAAACTGTTGACAGAACATACAGAAAATATCCGTGTCTAACAGATATTTTCTGTATGGCTTTGTAGGTTAAAATAAATAGAAAACGACAAGCCACAAACCATATACGAACTCTCGTCGATGACATAGAAGCCAGACACACTGGCCACTCACACCATCGACGTCCATTGGAACGTTAAATGTAATCTGTATTGGTTACAGATTTTAACTGTTTACAACAAAAATGTGTCTTATGATAATCTGAGAAGTAATTTTACAGTAAATTTCTGTAGTTTCAGATAACAAAAATATTTTGTTTTTTAACAGATTTTTTTGCAGTGAACACAATTTTTTTTCGAGAATAAAGGGTAATTGCTAATTTAAAATATCTGCCCAATCATCTTAAATAAACAATACAAATTATCAATTCCAAATTTATGTTGTTGATAAAAAAAATAGTATCTTCCAACATTAACTAGATTTTTTTAAAACGTTTTTTAAAAAACATTTTAAATGACTTTTTAACGTGACAATTTGGCTCTAATGCTTTCAAAAGGCCTTAGACGTGATAAACATTAAAACAAATCCAGACATCTGCATTTAGAAAGTGTGCCATTTTCAGTAATACCCTGACTGAAAGTAACAAAATGTAATTCAAAAATAATTTCAAATGTATTTTCAAATTTTTAGTGCAATTCATCAATTCCTAAATTATGATTGATAATAAAAACATTTCCCCATTTAGTTAAACATATTTTTATTTTCTTAAAGGAAACCATATTAATTCATTTTGTAAGGGATAAACTACCTCTGATGCTTTCAAACCGTCTGAGAAATCGCAAACATTAACAAAATCAAGATAACTACATTTAGAAATATGACGTTTTCGGTAGTACGCTGACTAAAAAACGAAATGTAATTGAAAAATAAATTCAAATGTATGATCAATAATAAGTTAGAAGCACATTTCCTCAATTCCAAATTTTTATTGATAAAAAGTTAGATCTCAATATTATATATTTTTAAACATTTTCTTCCAAAAAATATATTAATTAATTTTTAAGAGACAATCTGGCCCTAATGCTCGAACTGTCAAATCATGGAAAACATTACTAAATCGAACAACTGCATTTAGAAAGTGTGACACTTTCAGAGACTAAAAAAAAACGAAACGTTATTGAAAAATAATTGCGAATGTATGATCAATATTATGTTAGTGGTACATTTTTGTTGATAATCCCTACCAATACTAATTTTATTTTTTTAAACATTTTTTAACCCAAACATAGTAATTCATTTTTTAAGTGGCAATATGACTGTGGTGATTTCAAACAGCCTGAAATATTTTAGACGTCCTTATAATATTCTTTAAATAGTTATTTTTTTTTAACCAAAACATATTAATTAATTTTTTAAGTATGCCTCTGATGCTTTCAACCGTCAAGACTTGGAAAACATTAAAAAAAAATCGAACAACTGCATTTAGAAAGTGTGACATTTTCAGCAATATCCAGACTATAAAAACCGACACTTTCTTCCTTGGCTCCTCTTAATAATACTTGTCCCCTGCTATTCCCTATCTGTTGCTGATTTGACTTTCACTTTCGCCAGGACATAGGATGTTGAAACCTAGAATGTGCTCGTTGTTTTCGCATGTTGTTGTAGATAAGTAATAGCAAGTTTTTATATATGTTACAAAACACTCTTGTAATTTATTTATTATTTCTCTTTTTTTTTTATCATGATGATCTTTCGATTTGAACATAATGTAAGTATGTAGTAAAATACATTTTACTGAGCACAGAAACCTATCTTAAAAATGACAAAAAAAATTTCGACGGATTTTCCAAAAAAAAAAAGTACGAAACTTATTCGCGCATAGCTGAATATGTTTTTTCTGTTTAAGAACAGGTTTCGTTTCTCCCTTTCGGAAAGGTGACAAGAGGAACCAGAAGGATATGGTGACGTCATAGAGAGTTCCTTTTTATTTATTAGTCAAGTCGGCCTTGGTTTGACCCATCTTAAGTAATGCTTTTACAGATGAGCTTAGGTTATCAAAGACAAAATTATGTAGTTCTCTGAAGGTTTGTTTTACAATTCCATAAGGGGTTATTGTAGTAACCTTTAAGAGTGGTAACCCACTTTTTTACTAATTGGAAGCCCAGACAACTATTGTTTAAACACTATGAAACAACGTTAAACGGCTTTTACAAAACATCGTACGAGCTGATAAAATTAATATTAATAAAGTTTATTTTATATTTTTTAAAACTTCTTGTCTCATCGTTCGTTGTCTCATCACTAAGCTTTAACATTAGCATTTACCCTGTAAATGCCCGAATCTATGATCTCACCGAAATCAATCTTAAAGGGGTTTAAGGGTTTATATAATGAACAAATTTACTTTCTATGTGCAAGTTTACATACACACTAATACCCAATTTTTACCCAATTTAAACAAGTACTGATGCTAAATGTAGCATAATAAAAGAACAAAGGTTATTTAAAATGAACGGTGGTTTCACTTCTCTTGTAATCCTGCCCGGATGTTGCCACTTGGAAATTTTTTTATCCCAATGTTGCCCCTGGCAACTGCTGTTGCCATTCAGCCAGAGCAAATAACTGTCAGCTGGTAAACTTCTTTTTATTGACTCTCTGGCGGTGACCTGGTCTTCTTCAGGTTGCCTTTGCATTATAAAAAGCGTCTGAAGGATGGTGTTTGCCGTGGGAAAATTGTAGTTTGGGTTTGTTTAAGATCTGTCTTCAAAGTGTTTTTATGGCAAAAGTATTGTCCCTTAGAGAGTTAAATTTTTTTCAGAAGCACTTTATATAATTTTTATTGATAAGATTGATTTTGTCATAGTATAAACCCATAAACAAATGTATTTTGAACACTACTAATATATTTTGTGTGTAGATAGACTTCTATCTATATACTAAATATATACTAGATAAAAACTCCTTTTCAAGAAAAATAAATATTAAATCAACATATTTTTTCATAATTTTACAGCATGATCTTCTTTTAAACCTTCAAGAAGTTGCTTCAAAAGAGTAAGCCTAACTATGACCCATTTTACCCCATCCAAAGTAAATTGAAATAATAAAAATGAAAATCAATATTTTCCTTAACATTGGCCTGAGGTGTTTCTTAGTAAGTACTTCTATGATATAAATAAATTACAGTGCAAGATTGAAGTGTTTTCTTTGCTTTTTTCAGAAGTTAGAAAGCCATATGAAGGCTCACTTCTCTCATGTTACAGCCTCTAAAAGGTTTGTTTTTGGTTGCCAGATTCATTAAAATGAACTTTTTATTTTATGAAATATGTTTCGAACCCCTATTAAAATTTATTAGAAAAATTGGTATAGAAAAATAAATTCTATATTATGTTACATTGAAGTTTTTATAAAGTGACCCATTTTCCCCCGAGACCCATTTTACTCCACCCTGATCTATAGAGTTTTAGATAACTTTCTTAAGTTTCTTAAGTTTTCTAGAATTAAAAAACTTAACTTCGATCAGTTTTAAACCTATAGTTGTCCACTGTCACTTCAAAATTTAAAGTTACAAATTCGTACCCGAAAGCAAAACAAATAATCTTAAATTTTTTTTCCATCTTAATTCACTTCAAAGTAAATACATTCAATAAATATTTTACAGATTTATGAATTGAGTTTGATGTTTATTAACATTTTAAAGTTCTTATAAAAGTTAAAACTGAAAATATATTTCTAGTAAAAGAAAATGTGATGCAAAATAGTTGTAAAATAAGTAAATCGAAAATATTATTTTTCAATATAGCATGCAATTTATTTGATCGTTATTTGATCGATTTCCATGTTAAGATGTCGCTTTCGTTTGAAAAGTAAAGCATTTTCCAAAACTATTGGTTTCCAATAACAATTTTCTTTTGCCATTTTGTGAATGCGTTTTTAATTATTCCGTAAGTTCTATACATAAAAGCAAATACTTTGTTATTTGAGATATGAAAAGATAATATTATGAATATTTAAGTGTGACAGCAGTGTAAAAGTTACTTAATCGGATCGTTCTATATAACTGTAGTGTGAGTCACAATTTAAAAATGCTTTTTAAATGTGAAAAAATAAATTAAATTAAATAAAGCACGTTACATTATTTAGTTGCTAAAAGTGTAGATTAGATGCTTAAAAAGTAGCAGATGTTCTGCTATTTTTTTTTCATTTAATGTTAAAAATTGTAGTGATAATCACTTTTTACACAAGTGACATACACTACAGAAAAGGAAATTTTTGCATGGAATTATCCTATATTACAATAGTAAAGCTTATATATAATTCCATGAAAAAGCATATATTTTATTAAGACTTACATTTGTAAAAGCATAATTTTTAAAGTTGATATTTCAATGATTTGTTAACATTTACCAAATTACTTTTTATTCAAAATTGAAATATTTCATAAATACTTGCATTAAATTATCTTATCAGAGAAAATATGTTTAAAAAATATTCTTGTCAAGAAAAAACTATGTTACAAAACGTTTTTATCGGTTCCCACATAAAATTCCAAGTTTTTTTAAAAGTTGATATTCCAATAATTTGTTAACATTTACCACATTTAATTTATATTCACAATTTTAATTTTTCATATGCACATGCATTAAATTATTTCATAAAGAAAAATATGCTTAAAATATTTTTATCAAGAAAAATATGCTAAAAAAATATTTTTATCAGTGCCCACATAAAATACCAAGTTATTAATAGACTTTCTTTTCCACAAACACCACTTACAAAGCCTGTCATTTGTCAACGGCCAAACTTCGACAAAACCTCAAGTTTCAGGCAATTAACCACCTGGAGGCTGAACTACGACGAATATTTTATCTTTTAGATAGACGAACAAAGGCTGGAATGCTCCCCATTCAATCAATTTTGGAAGAAAAATTGCTTTAGATTCTGAGGGGACGGATGCAGTTTAGATTCCTTTATGTTTTCAAAAAGGGGATTCTTCGAGCCATTGCAAAATTTCATATTTTGGCTAAGTTTGTAGACTAATACAATATGATAATACTTTTTTTTTGTAAAATATTTCTGGTTCTATGCGTTCAATTTTTTTTAATGCGTCTTTGAAATAATTTACCTTCAAAACATCTATATACAGGCAGAATTATCGGAAAGGGATTCTTTGGGCCACAGCAAAATTTTCGTATTTTAATTAAGTTTGAAGGATTTTACAGTATGACGTTTGAATAAATGCTTGTTTTATTAAATTTTTCTAGTACTATGCTTTCAGAATTTTCTCTCTCTCTCTCTCTTTAAAAAATTAATCTTATTTTTACATTGCATCTCTGAAATAAATATCTATCAGACAGTTTAAATTGATTTTGGAATGAATTGTAGTGGATAGGAAATTTCTTTCTAAAAAATATATATGATAATGAGTATTAACAACGAAGAGCTTTGCAAAAAAGAAGATGGTAACACACACTTCGCAACTTCTACTAAGTTAGGGATCTGGTAATGGACATGAATAAACTAATATTAACTTTATTTTTCGTGTTTATTAAAAAACTTTACATTTATAAACTCAATTTTGTTTTCTTTAAAAAAAAATGGAAAACACATTTTGGGGTTTACATAACGTTTAATAACGATTCGATTTTAACTTTTATATTGCTCTACTCTTCAACACTGTTAAAACTGAAAGTCAAACTTGGCACCTCTAGTGAATTTCGGTGTCCCATCCGTGGGGACCCAAGGGGTGCTGGAATGGCACCTCTTGGTGATTTACAAACCTAAGATTCATCGATCCTAGGCGATTCAAAGCCTTGAGATGCCAAATGGGACCTCCTTTTCACGACAGTGTGGCAGAATCACGATTTAGCGGGCAAAAAGTCAACAAATGAAATGAAGCATTCAGCTGCGAATCCTTTATAAATATAAGCAATATAGTTCGGGGCACCTGGTGATATGACTTATTCTCGGCTTGAGGCTTCCCCCCTCCCCCCACCACCACGAACAAAGCACTTTGTGTATTTATTTTAATCAAGTGAAGTACTTTTGCAAATTGGTCTCTACTTCTTCAGCTTGCTTTGCAATAAAAATAGTCTTTCTAAATTTAAAAAAAATATGGTTCCTGAACCCTGAGGTATGATATTGCTAATATAAACTGTTTTTCTAAAGTTTATGTAAGTTAAAATTATATTAAAAAAGTTCTAATTGTAGCTAAGAAATTGTATTTTTTTCTTGTTAATTTATTTTCTCTTAGTGTAAAAGTAAACTTCCCCGCACTTCCCCGCGGTGATTTTTGCAGGAACTTTTAGTGCATACTTCATATAATAATATCCAACAAGAATATGTTGCGCATGTTTGCGCCATTTTGATTTATTCACTTTTTTATAAGGCTCCAAAAATTTTTAAAAAAAACGCATTTAAATAGCTTTTTTGTTTGAAATACATTAAACTAGAAATGTTTCTGTAAAAATTGTGGTAAAATATTTTTAATTATAAAATATATTATCAGGAAAACCTCATGCAACTTGATTTTTGTCCATAACTAGTGTAGAAAGTGGAGTTGTGACGATGTCTCAGAAACTCTTGTCTCACCATTCTCAAAAAAGCTTGGATCTAGTAGGAAATCTATAGTGAATTTTTTATTAATAATTGTAAAATTAGTTCAGCAGGCTTTCTTTCAACTTATACGATATATATGTATGTATATATGTCTTCATAATGTTGGAATGAAGCATAATGTAACTTCTTGAGGTTTTTTATTAATTTTTTGTTTCTTCGGCGAGTCTCGAAGATTGATGTATTGTATCTTTTATTGAAGAATTACGTTCAAAAGAACTTGTTTTAAAAAGAATGGAATTATAAAATTTAATGAGAGATAATCTTTGTATAAAACCCTATACGAAAAATTAGGTTTTTTATCAGAACATCCTAAAAAGTGAATCAAGCGATTTAAATAAAACTCTTTCTCATTTTGCAACGCTGCATCTCATAGAAAACTGATTAAAAAAGTAAGAATTCTTATATTTAAAACGAAATAATTACTAAAAATATCTTTAAGTGTTCATAACTAACTATTTTACAGTAAATACAACCAACAAAAATTTTATAAATCACTACAGTGAATTAATGCCAGCTAATTTGATATCTTGCTACACTGTGCGACGGGGTGAAAAATAGCCCCCATTTTGTCACCTTTAGTTATAACAGTGTATCTGACGATTAAAACGTAGTTTCAGGTCTGTAGGCTGCTTAAGAATTAATTTTTAAACATAAAATTATAATAATTTTTCCAAATAATAGTTTAAGTTTAAATGAAATGCGCTTAGACATAAATAGATTAACATATACACACTAAATAATCTATTTTATTGTGTAAAAACACTTTTTTTTAAAGTAAAGTTTTATATTTTCAGAAATATTTTTTTTTTCAAAATAATTCTTTCTGAACTTATTTTCTTTTGAGATTGCTATGTAGGTTTAGAAAAATATTAAAACAATATTTTCTCGATATCTATCTTTCGTGAACAAAAAAAAAAAACTTGGATCAAAATGAATTTTATTGTTTCGGCTTTGTTGTTTTTTCAATAGCAAGTGACTAGGATCTTGATATTGGAATTTTTTTCCATTCCAATAAATTTTTTATTACGCGTATGTATAAGAAATTTACGATTGGTTTAACTCTCAACAAAGTTTTGCATAATGCTTATTCGAAAAATATTCACAAAAAGTAAAGTATTTTAAGTATTTTTTTTATTTGTTCGTGAAGAGAAAACAAATGCGAGTGTTTGATAAGTGTTTAAATCCAATTGTATATTAAGTAGGATGGTTTTTTATGTATTAAAAATAGCACAACTTGTGTATAACGATAAGCTTCTACTTTTGTTTAGCAAAATAAAAGTTAAAAAAATATTTTAATTAAAGATTTTGCTATTTTGAAAGGGTTTTTTTAATAACAAATAAATCTCTATGGATCAAGAAGAATTAATTGTGACTTGCAATTCTATGCCTTAAAGAAGAAGGATCTAAAAGCTTGATAGAAGACGCTGCTTTTCATTTACTTACTTAAATTTGTATTTGCTGTTGTAATGGAAATAACTCTTCATACATTTTATTAATTTTATGAATTAAATATTAGTTAGATTGATAAGGCATTTTGTTTAAAAGTCCTTCATGTTAAATAAAACACTAGAAAACTACAATATTTTAATGTTATATAATGTTTTTATATCATAAGATGATATTTTTACAGATGCTTGTTTAAGAAACGTTTGCCATCATGCATAACTTAGAAACGGTTCAAAACTGAAATCGAATGTGCAAGCAAGTTTCCCCAACCATTGGGCTGATGACTCATGTAATCCATGAATATTTCCAACAAGGTAGTCTTGATGGGAAGCAGGTCTTTTTTCATCGAAATCAGAGTGCGAGAGTTGATGTACCTCGTACCAAGAGCCCCAAACAGATCGCCATGCCTCAAGACAAAGCTTGTGACTTGCAACTTCAGCACTTTGACTTTGGGTCCGGATCGAGCTTCAATTTGTTCCAGTGTCCTCACGATGAGTTTCACGTTCTGGGACACCCTTCGAAGAATCATGGGCAGATGTCTTTCTAGGATCTTCATTATGATGGGTTTGGTCTCGTAGTGGAGTCTCTGCAAGGCCGAGTCTATGGTCCTCTGAGGAATGTAATAAGATGCAGCGCTTCCGTAGGGATGGTATCCTTTCTGGACATGCTGGTTTCGCATCATCTCGTAGAGGATTGGTGAAACGACAGATTTGGTGGACCAGAATAGTTTCTGGAGGTCATGGAAGGTCACGGGGTCGTCAATCATGTCGAATACAATGGGTAGAAGCAGTTGACTGCATACAGTATTGTCGTGTCCGTCAATAGATCTGGCGATGGACGTGGCGACGCTTTTAAAGATTGGCTTGATGAAACCCATAAAACTGGATATAAAGGGAAGACTTCGCTTCGATCTTTTAGTTATCTGCGAATATGGCATGATGGTTCGACTGAAGTGTTCAATGTCCCTTAAAACTTCGTCAATTATGTCATCGAAAGGCACTACGGTGATGTGGGTTGAGTTGGACAGTTCCCAGGACTGGTAGACTTTTTCAAAAATTCTGTTTCCTAGACGAATCGAATATACACCCAACTTCTGAATTCGCGGTAGAACCAGTTTGTGATAAACTGGAAGAAATGCTTGAACTTCAGGCACAGTTAAAGTTTCAATTTGATCGTAAACAGTTGGGAAAACAGCTTGTAAACGTTCTCGAATAACAAGTGCAATATCAACGCCTGCTTTCTTGAGCTGGCGTACCAGTTGTTCAATTTCAATTGTATGTGCTTGAGGATATTTAATCACGTCGACATCCTAAATAAAAATAGTTTATTTTAGAAATCATAAATTAACTTAAATAAAAAAAATCTTGTTTTAATTTTAATAAAAATACTTAAGGTTATACTTAGTTAACTAAAAGTACTAAGAGTGATCGGACAAAAAAGTATTATAAAACTTAATTTTTAATGCACAGGGGAGACCAGGGGCTAGTTTTCCCATGGGGTAATTTTTCCACCATACCTTTAATTTGAAATGATCCGTTGGGGGGGGGGGGGGGCATCTGTCTGCTTGGTTTATGAAGCAACACGTCATATGTCACTCACAAGAATATTTGTTAAGATTGCGTATAGAAAAAGATGGTTCCTCTCTCTAGTTAAATATATGTATTTTGTTTTTAAAATAACTAAAACCTCTTTTCTCAAGACACCAATAAAGTCAAAATAAGGTGAAGAGGCAGGTTTTCCAAAATATCACGGGGCAAGAATTCCAACAATGCTTTGTAGATATACGTGATACAACCTTTATAATATTCCCGACATGTAATTAGTTTTTGATGTATGACCAAGTAATCTAACCACACATTAAGTTCTGATTGTAAAAAGTTTTGTATTCACTACATAGTAATAAAAAGAAAGCTGACAAAATCCTACCATTCTGTGAAGCAATATATGTTGCTCTAATAACTGTCAAGAATAGACTTCGTACACTGATAAAAATTTTGTGCTTGGTTTCACCATGATATTGGTTCCTAGTAGCTGCAACGGCTGTGTGGTGAAATTTTTCACCTTTTTTTTGGTTTTTCTTTGAACCATTTTTCTGGATTTGGAAACAAAAACCTGAGAAGTGGTTCAACTGAATACCAAAAATATGGTGGAACTTTTCACCACACAGCCGTTGCAGCTACTAGGAACCAATATCATGTTGAAACCAAGCACACAATTTTTAACAGTGTAGCTTGAAAGCGTCCAAAAACTTAAATATTTCCAATAGATCGTGAACAATTGCACTTTAAAACATTAATATGTGATGTTGCACCCAAAACTTTGGAGCATAAATTAACTGGCTAAGAAAAAAAGAAGCAATCTCGAGAACTTCAGTGCATTTGATGTGGGTTTTTTTTGCATAGACAACCCCTAGAAAAGAGAGCCAAACTATAATTACTTGAAAATGGAAGTTACCCAATTTGCTAGATTTAAAACTGATCCAGGTGAAATAGACCTTTATATAACAATTTGGTATAGTAAGCTGGCTTTTTTTCACAATTTTACTTTGGGCAGAATCTTTTGGGCTATTTTAGTTTACATTAAAATGTACATAAAAAAGCAATGCGATGTTTTTAAAATGTGTTGAATTTTTTCAAGAATAGTTTGAAAATGCACCCAATCCATATTTGGCATTCCCGGAAAATGTGTCACGGGTACATTTTCCAATTCAACGAGCTTGCATTAAACCACTTGCTGCAAAAAGTGTATTTACTTTTTAGAAAGGTAGTATTGCTAGTTTATCGGTAGGCAATGACATCTTATTTTTTTCAAAATAAATAAAAGTAAAAATTATACAATCAAAATGAAATAAACATGGAAAACTAGCCCCGGTCTTCCCTATATAAACGCATAATGAATTTCCTAAGCTAGATAAAAAAAAATATTTAAAACAAAAAAAATAGATATTAAAACAGTTTTTAAACATTTTGTGAAATTCAAATTGTCGTTGAAATGCAAATGTTTAAAAAAAAGATCTAACGAAAATAAAATATAGGTCTGATACTTCCCTAATACTTTAACACGCACCAAACATCTTATAGTATGAAAAGAAAGGCAGTTGAACAAAAAACATTGAATATGTCTCCAAAGGTATAACTTTTAGAAATTATTTTTTAATATGGTGTTTACATCGGAATGTTATTGGGGTAATGGACAGACTGAGATGGACGAAAACTTATAAGTTAATATTTTAAGAAGTGTAAAAGGTATTTTTTTTTAAATCTTTAGACCTACATCAGAAACAAGATTAAAAAAAGAATATACATTATAAGTTGAATTGATGATAAGAACGAATATATAAACGAAATTTCTTTTTACGCAGCTGTAGAGAAACGGTGAAAATATAAAAAACTAGAGGCGGAAAATCAGGTTGTTAATAGATTGTAAAAAACAAAAAAATAACTTTTTTCAAAACCTAGAATTGTTTTAACAATCTTTTGCTTAAGCAGAGAGAATCGTTTAAACAATCTTTATAAGGTTAGAAATAGGGGATTGTAAGTCACAGGTCCAAAAACTAGTTAATTAAAAAATTTAAAAAGAAACTGCTAATTTTACTACATTTTGCGATTTTTTAAAAAGTGCGAGTAATGTGGAAACACCCTAAAATGTCACTAAATTAATGATAAAAGCATAATGCTGTTGTAATATTGACTGTAAGCATTTTTTTGTTTCCTGTATCCCTTACCACTTTATGCCTCTTACATTTTCTTACATTGCTTTTAAATGTTATAGTTTAAATTATATTCGGCGCCCCACTATTTCAAAACCGCTCCTATTTATGTGCTTCCACTCCATCTCAAACAGAAACGAGAAGGGTTAGTATGTCATGTGTACACTCTTAAAAATAAAAGAGTGAAATTCACTCCTATAGGAGAAGGGCATTTTCGGCACCGGAAAGGAGTGGAAATTAACTCAGACTGAGTTAAAACCGCTCGTTTTAAGAGTGTAGGACGCAGATTGTTTTTTTTTATTTCTTTTACCCACTCCGAAAAAGAGTGAATTTCACTCCTATAGGATAAGTGCATTTTCGGCACGGAAAGGAGTGGAAATTAACTCAGACTGAGTTAAAACCGCTCGTTTGTTTTAAGAGTGTACGTATGCACCATGGATGAGGGCATATATGTATCTACATTGCCCTCATAGTCACGTTTATAAGTTACCGCACTGTTACCCAAATTGTATTTGTTGAGTTACGTTAAAAAAAAGCTAACTTAATATTGAAAACAATCTAGCACTGCCTTCTTTATTCCTTTTTTTAACCATGTGAAATGAATTCATCTATCACCATGATACGTTAAATTAAATGTAGCAAAAAATTACTAAAACTCTTTACGAAATTGTCTCTCGAAACACAAAATAGTACACAACTTCTAACTACAACTCCCGACTGATTCATTGATTTGTAACGCAACAAATGTAGTCGATAGTTATTGTTTACGGCAGTCCGTATAAGAATACAGTTGCATGCAGTTTAAAAACTTTATATTTCTTTATTACCTACATGTTTCCACATTTAAGCCTTCTCCTCTAATAAATCACAACCTCTTAAATTAAAAAAAAAACTCAGAATTATTTCAGATGATTTCTAGTTTGGTTCAATGTTAAATTAATTTTATGTAACTATCAAACTATCCAGTATTTAAGTATAAGATAACAGCAACACGTTATAAACAACAAACATAATATTATTTTTTTCCTAAAATTCGCACACCAAACATAAATGTATAAAGACTCAAGTTTCACATTGCACTACACTGCAACTTTGCTGCGCTACCGTACTCCATGGCGAAAGCAAAGCTCCCCCCAGTTTTATAGAGTAAGGTTACGCAGGATAAGAAGTTTACTTCCATTTTGCGTGTAACGGAACTCTGTAAATTTAGTGTAACGTTAATCCATAAAACTGGAGAAAGTTCTTGTTACCACTAATTTGTTAGGAGCAAAATCATTATTTGTGTAATGTTTCTTCATAATTTTGGTGTAATGTAACTAACTACATGTGATCGAAAGGACATGATTGATGCCCAAACAAACTATTTTTGAAATTTCTTTGAGCTTTCATACCAATTTAGAAATCCAAGGAAATATTAACTGAGTCTTTAGTTAAAACTCCTTCCCTCAACACAGCTATTCATTTTTAAGTTATAGTTAAAAAACGCAGATTAAAGTCCAATATGCAAGACATTTTGTTACATAATTAAACTCAAATATTATTTCTAGTACAAATTCGATGGGAAATTAAAAATAAATATTGAAGGATAAAAACCGTTTTCAGCTGGCATCTATAAGTCAAATCCAATGTTTTCCCAATTTCCCATTTAAGTCAAAATGTGAGTTTACGGATTCTCTTCAAATATAAATTATAAGAAACTTTTTTTTATATCTGCAACTGTTTTTGACGGGCTGGGAAAACTAATAAGTGTAATTGCACATTTATACTTTTTTATTTCTAACTGGGAATCAATGTAAATAATACGAAAAAATTATTTAGAAACATCAGTGAGGCTAATCATGAAAATTTTGATTATTGGGAAATTCTACTTTTTCCAAGGCAAGCACTACATTTACTTAAAGATGACACATTTGTTAGGAAATTTATTTCCTGAAAATTATGAAGATAAATTAATTTTGAAGTATCTAATATTTTTAATGATTTTTATAATTAATAATGTAAAATTTAATTATAGTAGAATAAAATAATGTTTTAACTTTTCCCTTTTCATTTGCATTGTAAATTAGTGGCAAACAATGCCAATATATTTAATTAAAAAAAGTATATGATGTTTAATCACATTTATTTAACATTGAAGAAAGGACAAGAATATAGTACTTAAGGCTAAATAAACTTTTCTAGCAAAGTCCTTACCAGAATATTTTCAAAGTTGTTAATTAAAATAAAAGTTAAGGGGATACGGTACCCAAAAATTGGTCAAAATATCGATTTTTCATTTTTTTTCTTATTATTTACAATATCTTTCTGAACGTTTACTGAACGTTTCATAATGATATCTTCTGTAGAAAAAAAGTTATTAACTATTTTCTGGAGTCATCCCTATAAGTTTGAATACGTATTTCGTCTGCTCTCAACCTGTTTTCTCTGTTTCGCGTTTTTCAATTCTTCTGTATAATAAATCCCTAAGGCTTTTTGCTAATTATGTTAGAATTTGAAATTTTTAACCTGTGTTCTTATATAAATGGTGCACAAAATTGTGCATGGAATAAGGTCTACTATGTATAGTTTTTTTTTAATGTTTAATTCAATAATTTGTATTTTTTTGTGTGATTTTCAGTATAAATGAATGTTTTATTTTTTAGCTGTACTTCACATTTTAAAATCCATGCACAGTTCTTGAACACATAGTTCTAAGAACAAACTATAAAAGTTTGGTGGAGTTATTCTCAAAATTAAAAGAGAAGTAGCGTTTAAAAAAAATATAAAAACTACTTGCAAATATTTGTTTTTATTGCTAGAAAATGTTTAGTTAGAGTGAACATTATACAAAACCACTATAACTTACAAGTTTATGTTATTATTTCTAGAAATACTGTTTCGGGTACCGTATCCCCTTAATGTTCAATACAAAGATAACAAAATACCTTAAAATTGCAAATAAAAGGAAAAAAACAGCACACTTTTTTTAAACAAAAAACCTTGCTAACTATAGCGGGTTATAAATTTGAATTATTCGCTTTACGAGTAAATAAATATAGCAAAACAAATATTCGTATCGAAGGAAAACTACATTACTTTTCGATAATAAGTATCGATAAGAGTAAATAATTAGAGGTATAATAATAACATCGATAATGAGTAAGTAATTAGTAGTAATAATAACGATAACGACAAATCATGCAATATTTTTAAGATCTCTAAAGAATCAAGTCGACCAACACAGCAGTTGTTCAAAAATCTTTTTTCCAGTTAGTTGTTCCAAAATTTCTCCTTGTGATATAAAATGACTTCAAACAAAATATTCGTTAAAATATACTCCCCACTAAACATGCTTAACTATAATCCCGTTAAATTTAATATTAAAATTTTTTGGTTAAATAGAAATTAATAATTCAATTTTCTTTATTTCAACATGTTTTTAATTTATTAAATATCTTAATGAAATATCTGTTAGCAGTAGCAAAGCTACAAGTAACAGTACAACACGATTCCGACCCATTATACTTATCATTACCTATATCATTCTAATAAGTTATTATTTCCGCTTGAACTGTGTATCATAATTTCATAAAACATCCTGCAAACACATTTTAGTTATGATTTTTTTTTATTAAGAACTATTATTATTTATTTTATAATGCTTATTATATGCTTACCTGGGATTTTGGAGACACTTCTTTGTTGATCATATCATCTGTAAAACATTTACTTTGGCTTACCAGGCACATTGCAATGAATGCCGCGATCACTATACGATGAACCGACATTTTCTAAATTCAAATAAAAAAACAATTTTTTAAAGATATATTGGTAATGGATGTGTGTTTTTTATTCAAACAAAAAAGAAAACCAGCATACACCATGGAAAGAACCATACAACATTCATACACAGCAGATAAAAAAAATTGAGGTAAAACAATAAAGATACAACTAAAGAGTAAAATAAAATATATGTGTGTATCATAACCATTAAGGAACATTGAAAAATTATTTTGATAATGTAACATTAAATCAAATGTTCACTCCATCCTTAAAAGTTATTTTTTATATACAAAAAAATTAAGTTTAAATATACAAATTGAACATAAATATATAATACAATCCTTTGCGGACATGCATCCTTTTATACTGGTATTGAAATTATACGTTTATTAAACAGAATTGAAGCAAAGAGTTCTATAGTAGGGTATAGACTGAACCTGGCAACATCACCATGGACCAACACGCAGAAAATATATGATACTTCTTTTCTCAGTATCAAAATTTCAAATCAACTGCTGCATTTGGTAAAATTTATAAGCCAGTTAAAATATAGTAAAACCCCCCCTAAATAGCTTTAATTCCAATTAGCATCTAAACCGAAACTAGCTCTTTTGCAACTGTATTCCCGCTCCGTAGTGAGCCATGGCTACCGATGGCAGCTCAGTCGTTCCTCTACCCTACTATAGAACTCTTTGAATTGAAGCTAAATGTTTTAGTATAATACCCAGTAACAATACGGTTAAGAGCAGATTGAGAAGTATTTTGCAGAAAAATTTGTATAACTTTTTTTACTATTAAATTTTTTTAAATTTACGAACACATCAATGATTTTAAATATAAATTCATTTAATTTTTAATGTTCTGTAGAAATTTCACAGTTTATTAAATACATATATAACTATTGAATATTTAATGTGTAATTTTTTATGAATTTTTAATTTTTTTTTTACTTTTTTAACTGTTCTATTGTATTTTACTAAGAACAAATGTACAATGTTCAAACTGTTTACTGCTAATAAACATTTCATTGGTACATATAACATATAAATGTATGCGGAAATGTCATATAAATTGAACAAAGAATTTGGATATATGAATTTTTAAACGAAAATTAAGGTCTTCTTAATAATAACTTATAATGAAAATGTAATAAAAATGCCACAAAAATCATGGAATTTTTAATAAATTTCCTATAATATAGAATTTATACATTTTTTTGATTATTTACGAATATATTTAATACCTACTTAATTTGTGGTTTTACATAATATTTATAATGCAGTAATTAATTGTGCAATTGTTCAAGTTTTGTTTTTTTAAAAATAAATATAATTCTTTCAAAACCTTTCAATTGCAAAAATTATGGTAATTATTTATTTTCTTTAATCAATTATCAATTTAAAAAAAAAATTTGGACATAAAACCTGAACACAGAACATTCTTTTGATATTAGAGCATTTTTTAAAGTAAAATTATTCAATTAATCAAATAAAATTCAATGAACGATTTGATAACTATGTACAAATTTAAATATGTATATTTTATTAGTACTCACAAAGAAAATATGTTAGGTCATTATTAAAGTCATTAGTGTTCTTACGAATCACAGTACTATTTATTTAAAATATTTACAAATGTATTAATTAAGTTTCATATGTTTAAAGTTTATTTAATGTACAGATAAAAGTATTAGTTGATTGAAACTTACATACCAATAACGAAACTTCAATTGTAACTAACACCAGCACTTAAAATCAGGACATATGCTTCAAAGTATTGAACTAACTTTATGTATACTCAAGCTTTGGAGGTCCTCCACACTAGTATAATGAACCGTTTTGTCTAGTTCTCCATTGGTCAACAGAATACATGTTTAACCAATCACGTTATTGAATAAAACTTCTGTTGTCATTTAAATTGGTTCGTTTGAGACTTGAATAGATAGGCATTCCAAGATAAGGAATCTGCACGTAGTGAAGGGTCATTAAATAGATAGAGGATTCCAGTGATTTATCAATTTGTCAATAACAACCCTGGTGGTCAATGGTTAGTTATCTTACAGAAAGAACACATGAGGATGTAGTTAAACTATTGTAGATTAATTTAGATTTCGGTTAATTGATTTGAATTGTTAGTAAGGAAAAATATCCAAGAACAGTTCTTCTGCAGTTAAAAGCATGGTTATGCAATGCGAAAGATGCACAAACTGATTATAAATTAATTTGAAAAAAAAGTAGTTTTAAAGTTAAATAAAATTAAATTTTGTATTAAAAAATATTTTCCTGGTATGACTCAAATGTAGAAGTCATTATTCTCTCACTTATTACTGTTATAATATGTATCAAATCTTTGATTATAATTATTACGTTTAATATCAGTAATAAGAATAAAATCTCCTAAAATTAACTTTTGTAAAAGTTATTTCAATGATTATGCTATGTATCAATAATTTAAAAAATTATACAATTTTCAGTGCTTCCTCTAATAAGTAGAAGATATTTCAACGATATGAAATACTACTATCATGTTTTTTAACTGGTTAAAACACAACATATTTTGTCAACCCTCTCTCTGATTTATTAAATTAAATTTTAAATATGAGATATGGGATACGATTTAATTATAATTCATTTTTAAACTGAAATCCGTTTTAAAAAGATAGATTTTTTGTGTGTCTACCGATTGATATGTAGAATTGTAGCTCCTGATATTCAAAACCAAATGCTGATATCAAACCTTAACCAGCAGCACCTCTCTAAACACACCATTAAACTGGTACCTTTCTATGAAGACATTCTATGTTTAGAAGCAATATTTTCTGCAATTAAATAACGAAATATCTAATTTCATATGAACGGTCTAGTTGCAAAACTCACATTCTATTAAGTATAGGGTCTGGTCTGTTCATTGGCGACTTTTGACACGTTGACACGTGTAAATATATTTAGACCAAGCCGCCAATGAACGGATCAGACCCTATACCTTAGTTATACTCTGGAAAATATAAGTTTTGCAACTACATCATTCAAATTGAGCATCGGCCACTTTTCTGGTACGCTATACATTTACCCAATCAACTGAAACGGAGATGTCATAAATCCTAGAAGTGTGAACTCATGACAGCTACTTATAAATTGGAAACTAAAATTGATGACTTCTTAGGATTGTGTGAATAGTTTGGGAATCACTGGTGCTAAATAATATATATTAATGATGTATCAGCATGAATCATTTATGAATAATTAATTTTATTAGATCATAGCAATTTAAAGATGACACGGTTCCCCAAACTTTTCAAAATTAATGTTTATTTTTGTTAAATTTTTGTTTTATTTATAGAGTATTTTGTAACGTTACTTTTTGTAAACACTGATGCTTGAAATTATTATTGATTATTTAACTTATATCATTCTAATGTTGTAATTAAAAAAACAATCTCGTTTAAATCATTTTAACCTGTGGTTCATTTTTTTCTGTGGTAAACTTAATAATATAAAAACCCTTTGATTTGGATTTTATAGTTAAAAGTGTGACAAATAATTTGTTGGGCAATGTGCCCTAAGACGTCAAACAATATAGTAGAAGCCCATTAGTATTGCTTGTTTTTAAAATGAAACCATTGGACTGATTCTTTGCGAAAAAAATTAATTTCATTCTGCCTACAGTTTGAAAGTTCTGGGTTAAACGAAATATTGCACACCAATTTATCTGATAAAATATTTATACGTAAACAGTTTAAATTATTTTTCATTTGCTGAAATGGAGGGCTCAGAATACAGGGGAACCAACTCCACAAAAAGCTTCTTTGTGCTACAGAGGCTTAAAGTTAAAACTTTATAACAGAATTGCATCTTAACATTTTCTTAATTGCTGTTGCCTAGTGTATATTTTCTGAATTAGGGCTTATTTCATTTTTGCACTGTAATCCTACATATTTAGGGCATGACAAATGCTGCTAACTCGAAAAAACTGACAAAAAATTTGTGAATACGATCCATTTGTATTCTACTGAACTTTTACAACTTAATTACTAATACATTTAACAAATTAACTACCAATACATTTTTACTTTTATAAATGTTAATCGTATTTATATAGTTGCATAGAACATTTTATATAAAAAAAAAATATTTGCACATTCAAGAATTCCATTTCAGCTCTTTCCTTTCAACTTCCCTGCAAAGAGAGGCAGATAAGCAATGACAAAGAATATCGCTCAGAGTGCTAAACCCTAATTCATTCTGTGTTTACTCGCCCATATAATAGATAACATCCCCACTAGAAAGTAAGTGAATCATGGACTTGCTTTTGTGAAGTCTTATCTTTTATCGGATTTCTATGTAGGGGGTATGTTGTATTTGGAAAACGGTAGTATTGAGCTTTATCTAATTTCAGAAATTTACCGAAACATTTGAACTTAATTAAGTATGTAATGAATTAGTTTCCAGCTTTTTTAAGTTTGATATTTAAGTATATATTAGACCATAGCTAATTGTTTTCAATATCAGAACCTTAATTTTGTTAAGTAAAATGTATTTTCTCCTCAGACTTTTACATTACTGTGATACTTTTTCTTTCTTGAAAGTCTTTCAACGAAATTTGTTCAATGAGCTTGGCATTTGAATCTTAGTCATCGCCATTTGATTTAATTTGTTATCTTAGCATCAGGTTTGTTTGAGGTACAATGGTTTAAACTATGCTTTGTAATTGTTTTTCATTGTCTGTGTTCATCAAACAAATTTACTAAAAGAGCTTAAAATGAAACCAGGTAAAATAGTTCTACTTTATTTAACATCTATTTGGTAACTATTACACTGGCTTGTTCTCACTTTCAAACATTGAGGTATAACATACATTATTATTGTTCACATTATTTTTTTGTCATTAAAATAATCTCAAATGAAATGCATGGTGATCTAGATATAATAAAACCCGCTTATTGTCACGTAATATTAAACGGGTATAATTATTTTTTAGGTCATCCTGTATTAATCCAGATTCTAAGAAAGGTATACCTTGATTTTAAAATTAGGTTTTAGTAGTCATACTTTGATTAGAAATTAACAGAATATAATTTAATAATTGCAGCATAAAAAATAATTTTAAATTATTTATAGGTTAATTTATCTAGTTAAGGTAAGAAAAAATAAGTTAAAGCAACTATGGATTAATAGAATGGCATATTTCAACTGTTATATGAGTACTGGTGAGTATGTTTCTTAAAATGCTACTGAGTATTATAAAACAACTTATAAAACCAGAATGTATCGACAAAACAGTTATTTTTCATTTGAAAGAGTGTTTTACTGGATTCTGGATTCATAAGGTGCATGTAAATAAGTTGTAATTTTGTCTCAGAATTTTTTTTTTTTATTTTGTGCTAAAAATTATTTTCGGGTATTTTGTTTCGGAAAAAAATATCCGTATTATATAAAATAAACAAAATAACTAAGAACTGTTCTTCGAAGTATAGCATCAACATATTTTTACACTGTTAATTTGAAAGCACGTATATGTTAGCTGATGCATGTACGTACTAAAAGCAAATAAATTATCCTATTAGGAATAAAGGCAACACTTAATTAAAAATTATTATCGGCCTAAAACTTTTCTAATATTTTAACGGGAGTAAATGTACTTTAATGAATGGTAATTATCATTACAACAACATATTTGTATTTCTTAACTTCGGTTTTTAATTAGAAATGTATGTCAGAAGTGTAATGAAACTAAATTATCCTGTTATGTTATTAACATGTTATTTATAGAATAACTACCACCAAATTACTAGTTTTTCAGATTATGTGCAGATTTCAACGAAATTTTCGGAGTACAGATTATAAACATTTATTGGAAGGACTTTGACGTGGTGGTGGTAGGACCTGGTGAAAAAAGGCTAACGCAGCAAAGCAATGTTTTGGCAGAGGTTGCAATTTCAAAACTAATGCACTAGATTTGTGGAAATGACAAATAACTATAAACATCCCACGTAAGTTTAAAAATGTTAAAATAAAACAAAGGAAAGTTTCAGAATATCTAATCTAATAAACAAAAATTTTGCGTTAATCTACACATTTGAAAACAAAATTATTGTGTAAAAAGTAAACATAGTAAACTTAATAGATTAGATGTAAATTATTGATGTGAATAAATGTGTGGTAAAAATAAGTTACTTCTTTTACAAATTATTTTCAAAAATAATATTTGTTAATAATACAATCAATTTTCAAATAAACTTGCTTGTAAATAGCACATGGATTGTTTACTTGATGTAAGGGGGCTGGGGAGCCCAGTCGGTTAGGCGCTCGACTAGCATGCGAAAGGTCCCAGGTCCGGGTACGGGCATCGCCAAAATAACTGCCGACCTATAAACGGCCTGTGCAGCCAAAAATGTCCGACGAATAATACCCCGTGAAGAGGGAGTGCACGTTAAAATACGCTCCAAAGTCCCAACTCTGCGTACGATGTCGCCCTTAACGGTTGTGTTGGGTGCCAAACCAGGTGTCGGCTCGTCACTTGACTGTAGTTGGCCCGTCGCCAATAGCCCTCGTGTAGCTCTAGTGCGACGATAATTCAAACTAAACTAAAGTTGATGTAAGATATGTCTGCTATCTTTCCTTTATTCCTCTAATGGTTTCGGTGATTGGTGGCATGATATTGTAAACCCCGCCCACTACACTGATTAACCAATCGCTAAGTAATTCTCGTTCCCGTCTAACTGTTGCCATTCAAGACGTGAAGCATGTGTATTATATCCTAATGGTTTGAAGAGTATTTTAACAAGAACGCCTGACATAAAAAGTAGAGAAAATATTTCTCCAAAAAAATTTAAGCTTTGTTATTAAATTTATAGGAAATATTGGAAACCCGTTAAAAGGTTTTAATAATAGAAAGAAAGGAAACTTTTTTTAAAAAATTATCTAAGCAAATTATGTTTTTATTAAAAAAAGCTTCCATGCCTTTCGAAATGTCTAACATGCTCTTAATGATTCTAAACTAAACTTCTCGGCGCAACAGCCCATTACTGGGCCAAGGCCTGCCGTGCCCATTTCAGCTTTCGTGACCTAGGGCTCTGGGGTGCTAGGCATATGTCCCGGTAAGGTGGTCAGCCTCACGCGAAGCCCCCAGTGTTTAGTTCCCAAGCATGCTTGGTACCCATTTTATCGACCCACTCAAGGGATGAAAGGATGGGTCAACCTCGTCCAATCCGGGATTCGATCCCCGGACCTGTGGCGTGGCAATGTGAAGCACTACCACTAAGCCAGTGGGCCTCCTCTAAGTTATTTACTTAGAGAATATCTACTAGACAATTTTTTTTAAATTTCTTTAACTTTATTCTGTAGGACATTTAAAAAAAGTTGATGTAACATGTTTTTGGTTATTTGCTTGTTTATCATTCTGCTATTTATTTTTATTATTTAAAGAAATAGTTACTTTTCTGATTCATTTTTCAAAATTTAAGTGTATATTAAAGAAAATGATATAGTTTTAAAATGATCTTTGAATAGGTTATTATAACCAAATACGGATGACACTGACTATTCTCGTGTTATCAAAATTTTAAGTATCAACTTTCGTTGTGAAAGTACATACCACGAATACCGACAAAGTCCCATAGTCAAGCTTTATTTTTAAGTTTTAAAAATACCATTAATAGCTATTTTAGCCAGGAATTATTTCTAAAACAGTTCTTACAACGTTTTAAAAAAAGTAACAGTAAGTCAATTGTCCAAGAACTTGATACCTAATAAAAAAAGAAATTTCCAAGTTGACAACTTTTTTATTTTTGAGAAAATAAGAGTAATGTAATCAAAAGTAATTTAAATAAAACGACAATAAATCAATTAGTAAACTCATAAACTTGTTGGAATATTGAATTCTAAGCATTGCAAGCTGTTCTCTGCATCACTATTAAGTATCTTATACTATTTATATTGTTTCCAAATATTGCTTATTGGCACCCCTCTTCTGTTTTGCGAACACAAATAAAGTCTTCTCGGCTAGATAAACATATTTTCGTCATTTATTTCAGAAGACATAAAAGACGGTTATTAACACTAAATTTTTTACATACTCATAAATTCAACGTTGCCTTGCACACGAAAGGTTCCAGATTCGGACACGGGCAATGCCAAAATAATTGCCGACCTGCAAATGGTCTGCTCAGCCTATCCGACTAATGATAATCCATGAAGAGGAAGTGACCTTTAAATATGCTCCAAAGTCACAACGCCGAGTTCTATATCGCCCTTTAAAAGTAACTTTATGTGCCAACTGAAGTGTCGGCTCGTCACTTGACTGTGGTTCTAAACTACGACTCTCGTAGCCAATAGCTCTAGTGTAGCTCTAGCGAGATAATCCTTCAACCCAACATAAATACAATGTCAATTTGAGCTGTTTCCAAGTAATTTTTTTGGCCTGAAAGGTGTTATCATATTAATAAAGCACATAATTATACTTATCACGTACTGAACTATTTTCCATTCAGTACTAAATTATTATCATCCCATTCTAGTCTGCGATAAACTGCTTATCAATCCTGCTTTCTCACAAAAGCCGTTTCGAGCCATAGTTTAACAAAGCTGCAGCTGATTTATACTTTCAATTACATAATATAAAATATGAGGGAATTAAAGAATTGCGATGGGATCGAACGTCCAAAATGGAGATTCTGTTTTCTACACATTGCAGTGTGCTGATGCCTAAATATGTGTTTTCGAACATCAGTCCACCTGATTCGCTATTGAAAGTTATTGAAAAAAATGAAAAAAATATTAAAATTTCATTATAAAAGAAATATAATTGCCTTTAAATATGTGCATTGATTCGTGCAAAGTCGTGTAGTGTTGCACACCCCTATTTTTTGAATGAGTTTAAGTGTAAGTGATTTCCTGGGGCTATCGCCGCATGATCGATGAAGGCAAATTAATGTAAATAAGAAACTGCACACACGACAAAGGCGTTTGAAACAGAAAACTTCGGGAAAATATATTTACGTGAGCAGCCAGCTTTAAGTGCGAATGAGCCCAAATGACCGAGGGTCTCCAAACCAAAGTGCCTCTGTGTCAATTCAATGGGAAAAAAAATCTAAACCACATTTCTCCGGCTGTATTGAATATTTCTTCAAACTTTATTTTTATATATGATACATGTAGCTGACTTTCACAGGTCTCTATAATCTTTTTGAAATTAGTTCAAACAAAACAAAATATTAGGAAAACTCTGAATGTTTTACATTATAGGTTACTCAAACGACAAACTGATTTAAAAATTTAATATTAGAGCTTTATTAATTTAGAGCAATACTCCAGATAATTTAATACCAATCAACCTTAATATTGCCTAATCATATAACAGAAGAGGATAACGCATTGATCCTGCGAATGATATTGGGATTAAAATTATGCCAAACATGATCGGCGCACTTTTAAGTATGTTTATACAATAAGCTAAATTGAATAGCTATTGGTAGTTTGCGTCACGTTAAGTGTTACATTAATAGAATAAATTAATGTTACCCAAAACTTTTAAACTTCAAAAATAAGAAAAGTTTTTGGAAATTATAATATTTTATATTTTTAATTATTCATTTAGCTTTAGTTACAATTTATTGTGAAGAACAATAAGGCACATATTATTTCGTAAAATTAACTAAATTAAAATAATGTTTTATTCTTTTTTACACATGAAAGATTAAGAAAGAGTAAATAATTCAACGAAATGGTAATACTTATCTGAGTGGGACATAACTCAAAGTACTGAAAGATTTTTACTAAAAAAGAGTTAAGTGCATTTGGAATTTTGTAAACTACATTCACTTACGAAGTAATTAAGGTTCAATGAAAAAAAAAAGAAAAAAAATAGTTGTTAAGTTGAAACATTTGGGTTTCAATTCAAAAGAATAAGCGAGGCGATGTTTGAAATACCCGTGCATTAAAAAATGGCAATTTTTAGAATTTAATTTAGCAACTTGGGTTAGTAATAAACACATACAGGAAATGGTGATTCAAAGATTTATTAAATAGCTGATGATTAACAGATACGTTTTTGCGTTCACAGTAATAAATACGATTTTTTTTTATCAACCTTGCAATGCTTGACGATAACGGTCATACCAATAGTTGGATACTTTTGCGTTTTCCATAGGCAAAGCTACTGATGGGCTTCCTCGACTTTCGGAATTAGAAAAAGTTCTACTTGGAACAATTCTACTCGTTGAAGGTCTAGAAGAATGTTTCTGTGATCCTCGAGCTAGAATGAATGGAACGATTTGCTTTCTGATAGGTGGATTTGATTGCAATCCACTCGGAACAGCAAAATTTGGACTGCTTCTTTCAGGTGAAAGTTGCGATGCAATCGGCTGGACTCTACTACTTGGAGAAGCTACATTTCTACTTGGAACAGAAACCAAAATTTGGCTATTTCCACTTGGGACAGCATACGTTTAGCTCCCGCCTAGAAGAGTCTGGGTCAAAAAGGAATTTCTGCCAAATAAGATTTTCAGCCACGAGTTCCATTTGATCAACATAGTCCAAGATGAACACAAGTTTCAATCGGTTCAAGTCTTTTTTTTATCTCTGTCATAGTGTACGAGGTGACATGAGAACTGGATTCGGACTTCCAAAGAGCCGAAAGATTCTTTCGATGGAGCTTAATATGAGCTTTGTGTTTTCGAATAATTTTGACAGAAGTGTTGTCAGATGTTTCGTTAGAAGCTCACTTATGAGCGATTTAGTTTCCTTATGAAAATAGGGTTGGTTTCTGCTATCTTGCTTCGAGGCACTCGAATGATGGTGCCTTCTGGGTCAGCGAATGTTTTTCTGTTCAGCATGTCGAACATCAAAGGCGAAAATGCGGCTTTGGAGGACCAGAATATTTTCTTGACGTCCAGCATTGACACTTCGTCGTTTTTTATCTCGAGCAGTACCGGCATGATTACTTTACTAAATAAGGTGTTATCGCTACCAGAGAGAGAGAGGGAGATAGTTTGAATTATTGTCGCACAAGAGCTACACGAGGGCTATTGGCGACGGGCATCATATTTTAGAACCACAGTCAAGTGACGAGCCGACACCTGAGTAGGCACCCAACGCAACCGTTAAGGGCGACATCGTACGAAGCGTTAGGATTTTGAAGGAGATTTATCGTGCACTCCCGCCACACGGGGTATTATTCGTCGGACATTTTTGTCTGCACGGGCCGTTTATAGGTCGGCAGTTATTTTGGCGATGCCCGGACCCGAACCTGGGACCTTCCGCATTCTAGGCGAATACCTGACCGACTGGGCTCCCCAGCCCCTTATCGCTACCAGAAAACATACTGGTCGCTGATGAAAATCTGTCTTTCAACGTAGGTTCCAAATACCCCAATAACAGTTCTGGGACATCTGTAATAGGCGTTCCGGTTTCTCTCTTTGTGCGGGTATTCTTAGTCAGTGTGGAAGAAAAGTACCTGCCAAGAGAGAGAGAGTTTCAAAAATGGCTGCAAGTGATTTGATATTTCTTTAAATATATCTGCAAAAGATACTACGTTGATGTAGGTTGAGTTAGAAAGTTCGTAAGAACGATTTATTTTTTCAAATATTTAACTACCCATTCGTTTAGCATATACTTGAAACCTTCCGATTCTAGGAAACACTTGAGTGTTGATGTAAGGTTCAAACTCAGACTTAACTGATCTTATAACTGGGGCATAATGTGGTTGAAATTGATGGTACATTGAAGGTGCGACTTATTGTATCGCTTTAATTACTATAGCTTCTATTGAAACAAGAGCTTCCTTTGTTGAATTTTTGAGTTTGTTAATTGAAACATGTATGGAGTGATTCCACTGATCTTTTGTAAACCAGATTAAACTCTGGAGTATCTGCAATATTCGCATCTCTTTTCATGCGTCCTTTTTAATTAGTCTGGATGAAAAGAACCTTCCAAGTTTAAGATACGGTTGCAAGTCCTTTGTTATTTCTTCAACTATGTCAACAAAAGATACTACATTTATATGGATGGAATTGGACAGTTCATTGGAATGATAGATTTTATTAAAAATCTTACCGCCCAATTGTTTAGCATAGGCTTCAAACAATCCGAGTCGAGGTAACACATGAATTTCAACAAAAGGTTCAAATTCACTCTTAATTGATCACTGGGGCATAATGTGTTTGAAACTTATCGTACATGCAAGGCGTGAGTTCTTGAAAAGTCTTCCTTGCAATAGATTGTATTGAAGTAAGAACTTCCTTTGCGGACTTCTTCCGTTGCGGATCGTCTATGATGGTTATGCTCTTGTTCTATAAGTCTGAAAGTCTATGAGTGACGCATCAATACAACGTTGTGTATGATGATCGAAAGCTTCTCCAAATAGGCAAGTCAGTGTATTCATTTGTGACCCCTCACATAAATGATAGACCTACAAGAAAAAAAACTTAAATTAAGTAACTTAATCATTTTTATATTTAAAAATTGAAATGTCACTCTAAAGCACTTAAGGGCTACGATATTTGTTTTTAAAAGATATTGCTCTTTGAAACTCGATAATGAGGAAGTTATTTAATTTTCAATTCTTTTGTAAACAACGACAATATAAAAAAATGCCGATTGGTATCACGCTGCTAAAAATTTAATTTATTTATTCAGTTTAGTTTATTTAGTAATTGGCTTTGAAGCGATGCGTCACTTCCGGTAGAAATACTCACAATCCTCTCGCAATGGCTTCTGCAGGCTTGGCCTTTTTGTATATTGCTCATGCTATTTCTTACCAAATATGGTACTTGACTAAAAAAAAATAATTGGCTTAAAATATTCTTATGCCTTAAATATTAGACCCATATTTTTTCTTTTTTTTCAAATACCCCATAAAAAAGGTAAAAATGAATTTTAAAATTAGGACGAAAAATCACTCCCGAAAACGCTTTTTGGCTGTCACGTGGTATCTATGATGTCACTAGTAACTATAAACAAACTTTGAAACACCATTTTGAAATCTACTTTAAGCAAATTTGAACTATCCTCTTTTGTAAAACCTCCACCCATTATTTATATAATTATTATTTTAATAGTAAGTTAGATTAAAACCAGTTTAATTACAAGCAAAAAAAACATCACACCGGTTTGTTTATACATACTAGTAACGTCAGCCAAATCGATGTGTTTGTGATCACGTGACGTACCGATGAAAAAAAAGCCATTTGAAAATGATTTTTATTAATTATTTAAAGATTTCTCTCTATATTAAAAAAAGTAAGCTCTTTTAAAGTGTCCGGAGCCATAACATGATGAAATATTGATGTCAGAAGCCCAAATTTTTTTGGGAGGGTGTATCTTCCTTATGCCTCAACCCTTTTTTTTTGTTTTTCAAATTTCCAATTAGTTTTTTAATTAAAATTGTTGTTGATTGTTTGTGATGTTTTATGATTTGTTGTATAGCCAACATATTAAGCGAAATGTTTTTTTAGCTTCCACACTACGTTTATAAAGTAAAAAGTGGAAGATATTATAATCGTTCAATCCGTCTGTCACCCACTTTCACAGAACGAACCGCAAGTCGAACAAACGAGTGGGATACATCGTTTTAAAGCAAAAATTTCAGGATAGGTTACATCCCAAATTTCATTAAAATATTTATTTATGTGATACGATTCAGTTTGGATTGTTGTAATATCACAATAGAGTGAGATGAGAGTAATAATGAGTAAACATTAATTTGCGAAAGAAGATTAATGAAAATAGTTAATTTTGGCGTTTAAAAGTTTGAATTAGAAATAAATTATAAGCTGAAGGCCCTGTTTGTCGAATTTCTTTCTGAGGTGTATAAATAGTGCGTTTTTTGTTGAGCACAAATTTTGTGTGGAAGCGGTTTAAGTGACAGATTCTGTAACAAACCTACTTTTTAGTTTTATTTTTCGTTGTGAGATGCGTTTTTGCAAGGCAATTTGGAGCAAAGCGGCCAATGGAATTGCGCAGCAATTCCGGGGGTTGGCGAGCGATAGCGAGCAGGGGGCGGATCCCCCTAGTATTTTGAAAAAAATATATACGTTTGTTATAATTGGGTTCAAACTATAATTTAATATTGGATGGTATTTTAGCGATACTGTCAAGTACCATATTCTATGTCATCTATATTTTTAAACTATGAAATGTATTTTTAATGAAATCTTATATAGAAAAAAAAAACATTTTACAGAAATTGTGTATTTCAAGTTCCAGTTTTTTTTAAGACTGGAGTTTTTTTTAATACTAATTTCTACTAATCTTGGGCAAATGAGGACGTCAACATCAAGTGGAGGTTCGAGAGGTTCGAGAAGCAAGTTCGAGAGGACATTGTATCATGGCCCCATATTTGACATGCACCAGTTCCCTTTACTTTCAGTTACTTAATCATGAAATTTTTTTTATCATGAATATGAAATGGTTGGTTGGTAGACATATATTCAGGTTTGTGTGCTTGGTCAGAGATCCGCTTATAAACCTTAGTCAAGTAAGACAGATACACACAACGCACACACATAAGTGACAGATGCTGCCATCTATCGCCACCTCCACAATTTACACATGTCCCTGAAGGGGAGGAAAATAGTCTCCAGGGACCTGTACCCGGGGGAAACTGCGCCATGGCCGCCCACAGGACTTTAGGACAAACAGATTTAACGAGCACGTACTCCGCATATACTCGGTGGGTCATCAGTGGTATCGGGACTCGATCGCGGGACCTTCCGATTACGAGAACGAGGCCTTAACCACTAGGCTATCCACATCCCCTATGAAATGGTATTTTAGGTAATTTAATTGTTTCAGGCTGTTTATTTCTAGCCTCCTTTAGGAGGTTTAATACAGCCAATTATGCCTCGTGATTTAGAACCGCATTCAAATGACAAGATCGAAACCTACCCTATTGGAAATTCCCATAGGAAAACCAATAAAAAATTTTAGTGTGTTATGGCGCCAATAAAACCAATGGACCAATAACATTTTACATAAAATTCTATTGGTTTGCAAAATTTTATTGGGGCCATAACACACTAAAAAATTTATTGGTTTTATTCCCAATAGACTTTTATTGGACCAATGCAATTTTATGGGACCCGTAAAATTCTATTGGTTTGCAAAATTTTATTGGGGCCATAACACACTAAAAAAATTATTGGTTTCATTCCCAATAGAATTCTATAAGACCCATAAATTCTATGGGACCAGTAAAAAAAACCCCATAAAACTTATGGGTTTGTAGACCTATAAAATGTATCGGAATATATGGACCCATACTTTTCATAGGTCCAGTAGTAGTATATTATCCATAGGTATCTGTAAAGTAAAATATCATATAAAAATGCAATTAATATTTTTTTTTTTGAATTACACAAAAAAAACATTTCAGCAAATGCAATTAATTATTTTTATTGAATTGGATATTTAAATTAAAAGCCTCCAACATCTTAGTTTGATTCCAAAATTATTTTTGCAATTCCTTAAGAGCTTGCATATTTAAAATATCCTTCGCTCCTTTGCATACTCTCTCTGTTCTTGGATAGTGCAACTGAAAAAACTTCGGAACAGCTATTAATGGCCGGTCTCGATTTGGCTTTGCGCGTTACGTTGCCAAGCAACAAAAATGCCCAATTGCGGTAAACATTCTATTTCACAATTTATTCAACTCAATAGGTATAGCAACCCTACGTTAAATTTCCAAGCTCTCCAAATGTCGCCAATCGATAGACCGGCCATTATATCCTAGCTGTACCTCATTAGCGGATGATTTTAAAATCTTTATTGTCAAACAAAGAGAAAAATATTTAGTTTAAAAAATCCTACTAAGAATTGGGTTATGAAAGTTTTATATTGTATCACATTATAAACAACTTATTTTTATTTTTACATTTTAAACCGAACAAGCAAATACAATCATAAGTCCATAAAGCTGTTTCGCCTCAAACAAATACAAATTATTGTTAAGGGAGTTATTTGAATCATTAAATTTAGAACTCTTAATACTAGGAGTTCCATTTAAAGTTTGGGTGACATTTTTAGCCTACTTTTCTTTTTTTTAATTCGAAAGAATTAAAAAAATGAAAAAGTAGGTATTGACATGCGGTCGATGTCCGTCTGTCTGTCCGTCCGTACCCCCCTTCCAAAATCAGTTCTATCCATCGGATCTTAAAAATTCTTTTTTGTTAGAAAGCTATGACCTCAGATACCCAACATTCATACTTTTTGTCCGTCTGTCTGTACGTCCGGACGGACATAAATCTACTATCTTTCGGCGAATTTCCCATTGAATTAGCATTGAAATTCAATTTTGAGTCATTTAAATCACTGTTGCCAAATCAACAATGGCACGAGAAACTTTATTTATTTAAACATATTTGAAGCAAAATAATATTTTCATGAATCAGTTTGGAATGACGTCATAAAATGTAGCACAATTTGATTCTTTGATTATTCATTAATTATCTAACAAGAAAGCGGCAAGGCATACTTTTGCATGCAATTATGCTTAGTTTTAATTTACATTTCTTATTTTTTATATGCAGTTCGGAGTAGTTTCATTACTTTTGTTATTAATAAATATTTAATTATTCTTCGAACTACAAATAAATCACGAGCAGATGATAAATAATATTTAATTAATTTACGAAAGAATATTAAGGAAATAGTTGGTTTTGGCTTTTAGTAGTTTAAATTATAGCTGGGTGCTGTGTTTCGATTTTTTTTTCTAATGTGTATAAATCTAGTGTAGAAACGGCTGTTGACGATATTTACTTTAGGAACCTAGTTTTTTTTTCCCGATTAGAACTTCAGTAAGTATTTAAGTAACAGGAAAGTAGGCTATTTTAGTTCTTTATGAACTTCTTGTTAATTCTTGTAACATATCAGAGGCAAAGAATTCATATAAAATATTTATTTAAGAGGCGACACATTTTAACGTTCCAGTTTATAATTATCTAAAAAATAGGAAGTTTCTATGTTTGAAATTATCAATAAGAATTTTAAAAAAATGTAATTGTAGTTTACAAGCATTTTCGGCTCGCGAATCTAAGCATATTACATCTAATTATTATATCATAAGCATATTATATCTAATCTAGCATATTACATCATATTACATATCTAAGCACATTAATCTAGCATATTCTAAGTATATTACGATTCTCGGTACCTTATAGAAAAAATAAAAGCACACCAATGAAATTGCTCCGACGAAAAGTTGGCGAACTTCTGTGATTAACAATATTAAATTAAAATTTATTTAAATACAAATTACGTTATAATAAGTGAAGGTTGAAGTATTCATGGACGCCCGGTTTTGGCGACTTTCCAAAATCGTCGCCAAGTCGAAAAGACACCCGGGTCATCACCCGGTGTTTACCGAGAGGGCGCCAAGTCGAAATGACGCCAACACCCGGGGTTTCCCGAGATGGCTGAAATATCAAAATGAAAAAAAAGCAGACATTTTTAAAAACGATCGCAAAATGACCAAAAACGTGAGATTTTTAAAAACGATCAAATGAAAAAAAACGTGACATTTTTAAAAACGATCAAAATGACCAAAATGGTGGAAATTTTTATAAACGATCTCAAAATGACTAAAAACATGAATTTTTAAAAAATTTTGGAATTATATGAAGCTATAAATACCAAAAACTGAGGTTTGAAAAATTTCCTGAAAAAACATTAGAAATTCAGAAGTTCTTATGCTTACTTTTTATCCGGCGAAGTCCAAAATTAAATCACGTTTTGGAAGAATTTGTTGTTTGTTTTGATTATGTTCAGTTACGGTTACAGTTCATAGTACTAAAGCTATAAAATAACTATAAAAACTAGAAGTTTTATGAGTAAACATATGGTGATTTTTAAGCAAAAATCAAAGTTTGACAACAGCTAAAATTTTTACAAAAGGGGTTTTACATAAAACATTTTATGTGATATTTACTTTTATATTTCCAATTATTTTATTTTTTATAAGCGAGCCTTAGGCGAATCAGCAGACCTGTTACTCCTCAAAAAAATTTCTCTAGTACAAGACCTAGTAAATTTAAAAATTGATGGAAAATACATTTAAAAAATATATTTTAATACAAACACTTCAATTAATAAATTTAATAATATATTGCAATATGTTATTTAAACTTTCAAATTTGATTTTTTTTTTAAATTTTCAAATTTGATCTTTTTAAAAATTTTAATTTGAAATATTTTTTAAATTTTTTAGTACGGCTTAACTTTTAATCATTAATATATGTTTAAACATATTTTAATTTAAAATATTTCAATTTATATTTCAATTAAAAAAATTAATATAAAAAAAATTAAAAATAAACACACAAAACATGACACCCATATCATACTTTATTGGAACCATAAACATTGAACTGGTCCAATGACACTCTTTAATGATTCTGTAAAGTGCTTTATTTCTTTATAAAACAGTTTACTGGTCTCATAAAACCTTTTAATGGTCCAATGAAACGTTTTAAGGGTCTAACAAAATGTTTTACTGGTCCAATAAAACGTTTTACTGGTCCAATAAAACGTTTTACTGGTCCAATAAAACGTTTTACTGGTCCAATAAAACGTTTTAATGGTCCAATAAAACGTTTAACTGGTCCAATAAAACATTTTACTGTTCCCGTAAAATATTTTATTGGCCCAATAAAATCTATTGGTTCCCATAGAATATTTTATGGGTCCCTTAAAATATTTTATTGGTCCACTAGCTGACCCGACAGACGTTGTATAGTCTTTACTATGAATATTGAATTGTAATTGAAGGTTGATCGAAAAATCCATCGATCCTTGGCAAATGCAGCCAAAAATGTCGAAAGAATAAGTGCACGTTAAATATTTTTCAAAGTCCCGACGTTGCGTACGATGTAAAAGTTGCATTGGGTGCATAATCAGGTGTTGTCTCGTCACATGACTGTGGTTCTAAATAAAGACACCCGTGGCCAATATCCCTCTTGTATAGCTCTAGTGCGACGATAATTCAAACCAACCCTAACCCATACAACTGGATGGGAGTAGCTATACCTTACGCTAAATTTTTAACTTCGCCAAAAGCCGCCAATGCCGACATTTAATTGGCCATATCATAGCTGTACCAAATTGACAGTTTCATAAACAAAGTTTTTACGCTATACGTAGAGGGAACTAACAGTTCTTAGAAGTATTCATCAGATCTAGAATAGTAATCGCCTTTACTGCCATGATACATTGTAGCAATATCTTCACTTCTTACCATTTATAAACATCAATTAAATTAAATTCAGAAACAAAAAAATCAAGATTTCAATTCAATAAATAAAATAATGATATTCAAATAAAAGTCCTACTATTTAAACTCACGTGCTCTGACGTGCTTATACGCAATTTTCGTTCGCATGGAACGTGCTGAAAAAATTGAAATAAAAAGTATAAATTCTAATCTTACAATGCTATTCCTATGGAGACTCCACATTTTGCACTCCTACACCCATTCGGGTTCGAATTTCGAATAACTCATTCATTAAGAACCTTCTCCTGACAATAACAAACACAACAAAAAAAGAATTAGTGAAATCGGTTCAGCCGTTCAGGCGTGATGCCATGCCGTGACAACGAAAAAATGGGACTTTAATTTATATATAAGATTAGAAAATTTCCAATAGGGTAAGAAGGCACCAGTGGAACTTTGAGCAACATCGTACGCTAAGGCCGTCGGGACTTCAGGCCCCGCATAATTAACGAGAATGTCCATCCCATACTCGGGGATTTTAGGTGGATTTTGATTTTAGGTGGAAAAACTCATAAAACCCTAAAAAAACTCATAGCGGGAAAGAATATTTACCCCGGTTAAACTTAGAACTCCATTTCTAAGCTGGCAAGTGAAGTTATCGAATATAATTTAAAACAATTTTTCATAAACTAAACTTTCATAAAATTGAATTTGTTCCCAAAATTTGTCTGTGGCATGAAAAAACTAAAACGTTCATTAACTTAAGGTTTTAAATTGCTACTTTCAGAAGTAATATTCAGGTTAATATTTACCCTGGTTAGCAGTTTCAAGGTGAAAAATTAAATTTGTAATTCTATGGTTATTAGAATTTCATACACTAAAAAAACTTTAAAATGAAAACTTGTTAATGATTATAGTCCCGACGAATTCCAATGAAACCATATTTACCAGCAAGAAATTTCAAACTCTTCAGTTCCACTTTAAATTGCGAATATCCTAATACCGAATAAGCTGTTCGGAATAATATTAAAAATAAAGTGGTTGGCTGTTAAAGCTAACCTTGGAGGCTAGAAATAGGCGTAGCCCGGAATGTATCAACCAAGCCAAAGATTAGCCAAGCCTTAGGGTTTATCAATATCAATATTGAAACAGTTTATTCATGGCTTGGTAGCCCAGTTGGTAAAAAGTTGGACACGCTATCAGTCATTGCTTTCCTATAGACGGAAATATGGTTGGTAGGTTGGTAGACATATACAGGGTGGTTATAAAATAACGCTCGCTATTCGGAGTGGTCTGTAGCTTGAATAAATAATCCGAATGCAACAAGCATTGAGACACTTACTAATCAAGAAGGGGGAAAAAGAATGGAATCATAAAAAAGAAACTCGTCTCTTGACCAGAGTTCAAAATTACGAGGCGTAGCCAATTATGACTGATTACGGCCAACACAGCCAATTACGCCTCGTAATTTAGAACCCTGGCCAAGAGACGAGTTTCTTTTTTGATTCCATTCTTTTCCCCCCTTCTTGATTAGTAAGTGTCTCTATGGCTGCATATTTCCGTCTATAGGAAAGCAATGACTGATAGCGTGTCCAACTCTTTACCAACTGGGCTACCAAGCCATGAATAAACTGTTTCAATATTGATATTGATAAACCCTAAACTAGCAAAGTCATTCTCCGTGATATGAAGCCTCAACCTACTGACCCACTCAGGCCCACATCGTCCGAAGTTCCATAGAATCATGGTGTGACACATCTGCCATATTGCACGTAAAATATCATCATAGTCCAATGACCTAACATCTTCACTTCATGTCGAGGACAGATGTCACCATGATATAATTACAAGTTGGGACAATTTGCCAGATCCATTATCTGCGGCTTGGTTGATACATTCCGGGCTACGCCTATTTCTAGCCTCCAAGGGTAGAATTAACAGCCAACCACTTTATTTGTAATATTATTCAGAACAGCTTATTCGGTATTAGGAAATTCGCAATTTAAAGTGGAATTGTAGAGTTTGAAATTTTTTGCTGGTAAATATGGTTTCATAGGAATTCGTTGGGACTATAATCATTAACAAGTTTTCATTTTAAAGTTTTTTGCATTCGGATTATTCATTCAAGCTACATAACTCTCCGAATAGCGAGCGTTTATTTTAAAACCACCCGGTATATTCAGGTTTGTGTGCTTGATCAGAGACCCGCTTATAAACCTTCGTCAAGTAAGACAGACACAACACACACAAATAGCAGCAGACTTGCTCTCAATAGAGGGCAGCACTATCGCTCGTAGTTGGAACTATCTAATTTTTAGAGACGGAGCCAACTAGAGGATCCCCAGAATTGACTTGTCACCCCCAGAGGTATTGATTTGGTATGGAAACTTGGAGCACTTTGTGACCACGACGGAATTTAACGTGCACCAGTCACCATTAGCGTACACGGGGGTCTTCGCTGCCAGGGCTCGAACTCGGAACCTTAGGGATATCAGTCCAAGACCTTACCAAACAGGCTATCCCAGCCCCTCCAACTCTAATGTGACTACTATAAATCCAACGTTTAAAAGTATTCCAACGCTTAGTGAAATTACGACGAGGACAGCTGTTACCATGATATAATTACAAGTTGGGACAATTTGCCAGATCCATTATCTGTGGCTTGGTTGATACATTCCAAGCTACGCCTATTTCTAGCCTCCAAGGGTAGCTTTAACAGCCTACCACTTTATTTTTAATATTATTCAGAACAGCTTATTCGGTATTAGGATATTCGCAATTTAAAGTGGAACTGAAGAGTTTGAAATTTCTTGCTGGTAAATATGGTTTCATTGGAATTCGTCGGGACTATAATCATTAACAAGTTTTCATTTTAAAGTTTTTTTAGTGTATGAAATTCTAATAACCATAGAATTACAAATTTAATTTTTCACCTTGAAACTGCTAACCAGGGTAAATATTAACCTGAATATTACTTCTGAAAGTAGCAATTTAAAACCTTAAGTTAATGAACGTTTTAGTTTTTTCATGCCACAGACAAATTTTGGGAACAAATTCAATTTTATGAAAGTTTAGTTTATGAAAAAAATTTTAAATTATATTCGATAACGTCACTTGCCAGCTTAGAAATGGAGTTCTAAGTTTACCGGGGTAAATATTCTTTCCCGCTATGAGTTTTTTTTAGGGTTTTATGAGTTTTTCCACCTAAAATCAAAATCCACCTAAAATCCCCGAGTATGGGATGGACATTCTCGTTAATTATGCGGGGCCTGAAGTCCCGACGGCCTTAGCGTACGATGTTGCTCAAAGTTCCACTGGTGCCTTCTTACCCTATTGGAAATTTTCTAATCTTATATATAAATTAAAGTCCCATTTTTTCGTTGTCACGGCATGGCATCACGCCTGAACGGCTGAACCGATTTCACTAATTCTTTTTTTGTTGTGTTTGTTATTGTCAGGAGAAGGTTCTTAATGAATGAGTTATTCGAAATTCGAACCCGAATGGGTGTAGGAGTGCAAAATGTGGAGTCTCCATAGGAATAGCATTGTAAGATTAGAATTTATACTTTTTATTTCAAGTTAATGAACGTTTTAGTTTTTTCATGCCAAAGACAAATTTTGGGAACAAATTCAATTTTATGAAAGTTTAGTTTATGAAAAATTGTTTTAAATTATATTCGATAATGTCACTTGCCAGCTTAGAAATGGAGTTCTAAGTTTAACCGGGGTAAATATTCTTTTCCCGCTATGAGTTTTTTTTTAGGGTTAAGAGCGTTTAAGATAAATACCATACATTTAACTGGAAAAAAAATATTCCAATTTGCTTTTCAAACATTGTGAAAAATATGCAGGTCATAAATGCTATTTATTGATTTTTTTTTATAATGAATGATATTTAGCTTTATGTTATATTCATTGAAAACCTGCATATTAAAAAATTTAATTTATGTGAACAGTTAAGCGTAAACCTATGTATGTTTGGGACACAATCTTGACATATCGGTTGTTTGGTTTAAAATACTTGTAGAGAGTTCTCATACTAATTCTAGTTCCGTCACGTTTTTTTTTTTGTTTTTTTTTAATTAACAAGTAAGGTTCTGACTAATTGCACAATTTATATAGCTACGGTAGTTGGATACTAAACTCTACTGTAAAAGTAGCAAGTCCAGTCACAATAAATATTCAATTCATTCAATGTTACTTGTCAATTTTCAAAAGTGATCAGGTTTCTGATTATGAATTATTTACCTCTGATTCAGAATTCGTCCATACTTATTTCTTGATTGAGATTCAGCAAGATTTGGATTCTTTGTATTCCCTATTACCTGAAGTATCAAAAGAACTTGTTCTTAAAAATTGGTCTGTTTTTCAAGATATTACTGGAATAACTATCGGAAATGTTGCCAGCTTGCTTTTAGATGTTCCAGGGATTTTCGAAGCTATCAATTTAATTCCATACGATCAGTTATTGTATTTCTTCATGTTGCTCATTTAAACTTCAAGCTACTTTTAAGTGTTTCATAACTAATTTTTTAACTTTTATAAGTTATTGAATAAATGTTTGTTTTATGACTATTCCTTGTATTTTATTTGAAAGGGCTTACAAGCAATTCAGTTTTCAATTCGTAATTTTATATTGGTTTAGTTTCAACATTATTATTAAAAAAATATCAAGCCATTATCCTTCCAAAAACAAGACTATACATAATTGATAAAGTTTACATGGTAGTTTTAAGTTTTACACAATTTAGTTTATTATTAAATATCGTCGGTCAAATGACAAAACCACGAATGTGCAGATTCTAGGGATTTGCGGTTTTCGAAAAACAAAACCGCTTCTCGGTTAAATCGGTCCTTTTTCCCCCTCCGGTTTTAATCGGGACCAGTTGAAAGTAACAAAAAACCGGTCCTTTGAAAAGTTTTTGGTTGGTTGAACCGGCTGTCTATTTAGGTTAGGCATCGCCAAAATAACTGCCGGCCTATAAACGGCCCGTGCAGCCAAAAATGTCCGACGAATAATACCCCGTAAAGAGAGAGTGCACGTTAAATACCCTCAAGTCCCGACGCTGCGTACGACGTCGCCCTTAATAGTTGCGTTGAGTGCCTATTCAGGTGTCGGCTCGTCACGTGACTGTGGTTCTAAAATATGACACCCGTCGCCCACAACCCTCGTGTAGCTCTAGTGCGACGATAATTCAAACTAAACCTAAACCTATCTGCTTTAAATTTTTACTTCAGTTTAAGGGTGGCGCTCGTCACTTGACTGAGGTTCTTAATTACGACGCACGTCGCCAACTGCCGTCGTGTAGCTCTGGTGCGATGATCGTGCAGACTAACAATAACTTTTAGTTTAGCTGGTTAAATGGCTATTTAAACCGGTTTTTTAGTTTTAACTGGTTCAGCTAAAGAAATGTTTTTTGCTCATTTAACCGTAATCAAAAACCGGTTTAACTGTTTCCGGTTTTCCATACCTTTGCACATTTGTGTTTTTGCACATTCGTGGTTTTGTCATTTTATCGACGAATTATGTAATGCATTACATCAGTTTCCGATATAATTTGACACATCAAGAGTGTCTAATTTTTTTTTTTGGTTGAGACGAGACTACCAAGTAGGATATCTCTGCAGATTCTATCTCCTTTTAGCCATTCTGTAAACGAATCTTAAAAAAGCAATCCAGGCAAATAATCATCGTAAAACAAAAAGCAAAATTCAGGCAATAAATATCAGTGTACACGGGACAAGTTGATGTATTTCTGTTATGGTTCATAGTCCTGACGCGTAGCCCGTGTAAAATTAGTTCGCGTTAAGTATGCGCAAGTCACGAATCTGCGTACGATGTACCTGCTAAAAGTTGCGTTAAGTGCCTACTATGGTGTTGGCTCGTCATTTTATTGTACTTCTAAATAGTTCAGAAATGATTCAACCTTGCCCTAACCCTGACGAGTAGGCGTGATAAGGTTGTGTAAGGCATCATGCCACTGAGGATACCTTTCGGGGTTCTGTCCTCGCCTTAAACACCCTCTGAACAGATCGTCGTGTATTTCTATTGTGTTTATTTCTAGTGTATATCAAAAAATAATATTAAAAATATAAATTTAAAATTGAAAGGAGGAAGTGACTTAAATTTTCCAATAATACGAAGTGTTTTAAAAATGTTTGCTATAATATTTGAATTTTAATATTATTACTTAATTTAAAAAAATCTTATAGCCTTGCACAGATTCTTTCATATACACAAACCTAATCCATTCATTTCTCCATTAGAACTTATGTTATTCTCATCTGACTTTGAAAAAAAAATTTCAGTAGAAGAAGTTTTGGAAACAACAATGTGTCCAAATTGTTACCATTAATAATATTCCATAAAAAAACTGATTAGTTGTTGCCAGGTTACCCTTTTTAGTTATACCTTTTTTAAAATACTCAATTTTCCATAGACTGCTAAATGAGAAAAAGTTAGGCTTAACTTTTCGGTTTCAAAAAATCATAACTTTCTTAATTTTTGGAATTTTAAAAAATAAAAAATACGAGTCTAATACATTTGTCGCCAGTACTTGGAAAAAAAAATCAAGATTGAGTTCTGTGATATGAAGATTTTAAGCTGGGCGATTTGACGGGGAATGACTCCTATACCATTTATTTAAGATTAGGGAGTCCATCCTTAGACCGAGACCCCTTGACCCAAATGAGACATTCGTCTTATCAGCCACTCATGATTTGTCATGGCTTGAGAGGGATAATCTTCCAATTAACTTTATCAGTGTCACTTTTCAGGAGGGGTTGAGTGGAAAAATGGAAAGGGTCGAGAAAGTAGTGAATGTAAATAGAAGTGGTGATAAAAGGGAATGAATGAAAACGTGTTATAGATAGACTTTAGCCTTTCGTTTCAAAGCTGTACCGTCACGTGTATATGTGCTCAGAAGATTAAAATTAAGTTATAAATATATATTTTTATAAATTCTATAATTTTACGTTGTTTCAAAGACTTAATTTTTAAAAACAGTTTAGTACAGAAACATGCAACTTCTTGTAATGTAAATTAAAATTGCCCGAAATTGAATTTTAATTAAAAAATTAATTTTAAATTACTCAAACTTCTTGACATTTTTTTAAGTTTTAAGTTATGTAAGCATAGATTTTTAACTTTTTCTTAATACTTACTCTTTAACAAAAATGTGCCTGACATAAAAATAATAGAAATAATTTCTTCATAAAATTTAAGCTTTGTTATTAAATTTATATGAAAGATTGGAAAAAACCGCTAAACGGCTAAAAGGTTTTGATAATAGAAAGAAAGTAAACTTGGATTAAAAAAAAATTAGATAAACAAATTTATATTAAAAAAATCTCCAATGCCTTTTAACATATCTAACATGCTCTAAGTGATTCACTTATAGTATCTCTACTGGACAATATTTAAGAGTTTGCAAAACTATATTCTGTAGGACATTGTAAATGAGTTGATGTGACATGTTTTTTTTTTTTGCTTTATTTGCTTTTTTACTATTCTGCTATTTTTTTATTATTTAAAGTAATAGTTGCTTTTCTGTATCATTTTCTTAAAATGTAAGTATATAAAATAAAAATGGTTTATTTTGAGATATATATGGTATATATGTATATGTGTCCCATGTATGCTTTAACTAGAAAGAATTGTGATAACATATGAATATTCAAAAAATTTATGTACAACAATTAATTTAACGCTTTTTCGTTTGATTTGCTAAATATATAATTGCACTGCAATCTTCCCATCACCCGAAAATCATAATTTAAAAACAAAACAGGAAAATAACTCTTCCCATATAATATGTACTTCCAAATCGCTAAACGATAAATTTATTATTTTCTTAATTATAAAGGCTTTATTTTACGGCACACGTGGTTGGCTGATTGAAACCTCTAGCAAACCTATCGTTGTGAAAGTACATACCACGAATACGGACAGAGTCCCCTGTAGTTACACTTTAACTCTTGTCACAAATATTTAGAAATTAAAAAGTTGACAGGTGCAAATGTGAAAACCCATTTTGTTTTTAGGTTGTAAAAAGACAATAAATAGCTATTTTTACCTGGAATTATTTCTAAACCTTACAATGTTAGAAAAAGGTAACAGTAAGTAAATTGTCCACGAACTTAATACTTAATAAAAAAAGAAATTTGCAATTTTACAACTATTTTTTTTTTGTTGAAAAAGTGAGAGTACAGATGGTATTAACACATTTTTAGAACGATTTCGATAAATAATTTTAAAAAAAGTAATTTCTTTAGAATAAATAAATTGACAACAGCTTATTATTTGAAATGAGAAATATCGTCTGCTACTTTTAAATTTATTCTACGTTCAAAGTGTCGCATGTAAACAAGCTGTGGATTGAAGGATATGCTTTTGCGCTTTCCGAAGAGAAATATTTTTATTCCAGAATTCAAAAACGTTGTGAAATGCATGATATTAAAATTTCTAATTGCAAAATAAGCAACATTATTAATCGGAAAGGTAAAAATCGTCAATCATTATTTCTGCATGGAAAGAAGACTCCAAAAATGTACAAAATGTTCCGTCAATGTAAAGAAAGTTTCAGAAAGGGGTTTATGATTGTCGCAGGTTTCTCCTACAATGGGAAATTAAAAATAAGAAGAGTGGGAAAAAATGTTAAAATCAACTCATCATACTACCAGGAGAAGGTTTTACGTCCAATATTTACAGAAGAAATTCCACTTCTTTATACCAATGACTTTCAAAGAGTGAAACTTCATCAAGACAAAGCTTCAATTCATACTTCGAAAAGTACCACTGCATTCCTTGAAAAAAAATGAAGACTAATACAAGTATTGCATATATACCTTTTCAACATATTCCTGCGAAGTCCCCTGACGTTTCACCTATGGACTATTGTGCCTTTAGTTTGTTAAAAAGAGCTTTTTCTAAACGCAAACCCATCACGATAGATGGACTCTGGAAAGTAGTGGAAGAAGAATGGAAAGCAATACCCCTGGAAATTTTACGGAAAGTTCTTCTGTCATGGAAACCACGATGCAGACTTATAGTCCAGAAAAAAGGCTATCAGATCGCACAATTAAAAAAATAGTCTTTTAATTTTAAACATTAATTAAACGGCCCCGAAATCATTCTAAAAATGTGTTAATACCCTCTGTAATTCTAATAAAAATAAATGAAATGACAGTAAATCAATCTGTAAACACATAATGATGTATGGAAATTGAACTCAAATTATTCCATACTGATCCCTGCATCCCTTGCCGTCTATTGTATCTTATACTATTTTATATTCCTTCCAACTATTGACCATTGGCACCCTTCTATTTTGCAAATAGTAATTAAGTCTTCCCGGCTAGATTACATATTTTGGTCATTTACAACAGAAGACATAAGACTCGATTTAACAATAAATAATTTAAATACTCATGAAGACAATCTTTTTTTGGATGCGAATTTCCCAGAATCGGACACGGGCTTTGCCAAATTAAAATCCAACCAATAAATATTATGTGCAGCTAAAAAGTCCGACAAATTATACTCCGTGCAGAGGGAGTGGAATTTATATATGCTCCACGTTGCTGAGTTGAAGATATCGCCGTAAAAAAGTTGCTTCAGGTGTTGGCTCTTCACTTGACTGTCTTTCTAAACTACGACTCTCGTAGCCAATATCTCTAGTGCAACGATCATTCAACTCATCATAAAGACAGTGTCTGAATTTGCAGGCATATTTTTGAGATGTTATTTTAACTATTTATGAAATTTTAAAAAAAATATCGATTTTTACATGTATCGCTCCCCTTAATGAGTTGACGCATAAGAGATTTCCTGGGACTCACGCCGTATGGTCGATAAAGGCAAAATAATGTAAATAAGTGACTACACACACGACATCTGTGTTTCAAACAGAAAACTACGGCAAAAAACCAGCCTTAAAGGAGAATGAGCGTGGATCACTGGCCACCAAACCAAAGTGCCTTAGTGTTAATCCATTAAAAAAATTATTTTCTAAGCCACATTTCTCCAGGTTCATTGAATATTTTTGCAAATATTTTTTATGTGAAGGATGTAGCTGATTTACAGGTCTGTATAATCACACTTTTTGAAATTGGTTCGATTTTTTTAAATTGTCAATTGATAATTTCACACAAAATATTCGAATCAATTTCAAAAAGTGGGAATATAGAGACTTGTAAGTCTCTATATTTACCATATAAAAATCCATTTGTAAATATATACAATAAAGCCGGAGAAATGTGGATTAGAAAATATTTTCTCCATTGAATTAACACAGATCCACTTTGGTCTGGAGATCCACGGTCATTAGGGCCCGTTCACGCTAAATGACAATGTGTTCATGCTCAAACTATTGATGCCGAATTAAATCAATACCAATCTTCCTTTCTTCTTCAACTGTTCAAGAGTTAATTTTTCATGATCAGCTTTGAAACAACAATAATAGAGCTTTATAAATTTATAGCAAGACTCCAAACAATTTAATACCAATCAACCTTAATATTGTTTAATCATATAACAGAAAAGAACTCATTGATTCCGCGAATGGCCTTGGGATTAAATTATGTCACGCATGATCGACGCACTTATAAGTATGTTTAGTCAATAATCTTAATTGAATACCTATTGGTAATTGGTATCACGTTAATGTAATACAGTTTTATAATAAATTGATATGTTACCAAAATTTGTAAACGTTGGTAAATTAACTAAATTAAGTAAACTTTTGGAAATCACATTTTATATTTTTAATTTCGTTTAGCTTTTGTTATGATTGTAAAAAACAATAAGACAGGTTATTTCGTAGAATTAACTAAATTAAAATATTTTTTTATTTTCTACACATGAAAGATTAAGAAATAGCAAATAATTCAATGAAATGGAAAGACATATTTTAAGTCACATAGCACAAAGAATTGAAAACTATTTACTAAAGAAATACGTTAATTGTATTTGGGATTTTTCTTACTACATACATAACATTACCAGAGTAATTGAAAGACATAAAAAAGGTTAAATAAATTATGTTTCAATTCAAAAGAACACTCGAGATCATGTATGAAACAAAAATATCATTAATAAAATTGGCAACTTTCAGAGTTTAATGTAACAATTAAAAATAGAAAATATTAAACAAATAAATGGAAATCTGGTTCAAAGCTTAATTGAATGCTGATGATTAACAGATATGCATTTGCTTTCATTCTAATAAATACAATTTTTTATCAACCTTGCAGCGCTTGACAATAACGATCATACCAATAGTTGGATTATTTTGTGTATTCTATAGGTGCAGCAACTGAAAGGCGTCCACGTCTTGCAGAATTCGAAAAAGTTCTACTTGAAACATTTCTACTCGTTGAAGGTCAAGAAGAATATTGCTGTGGTCCTCGAACTGGAATGAATGGGACGTTTTTGGTTTCTAGTTGGAGGTTTTGATCGCAAACCCCTCTGAACAGCAGAAATTGAACTGCTACTTTTAGGTGAAAACTGCGATGCAATCGGATGGATTCTACTTGGAGAAGCTACATTTCTACTTGGAACAGAAGCAGATCTTAGTCGATTTCTACTTGGGACAGCATATGTTTCACTCCCGCCTAGAAGAGTCTGGGTCAAGAAAGAGCTTCTGCCGAATAAGATTTTAAGCCACGAGTCTTCCATTTGATCAGTCCAAGACAAACTTTACAAAGCCAATTTCAATGGGTTTCAAGTCCTTCTTGATCTCAGTGATAGTTTACGAGCTGGTATGAGAACCGGACTCCGACTTCCAAAGAGCCGAATGCTTCCTGATGAATCGCATGATGTCGTCACGAAGAACGGCCGCATTGCCTTCGGACTTCAAGAGTTTTATTCTTTCGATTGAGCTAAATATGAGCTTTGTGTTTTCGGCTAATTTTGACACAAGTGTTGGCAGATGTTTCGTAAGAAGCTTACTTATGAGCGTTTTAGTTTCTCTATGAAAATAGGCTTTGACTTCTACTATCTTGCTTCGAGGCACTCGAATGATGGTGCCTTCCGGGTCATCGACCGATTGTCTTTTCAGCACGTCGAACATCAGAGGCGAAAATTCGACTTTGGAGGACCAGCAGGATAGTTTCTTGACGTCCAGCATTGAATCTTCGTCGTTTTTTATCTCGAGCAGAACCGCCATGATTACTTTACTAAATAAGGTGTTATCGTTACCAGAAAACATACAGGTCGCTGATGAATATAGTTCTTTCAACGCAGGTTCCAAATACCCCAATAAAAGCTCTGGGACATCTGTAATAGGCTTTCCAGTTTCTCTCTTTGTGCGGGTATTCTTAGTCAGCCTGGAAGAAAAGTACCTGCCAAATTTCAAAAATGGCTGCAAGTCATTTGATATTTCTTCAAATATATCTGCAAAAGATACTACGTTGATGTGGGTTGAGTTAGAAAGTTCGTAAGACCGATGTATTTTTTCAAATATTTTACTACCCATTCGTTTAGAATATACTTCAAACTTTGCGATACTAGGAAGCACTTGAGTGTTGATGTAAGGTTCAAATTCGTTCTTAATTGATCTTATAACTGGAACATAATGTGGTTAAAAATTATCGTACATGGAAGTCGTGAGGTTCTTGAAAAGTCTTCCTTGCAATAGATTGTATTGAAGCAAGAATTTCCTTTGCGGACTTCTTAAGCTCTTGTTTCTAAATTGAATGAACCAAATCTATGATGGTGATGCTCTAGTTCTGTACAGTGGACGAGTGACGCTTCAATACAACGTTGTGTATGATGGGCAAAAGCTTCTCCAAATAGGCAAGTCAGTGTTTTCATTTGTGACCCCTCACATAGATGATGGACCTAAAAGAAAAAAACTTAAATTAGGTAACTTAATTATTTTTATATTTAAAAATTGAATAGTCACTCTACAGCAATTAAGGGATACGATATTTGTTTTAAAAAGATATTGCTCCTGGAAACTCGATAATGAGGAAGTTATTGAATTTTAAATTCATTTGTAAACAATGGCAATATAAAAAAAATGCCGAATGGTATCATTCACACTTCTAAAAATTTAATTTATTTAGTCAGTAATTGACTTTAAAGCAATCGATGCGTCACTTCCGGTAAAAATACACACAATCCTCTTGCAAAGGCTCTTGCATGCTTGGTTTTCTTCTATATTGACATGCTATTTCTTACCAAATTCTATGCCATATATCTTTTAAAAGTATGAAACGTGTTTCTAATGATCTCATATAGAAAAAAATCTAATTTTTAAAGAACTGTGTAGTATAAGTTCCATTTATTTTTATCAAACTTTCTTAAATTTTTATATTAATTTTTGAATTCCTATTAAAAATTAATATAATAAAAATATATCTTTAATCAATTAAAATACAATTAAATTTTTAATTCTAAAATTGTATTCATTTCTTAAATCTTAGTAGTCATTTTTTAATAATATATAAATTTAAATATTACATTTAACAAAGAGTCTCTTAATAAGTTGGCGAGTTATTCTAATTCTATAGTGAGCTACTGAATATGCTTCCACCTTCAGAATTGAAAGAGTTCTACTTGGAAATTTCTACTCGTGAGCAGAAGAATATTGCTGTGGTCCACACTTTAAGTGAATGGGGACGTTTTGGTTTCAGTTGGAGGTTTTGATCGCAAACTCTCTGAAAGCAAAATTTGAACTGTACTTTTAGGTGAAAACTGCGATGCAATCGCTGGATTCTACTTGGAGAAGCTACATTTCTACTTGGAAAAGAAGCAGATCTTAGTCGATTTCTACTTGGGACAGCATATGTTTCACTCCCGCCTAGAAGAGTCTGGGTCAAGAGAGAGCTTCTGCCGAATAAGATTTTAAGCCACGAGTCTTCCATTTGATCAACTGAGTCCAAGACGAACTTTACAAAGCCAATTTCAATAGGTTTCAAGTCCTTCTTGATCTCGGTGATAGTTTACGAGCTGACATGAGAACCGGACTCCGACTTCCAAAGAGCCGAATGCTTCCTGATGAATCGCATGATGTCGTCATGAAGAACGGCCGCATTGCCTTCGGACTTCAAGAGTTTTATTCTTTCGATTGAGCTAAATATGAGCTTTGTGTTTTCGGCTAATTTGGACAGAAGTGTTGGCAGATGTTTCGTAAGAAGCTTATTTATGAGCGGTTTAGTTTCTCTATGAAAATAGGCTTTGGCTTCTGCTATCTTGCTTTGAGGCACTCGAATGATGGTGCCTTCCGGGTCATCGACCGATTGTCTTTTCAGCACGTCGAACATCAGAGGCGAAAATTCGACTTTGGAGGACCAGCAGGATAGTTTCTTGACGTCCAGCATTGAATCTTCGTCGTTTTTTATCTCGAGCAGAACCGCCATGATTACTTTACTAAATAAGGTGTTATCGTTACCAGAAAACATACTGGTCGCTGATGAAAATATGTCTTTCAACGCAGGTTCCAAATACCCCAATAAAAGCTCTGGGACATCTGTAATAGGCTTTCCAGTTTCTCTCTTTGTGCGGGTATTCTTAGTCAGTCTGGAAGAAAAGTACCTGCCAAATTTCAAAAATGGCTGCAAGTCATTTGATATTTCTTCAAATATATCTGCAAAAGATACTACGTTGATGTGGGTTGAGTTAGAAAGTTTGTAAGACCGATGTATTCTTTCAAATATTTTACTACCCATTCGTTTAGAATATACTTCAAACTTTGCGATACTAGGAAGCACTTGAGTGTTGATGTAAGGTTCAAATTCGTTCTTAATTGATCTTATAACTGGAACATAATGTGGTTAAAAATTATCGTACATGGAAGTCGTGAGGTTCTTGAAAAGTCTTCCTTGCAATAGATTGTATTGAAGCAAGAATTTCCTTTGCGGACTTCTTAAGCTCTTGTTTCTAAATTGAATGAACCAAATCTATGATGGTGATGCTCTAGTTCTGTACAGTGGACGAGTGACGCTTCAATACAACGTTGTGTATGATGGGCAAAAGCTTCTCCAAATAGGCAAGTCAGTGTTTTCATTTGTGACCCCTCACATAGATGATGGACCTAAAAGAAAAAAAACTTAAATTAGGTAACTTAATTATTTTTATATTTAAAAATTGAAAAGTCACTCTGAAGCAATTAAGGGATACGATATTTGTTTTAAAAAGATATTGCTCCTGGAAACTCGATAATGAGGAAATTATTGAATTTTAAATTCATTCGTAAACAATGGCAATATAAAAAAAAATGCCGAATGGTATCATTCACACTTCTAAAAATTTAATTTATTTAGTCAGTAATTGACTTTAAAGCAATCGATGCGTCACTTCCGGTAAAAATACACACAATCCTCTTGCAAAGGCTCTTGCATGCTTGGTTTTCTTCTATATTGACATGCTATTTCTTACCAAATTCTATGCCATATATCTTTTAAAAGTATGAAACGTGTTTCTAATGATCTCATATAGAAAAAAATCTAATTTTTACAGGAACTGTGTAGTATAAGTTCCAATTATTTTTATCAAACTTTCTTATAATTTTTTGTTATTTATATTTTATGACAAATTCTCATTTAAAAATATAATATAATTTAAAATAAATAATTCGTTTTATTCCCAATATGCATCATTCATTGACTACGTCTTTAATAATTTAAGACGCATTGGTCAGCAAGATGTTAGTATGTTAAGCTTTAATCACCAATATTAATAAAATAACCAAAATTAATAGTTTTAATTATAATTAAGCATGATTTTAAAAATCTCGTATTAAACAATTTAAAAATGCTTAACACTTGGTAGGGGTAGCTATAATTTTTTTATTAATATAACGTTTGAAAATTTAATATTACTAACGATTCCTTTAAAAAAAATTAACTTCTTAACGAGAGGACACAAAGTTTCCTGAAGTCAGAGTAAACTAGCAAGTTGCAAACAACTAGATCTCAGCCCAAGTGTTTAACATGTTTTACTGTTTCAAAGAGAAGGCCTATTATTTATGTTTAAAAACTGCAGGGTGTTTTATCTACGATAATTTAATCAAAAGTTATAGCTATTTCAGTGAAGCATTAGCCCATTGTGTATATCTGAAAGCGTAACTTTAAATGTGTTTTCTGAAGAACGGTAATTTTCAACAATAATGCTCTTTCAAAACCTGATCTCAAAAACTAGTTGATATAATGTAATAAAATTTTATAGCATGTTTTTTATTAGCTCAAGTGTGTTTTGAAATAAGATCTAAGTAAAATAACTGATAGAATTTATTTTATGGACTTTTTAATATTGAAATTTCCTCTTTTTTTTAATTTCTATAAATATGGCTTTGATGCAATGTAAAAATATTAGAAGTATATCTTAAATCTCCTTTCAAAACATGTAAGAAGGTCTAATGAATGACTCTGCCTAATGTTTATGGAACAAATTAATTATTTTTTGACTTATGGCGTTTTGCGTAGTTCTTATATTTAAGGCAAATTTCTTCAATATTTGCATTTTTTAAAAAAAATAAAATTTTAATTTAAGTTTTTTTGGTTAAATATTAAATTTAACAATATTATTCATCATTACCACTAAAAAAATTGTTAGTTTTAAAGTATTAAAAATTAGACCCCTCAAGGTAGGGAGCTACCTTAATTAAATGTAATTAGCTTCTCATATATTATGGCCAATTAGGGTAATCATGACCTTAGAGGAATCGTTGCCAGTTTTATTTATATTAAGGGGATACGGTACCCAAAATTTGGTCAAAATATCGATTTTTTAGTTTTTACTTCTTATTATTGACAATATTTTTCTGAACATTTACTGAAAGTTTCATAATGGTATCTTTTGCAGAAAAAAAGCTATTAAATAGTTTCTGGAGTTATCCTATAAGTTTTAATACGTATTTTGTATGCTTGCAACCTTTTTTTTCTGTTTCGCGTTTTTCAATTCTTGTGTTTAATAAATCCCTAAAGCTTTTTTGCTAATTAAGTTACAATTTTGAAATTTTTAACCTGTATTCTTATATATATATATGGTGCACAAAATTGTGCATGGAATAAGGCCTAATACGTATAGTTTTTTTTTAAATGTTGAATTCAACAATTTGTAATTTGTTTTGATTTTCAGTATAAATGAATGTTACTTTTTACCAGTAGCTCACATTTTAAAATCCATGCACAGTTCTTGAACAAATTGTACTAAAAACAAACTATAAAAGTTTGGTGGAGTTATTCTCAAAAATGAGAGAGGAGAAGCGTTTAAAAAAAGTTCATAATTTTGAATTTTTTTTTAATAAATGAAAACCTACTTGTAAATATTAGTTTTTATTGCTAGAAAATGTTTATTTAGAGTGAACATTATAAAAAACCGCTATAATTCACGTGTTTATGTTATTATTTCTAGAAATAATGTTTTGGGTACCGTATCCCCTTAACTATTCCTGATTAAAAGTTAAAAACTATTTATTTTTATAAATGCTTCTATTAGTTTATAAGTTTTATCTGATTTTTTTTGTATCAAGAAATTTACAAAAGTAAAAAAAAAACGAATAAATTGTTTAAAAATTAGCAATCACCATAATTATCCATTACCGTAATAATTCCTTTACTGTTCCGATAACTCTCAGGCCCTTTATATTTAGAAACTATCCAAAATGTATGCCTTTAAGTGTGTGAAATGTGCATTTGAGCTCATGACTTGGCTTCGTCATTTGACCACGGATCATAATTAAGAGTTCCTACTGCCATAAACCAAGTTTAGCTCTAGTGCGACTTTAATGCAAAATAACAGGGCTTGTACCAAGGGTGCATCCAAGCAGAACTCGGAACGTACAAAACATGTTTTATACAGTATGCAGTAGAATTTTATTTAACTGTACCCTGTCTATATCTGGATAAAACTTGATAAAACTAAAGGTATAATTTTGACCCACCCTCTCATTTCTACAGAGTTATGCTGTATATATTTAATATTATAAAATAATGATAAAACTAGTGATAAATAAAAATTAATTGTGTTGAATAAATATTATAGCATTCATTATTTTTAATTTAAGATAAAATGTAACAATATTTTTTTCTTTACTGAATAATAATAAATTCAGTTTTGAATGAAATATTGAGATGGTATAAAACTAATTCAATCGTCTAATACAAATTCAATCGTCTAATACAAAGATAAAAAAATACTTAATCGTCTAATACGAAGATAAAAAACACTTATGTTTGCGAAATCCTAATCTATTGCTTATTTTAAATCTTTTTGCATGTATAATTTCATTTGTATACTTGTTCTTACATTCCTAAAAGTATTTTTCTTAATTTTGACACTAATAAAGCAGTATTACTACAAAAAATCAGTTAGCACTCTTGCAAATCGACGGATTTTCTTGTAAAACTGTTCTGATTACTGAAGGTTTTCGCTCTCGACTAATTTTCGTTCAGTGTTTACTAATGACTCCCCTAGGATCTCCCTGAATATCAGCGGCTGTTTTAAGTTAAAAATGTGTGTTATTTACAACCGAAAAGATTTAGTTCTGTCCAGGATTTATGCAGTTGTACAGTTATTGTTGCGTAGTTGTAACTAAAATTCAACTTTTTTTTATACAGAAAGTTTAAAAATTCGAAATATTCTAAGAGCAGAAAAGAATTTTTTTCTATAAGATAGCTTTTTCTTTTAGAAATGGCTATGGTTTGTTTCGTAGAAAAATATGTTAAAATGACAAGTAAAAATATTAAACTCATTTTGAAAAATTGTGCATTTACAGCTATGTCAATTAAACACTGGATAATTGAAGAAAGAACAATCGTTAAAACTGTGTTTTCGATGGTGTGAAAAGGTATTTTTATATTCGTTTGTTCAGTTAAATTAAATGCATTTAAAATGTTAGAACAAATGAATTACAGTTGAGGCAGATTTATTTAAAAAATTCTTTTCGGAAAAAATATGCTGTTGAGTACTCATGTTTAATAACCATGCGGTTGCAATTAAGGCAATTAAACAGAGAGGGTTGTTTTAAAAACAATCATCTGTGCCAATGCCTCCTCAGCACTTCTACAGAGGGGTTGCCACATAATATGAGGAATCGATAGGCTGAAAGTGTTGCCGAACATCAATCTTTACCAAGCTTGACCAATCAAATACATTCAATCGTCAGACTTGGCAAAATTTTAGAAAGTATTTTTCCCACATTGGCCTACCTAGCTCCCTCGCACAGTTCTGTGGGTCGACTTGAGTTGGAGTGGGTCGACTCTCTGTTGACTGTGTTCGAAACAGTTTAATTGCGACCTCTGCCGATTGTTTGATGCTAAACTTAACATTTCACTAACGTTTTGAGAGGTGAAGTTTTGTATTGAGAAGTAGTGTACCTCTTTTCTACCTTGTTTTTCATTTAAGGTGTAAGATTATAAGTTTCTATGTGTATGTTGTGGATAATTAAACTTCTTCCTTGAGAAATATTAGGTTTTGTGTTTTTTTTTTTGGAATCAGCAGTCACTCACAGAGTCCACAAGAACCAGCCATTTTAGGCTGTACTATGGTTTCCGAGGTGTTAGTAGGTTTTGATGGTTTCATTTTTTGAAATGAAATAAATTAAAGTTAATACGGTCCAAATATTACGTTTGTTGTTGTTAAATGTTTCATATTTTACAATATGGTACGAAAGATTATACTAATGAATAATTATTTTCGAACTGCCAAAATAAGATTTGAGCCTTATGAACCCCTTGCAAACATAAAGTTATTTGATTTCCCTAACGGTTTCGTAAGAAATTTCCTATTGTAATTTTTAATTCAAAAATATTTTCGTAAGTCGAAAAAAATAATTATAAAATATTATATATAGTTAAATGAATGTACTTATTTGCTTCGTTAACGGGTAAATAAACATCTATAACGAAATGTTATGTATTATAATGTAGAAAAAATAAATTGTTTTACCACGTATCACACACGTAGCACAGTAAAATTTAACTTCATTGATTTAGCTTAAAAAATAAAAAAAAAGTTACAAAACCCAATTATCTTGTCAAATAAATAAATGGACTTTTTGTAATCTCCATAAATGGATCAAAATTGTATTTAGATTTTGATTTAGAAAATCGATTATAAAACAATTTTACATACTTAATTTCATTTATTGTATAGTTATCAACGTATGCTAATGACAATACTCATTAAACTAATTTAAAGTCGCTGTCGAATTTTCCTTTTAATGGATGCAAGAAAGCAAAAGCAAAAAAAAAATTATTTATGGTGTATCTCTTAGTTGCATTTATTGTGATGATCACAGAAATTTCACTTTTTTAACATTAAACAAGTAGGTTTGTTACTGAATCTGTCACTTAAACCGCTCCCACACAGTATTTGTGCTCAACAAAAAACGCACTATTTATACACCTCTGAAAGTAATTTGCCAAACAGGGCCTTTAACTTATAACTTATTTCTAATCCAAAATTTTAAACGCCTTAATTAACTACTTTCATGAATCTTCTTTCTCAAATTAATAATTACTCATGATTGTTTGATGAATTTGTTTGAAATTCGAAGAATAATGATGCAACTTTTTGAAATAAATGTTTTAGTCGCCACAATTTCCCATTTCATTAAGTTTCTTTCGAAAAATAGAATAATAATTAGTAAAATTGATGCTTTAAAAATAAAAGCGAATTTTTGCTTATTTTTTTATTCCAAGTTAGAATTCGCTATGCATCATTCCTCATACATATATAATGAACCGTCAAAAGAACTCTATTGTGATATTACAACAATCCAAACTAAATTATATTACATAAATAAACATTCATTCAAGAGTTTTATTTTTATTTTAAATAAAGTTTCTCGTACGTTTGATGAAATGGCAATAGTGAAAATATTGAATAAAAATGGAATTTGCATGTTATTTCAATGTGGATTAAATTTTGAGTTATTTAAATTTGAAATAAACTTCTAATTTGAATTTTTTAATGAAATTTGGGATGTAGTCTAACCTGATTTTTTGCTTCAAAATGACGCATCCCACTTGTTTGTGCGACTTGCGGTTCGTTTTGTAAAAGTGGGTGACAGACGGACGGACGGACTGAACGATTATAGTACGTTCCACTTTTTACTATATAAACGTAGTGTGGAAGCTAATAATCAGAAATCTAAATTATTTATATAAAATTGGGTTATAATCTGTACACAAGCTATAATTACTGTTTTCATTAATGACCTTAAAAACAACGAGTTAACTTTTTGAAACACATACTAAACAAGTAGGTTTGTTACAGAATCTGTCACTTAAACCGCTTCCACACAACATTTGTGCTCAACAGGAAACAAACGATTTATACACCTCAGAAAGAAATTCGCCAAACAGAGCCTTTAGCTAGTTGTAATTAAACATTTAAACGATAAAATTAATTATTTTCATTAATCTTCTTTCTCAGATTTAATAATTAGACTTTATCGTTTGCTTAATTTGTTTGAAGTTCGAAGAATAATAATGTAATCTTTTTTAATAAATATCTTTGTGTCGCCACAATTTACCATTTACATTTCTTTTGAAAATTCAGTTATTTATCGTTTGTTAAATAAATTTACAGTTCGAAAAATATATAATTAGTGCAATTGATGCTTTAAAAATAAAAGCGAAACTTTGCATATTTTTTTATGCCAAGTTAGAATTCTCTATGCATCTTTTTTCATACATATATAATAAACCATCAAAAGAACTCTATTGTGATATTACAACAATCCAAACTGAATTATATCACATAAATAAATATTCTTTCAAAAGTTATTTTTATTTTAAATAAAGTTTCTCGTACGTTTAACGAAATGGCAACAGTGAAAATATTGAATAAAAATGGAATTTGCATGTTATTTCAATGTAGATTAAATTTTTAGTTATTTAAATTTTAAATAAACTTCTAATTAATTTTTTTTAATGAAATTTGGAATGTAGCCTAATCTGATTTTTTGCTTCAAAATGACGTATCCCACTTGTCTGTGGGACTTGTGGATGTCAACAGTGAAAATATAAATAAAAATGGAATTTGCATGTTATTTCAATGTAGATAAATTTTTTTTAGTTATTTAAAATTATATAAACTTCTAATTAAAATGTTTTAATGAAATTTGAAATGTAGCCTAATCTGATTTTTTGCTTCAAAATGACGTATCCCACTTGTCTGTGGGACTTGTGGTTCTTTCTGTGAAAGTGGGTGACAGACGGACGGACGGACTGAACGATTATAATACCTTCCACTTTTTACGTTATAAACGTAGTGTGGAAGCTAAAAATGCACAGCGTATACAATTTTCGGTTCTTTATAATCTTGTATTTGCTTATTGTATTTTTATATTTTTGTGTAACGTAATGTTTGTCAATTAAATTTTATTAAATGTTTTTAAAAAATGAAAGCTAGAAATATGTTTAAGTTTAATTTTATTGTAACAATTTCGTACAGTACTGCATTGCTTATTTTTCAAACTTAACTTCAATAATGCGCCTAAAACTTAAATATTGGATGTTTTGTGCTACCTTATGACTATATCTTCTATTTATGTTTTTAGAATTAAACTTAAAAATTGTAATTTACGAAACTGTAATGAAATTTTAATGTATGGAACTGTACTGAAATTGTAATTTTTGAAACTGTAATGAAATTGTAATGTATGTAACCGTAATTAAATTGTAAGGTGTGAAACAGCAATGAAATTGTGATGTATGCGAATAAAAAATGTTAACAAATGTTTTAAAAGATTAAAGCAAGTAGTAGAGTCAAGTTTAACTTAATAATAACATGTTATTACAGTACTATGTCGTTTTAATTTTCTAACTTAGCTTCAGTAACGTACTAAAACTTAAAAATAGGAGGCATTGTGCTGCCTTATGACTATATTCATCGCACTTCTTATAGAATTAAACTTAACAGTATGTTCGATTTAGATAAAAATAGCAATCAGCCGTCAAAATAAACGATTTCAATCTAAGAAGTTCTCCAAGTCCATTTCGCTTTGCCCTTAATTCTAGTAATAAACTAAACGATGTGCTTTAAAGTCGGCACCGTGTTCTATAAATAGAAATAAAATTTAACAGTATGTGTTGATGGTCCAAATTTAGAACATTTCTGCTTTGATATTTTTTTTTGCTCTAATTTGAAATAATTGATTTTTAGACATTTAAAATTTATAGTGTGTAGAAAAACAGATTCTTATATTATTGAAATGTAATTATGGTGCTTCATGATGTACTAAATATGTTGAAAAATTAATTTAGCATTCTGAGTGTTTTTGTTTTAATAAAAGCTAATATTTTTGTTTAGAATCTTTAATTTACAAGTGAACTCGGCTACCACACCTTTCGGAAGTTTGAATAAACTAATCTGTTTGACGTATAACACGCCCTCCAGTGTGATGTCATTGAAAACCAGTTTTGTAGAAAACGCTTATTGACTATAAACGAGTTTAATAAAAACGATTTCAAACCATAATGATAGCGAAACAGTTATAAACCGTCGAACGTATGAGACAATGACATAGAATTATTATTTTACTAGTTATTTTAGGTGTAGTGTTAAATACGAAGCATAAAACTTTTTTTCTTATCAAACTCAATCTTTTTTGTGAAAAGATACATTTCCTAAAGTATATAGCATATAAATTAAAAATACATAAATAATTATGTGCTTACCTGGCATCCAGTCGATACGTCAGCATGGTATAACGTTGTGTCACTATCGGGGCATGTATAGCCGTAGCATGTCACCAAAAGCGCTAAAAACGCTACCGTAAATGGCAAAATCTCCATCTGAAAATATAAGCAGTTAAAAAAGGATACACTAGCAGTTATGTTTAAAATCATTAACTATACAAAACTTTACTTTTAAATTGATGGTCGGTATAACAGACCGAATGCATTATATTTTGAAGTTTTAACTTCGGAAAGTATCGCTTTGTTATGCATTAGTTACAGGCAGGACATAGAAAATAATAAAATAAATGTTTGAAGATAAATAATTGCTGGTTAATTATTAATTTATATACTATCAAAATGGCGTCGCCATCTGCCAATAATATCTGTGTTGTTAAAACTTTGAAAAAAATTACAAAACAATAAGAAGATTTTTTAAACAATTAATTTCAGTTATTACGATTTTCCTTCATGATGAAAAAATTTTACAAACAAAGAAAGTTTTTCCCAGTTAGCAAAATTACGGTTAAATAACCGTTAAGATTTTTTAACCTTAAAAGATTTGAAAATAATTAATAAAGGTCTGGTTAAAGTACTGCAAATACAAAATTACAAGATGTTCTAAAAGTTAAATATTGATTTGGTATAAAAAAAAAAACGCAAACAAATATCGAACGACATCGTGCGCTAACGCAATCCCAAATTAAGAATCCCCAGATAAGTTGAGCAAGTCTGTCCCGGTGTACTCGGGAACCCACATGATGGAGTGGATTCATCCACATGATGGAGTGGTTTCATTTTATTATTTTTAAGCCCAAATCCGGTTACACCATGGCTGATATTTGAACCCATCCTTCCACCCCCCAATCTGTCTTTTGTGGAAAAAATATTTAAGTATACATGCTGTAATAGGTGGAAACGGAGTAAGAACGATTTTTTCCAATTTTACGTTGGGAACCCAAATATATTTACTATTATTTAGCTGTTTTTGACAAATACAGTCAAACAACGATGGAATAAATTGTTATACAACTAGTCTTCACATGAATTTATAAAAAAAAGGGAGAAAGAAAGAGAGAGAGAGAGAGCTTAAAACTTCATATTTCTAAATTTACCAGAAATACGTTATTAACAGCAGATTACTTCAATGCTTCATTTTTTAGATGTTTTATCAATATTTTTTATTATTAACTTTACGAAAATGCATTTTTACAAAATGGAATTTTACTCATGAAAGCTGAACACTGAAAAGTGTCAGTTTTGGAAATAGTCCTTTCTGATTGCAAGTTACAAAATTTTAGTTAATTTTTATTGACCTTGCTATTGAAGTTTGGAAAATTAAAAAAAAAAAAATAGCTAAATATATAAATTTTAATTAAAAATGCTGAAACATTTTAGACGTTCTAAAATGTAAGTAAAACGTGGTTTCAAAAATAAAATGCAATCAGTTTAACAAAATGCATTTTTAATTAATTTTTAACGAATATTTGACTCTTTAGAATATTCTTGTTTTAATATATATAAAAGATAAAAATTCATTTAATTTGAGTTTTTATCTTACAATCTGATATAAATTTTAAAAAAAACGAAACTATAAAAATAATACACAAATGGCTATACTTTCAGACCCCACAACAGGATTTATAAATTATGAAATAATAGTTCATTTTCATTAAAATGTAATACTGCAATAACAAAATATAAGTAATATCTATATTTATTCTTTTCACTATAGTTACTTTACCTACAAAAAGCAAAGTAAAAAAATATGCAATTAAAAAAATTTTGAAAACCGTTTTTCAAATAAAAAGTATCTGTAAATAAAATATCCTTATAATATGAATGTTTCCTTAAATTTTAATAATTTATGTATATAAATGCGATAAAAAAACAAATTTAAACAATTTACTTACATTATATATAGTTGCTCCTCACTAAAGATGTTTCCTGTTCACCTGTCAAGCTGTCCGTCTAAAACGAACATGCTAAATATTATGGCCCCAAGTCGGATGCCGAATACTCTGTCGATTAGGAAACCGCCAAAGAAGGACAACACCACATTTGGCCAGGAGTACCATGATTACAGTAAACTGAATTGAGAAGTTGATACACTCATATCGTTCATGATTTGTTCCTGTATGGCAGCAGGGCTGTCATAGCAAAAATAGATTCCGAACGAGAGGAAGCACATGAAAATTAAAGCAAAGTATCTGTGGGCGGCCTTTCTTGGATTGCATAGTGCCCACAAACAGAAAGATGAGTCCTTATTTTCGGTGCTGCTAGGGACAGGTTCTATAACACTCGAATCCCGAGAAGAGGTCTCACTTTCCGTTTCCATCATTGTTATAAAAAATTTAAATGAGAGTGTCTGATGATTTCAAACTGATAAGTCTCTTCTTCACACCTCCAAAACACAATCGGACCTTGTCATCCCGATATAATACAACGTAGTAAATAATGGTCAAAAGCTTCTTCAAATAGGCAAGTCAGTGTTTTCATTTGTGACCCCTCACATAGATAATAGACCTAAATGAAAAAATTTAAATTAAGTAACCTAATCATTTTTGTATTTAAAAATTGAAATGTCACTCTAAAGCAATTAAGGGCTAATATATTTGTTTAAAAAATATATTGCTACTGGAAACTCGATAATGAGGAAGTTATTGAATTTTAAATTCATTTGTAAACAATGGCAATTTAAAAAAAATGCCGAATGGTATCTTTCACACTTCTAAAAATTTATCCAAATTTAATTTTTAACAATCCTCTTGCAATGGCTTCTGCAGGCTTGGTTTTCTTTGATTACGTCTTTAATATTTCAAGACACATTGGTCAGCAAGAACTTGGTATGTTTAGCTTTAATCCCTAATATTAATAAAATAACCAAAATTAATAGTTTTAATTATAATTAATCATGATTTTAAAAATCTCGTATTTAACTATTTAAAAATAGTTAATACTTAGTAGGGGTAGCTTTCATTTCTTTAATAATATTAACATTTGTGCAAATTTAATATTACTAACTAGTCTACTTACTAAGTTGGATTCTTTTACGTATTCTATAGGTGCAGCTACTGAAGGGCTTCGACGTCTTGAAGAATTCGAAAGAGTTCTACTTGGAACATTTCTACTCGTTCAAGGTCTAGAAGTATATTGCTGTGGTCCACGAACTGGAATGAATGGGGCTTTTTGTTTCTAGTTGGTGGATTCGATCGCAAACCACTCTGAACATCAAAAATTGAACTGCTTCTTTTAGGTGAAAGTTGCGATGCAATCGGCTGGATTCTACTTGGAGAAGCTACATTTCTATTTGGAACAGAAGCAGAGCTTTGTCGATTTCCACTTGGGACAGCATGTTTCACTCCTGCCTAGAAGAGTCTGGGCGAAGAAAGAGTTTCTTCTGAATAAGATTTTTAGCCACGAGTCTTCCATTTGATCAACATAGTATATACGAACTTCACAAAGCCAATTTCAATGGGTTTCAAGTCCTTCTTTATCTCGGTTATAGTGTACGAGCTGACATTAAAACCGGACTCCGACTTCCAAAGAGCCAAATGCTTCCTGATGAATCGCATGATGTCATCACGAAGAACGGCCGCATTGCCTTCGGACATCAATACAACGTTGAGTATGATGGTCAAAAGCTTCTCCAAATAGGCAAGTCAGTGGTTTCATTTGTGACCCCTCACATAGATAATATACCTAAAAGAAAAAACTTAAATTATGTAACTTAATCATTTTTAAATTTAAAAATAAAAATGTCACTCTAAAGCAATTAAGGGCTACGATATTTGTTTTAAAAAGATATTGCTCCTGGAAACTCGATAATGAGGAAGTTATTGAATTTTAAATTAATTTCTAAACAATGGCAATAAAAAAATGCCGAATGGTATCATTCACACTTCAAAATTTTTAATTTATTTAGTCAGTAATTGATTTAAAGCAAGCGATGCTTCACTTCCGGTAAAAAATACCCACAATCCTCTTGCAATGGCTTCTGCAGGCTTGGTTTTCTTCTATATTGACATACTATTTCTTACCAAATTAAATGCCATCTATCTTTTAAAACTGTGAAATGTGTTTCTAATGATCTCATATAGAAAAAAATTCATTATTACAGAAACTGTGTAGTAAGTTCCAGTTTTTTTTATCAAACTTTCTTATAATTTTTGTTATTCATATTTCGTGACAAATTCTTATTAAAAAATACTATCTAATTTAAAATAAATTATTCGTTTTATTCCAAATATGCATCATTCTTTGAGTACGTCTTTAATAATTTAAGACACATTAGTCAACAAGAACTTGGAATGTTTAGTTTTAATCCCTAATATTAATAAAATAACCAAAATTAATAGTTTTAATTATAATTAAGCATGATTTTAAAATCTCGTATTAAACAATTTAAAATTCATTAACACTTGGTAGGGGTAGCTATCATTTCTTTAATAATATTACCATTTGCAAATTTAATATTACTAACGAGTCTACTTACTAAGTTGGATTCTTTTACGTATTCTATAGATGCAGCTACTGAAGGGCCTCCACGTCTTGAATAATCCGAAAGAGTTCTCATCTGAGTCGGAGACATCAGCCATCGAACCAGACGCCAACAATCTTTGATTCTCCAACAAATCTGCTTGTTGGAGTTCCTTCTCTCTAACAGTTCTTTCGCCGATGCTCATATTCAGAAGCCCTTGCTTGTTGGAATTCAAGATAAAAAGAACAATGGTCGCGATGAACGAGGCAATCACGAAATAGATGAAGAACAGCTCCAGGAATATGTATCCGTAGGCATCCACAATGGCACCAGCCGCCATGGTGACGATTGCCAAACCCAGGTTCTGGACTGACTGCATGATGCCGTATGCAGTGCCCAATTGGTGTTCGGGGACTTCGAGAGCTACCATCGGCCACAGAGCGCACGCAAGGAGTGAGTAAGTCAGTCCCATTCCGACCATCGGTATCCAAGGGTTGATGAAAGTGTACGCCAGCATGGTATGGCAAATGATTGTCAGGAACACAGCGGTCAGCAACCACATAAGGTTGCGTCCCGTTTTGTCGACCAGTAAACCGAGCAAGGGAGACGCTCCAGCAGATATCAAGTACACAATGCTGTCGACAGAGTTTGCCGTATCGTGATCCAAGTGGTATTTGCGAGCAAAAAATACACTGCCTAACCCGATGAATGGGAATATTGCTGCATAATATGCGACACATATTATGGTAATAACCCAGAAGGTTGCTGGGAAATCTTTTATATCTGATAACCTAATAACTTCCTCTGTCTGACCGACAGCTTTATTTAGAATTTTTTCGGCTCTCCAATCAAAAAAGCCTATAATAAGAGCAGACACAAGTGAAAACATACATGTTAGAGAAGCTATAAATAGAGTTACTCCTAATAACGTGTGGCCAGAGTAATTCTCGTTCATTGCTCTATAAATTTCTGGGGTAACATTAAAATTCACAGCACTACCAACACGAGCAAAGCTCATTTGTACTCCAAAAACCATATTCAATTCCTTGCCTTTAAACCAGCTGACAGCATAGGTATTCTGAGCAACGGCAAGGGACTCTCCTCCAATCCCAAAGATGAATCTCCCGAATTCCATTAGCCAAAACATATTTACACTCGCGCCAAGAGCAAACACAAGCTGTCCGGCTAAAACAAACATGCAAAATATTATGACCCCAAGTCGGATGCCGAATATTCTGTCGATTAGGAAACCGCCAAAGAAGGACATCACCACATTTGGCCAGGAGTACCATGAATACAGTAAACTGAATTGAGAAGTTGATACACTCATATCGTTCATGATTTGTTCCTGCATGGCACCAGGGCTGTCATAGCAGAAATAGCTTCCGAACGATAGGAAGCACATGAAAATTAAAGCAAAGTATCTGTGGGCGGCTTTTCTTGGATTGCATAGTGCCCACAAACAGAAAGATGAGTCCTTATTTTCGGTGCTGCTAGGGACAGGTTCTATAACACTCGGATTCCGAGAAGAGGTCTCACTTTCCGTTTCCATCATTGTTATAAAAAATTTAAATGAGAGTGTCTGATGATTTCAAACTGATAAGTCTCTTCTTCACACCTCCAAAACACAATCGGACCTTGTCATCCCGATATAATACAACGTAGTAAATGATGGTCAAAAGCTTCTCCAAATAGGCAAGTCAGTGTTTTCATTTGTGACCCCTCACATAGATAACAGACCTAAATGAAAAAACTTAAATTAAGTAACCTAATCATTTTTGTATTTAAAAATTGAAATGTCACTCTAAAGCAATTAAGGGCTACTATATTTGTTTAAAAAATATATTGCTCCTGGAAATTCGATAATGAGGAAGTTATTGAATTTTAAATTCATTTGTAAACAATGGCAATATAAAAAAATGCCGAATGGTATCTTTCACACTTCTAAAAATTTAATTTATTTAGTCAGTAATTGACTTTAAACCAAGCGATGCTTCATTTCCGGTAAAAATACACACAATCCTCTTGCAATGGCTTCTGCAGGCGTGGTTTTCTTCTTTATCGACATGCTATTTCTTACCAAATTCCATGCCATATATCTTTTAAAACTATGAAATGTGTTTCTAATGATCTCATATAGAAAAAAATTAATTATTACAGGAACAGTGTAGTCTAAGTTCCAGTTTTTTTTATCAAACTTTTTTATAATTTTTGTTATTCATATTTTATGACAAATTCTTATTAAAAAATACTATCTAATTTAAAATAAATTATTCGTTTTACTCCAGATATGCATCATTCAGGCGCGCAAGCCAGGGGGGGGGGGGGGGAATCAGGGGGCTTTAGCCCCCCCCCCCCCCCCCCCCCCCCCCCCCCCCCCCCCCCCGGACTGTGAACAAAGTGCCCTTTCGTCCAAATTAATTTTTTCGCAAATTTGTGTAATTTGAAAAACTGAAATTGAAAAAAAAATTAAAATCGACAAAAATGTATTTTAATGCAAAAAGCAAACTTCAAAACTTAATTATTGAATATTATATGATTGTTCAATATCATTATAAAACTTTTTCAAAAATTTCTATCATGTACTGTACAGATTTAACATAATACATATGCTGATTGTGAAGTTACCACACGGGCCACGGCCCTTATCCATGTATGATCTTAATACTATTTTTATGACTTAAAACTACTAATACTTTTATATTACTGCTTTTTTGTGCTCATGTAAAAATACATAATTGAATAAGAAAAACGAGCTTAGTTACCTGAGCTATTGTTTATTTCAAATGAATTTAATTTTGTTAACGCGTTTTTGCTTGAATAAGTTTTGGTAGCAGTATATTTTAGAGATATACAGTTAACTCCCGATAATTCACGGGCCCCGGTCCCCCTCCTTCCTGCAAAAATAATAATTTAACTAAACGCAGAGAAATGAAATTTATCTGTTTCAATTTCAAAACTTGTTGGAAGAATGTATTCCAAGAACAACGAACTCCTTTGAACACATTCAAAAACGATTAATACATTTTAAGACCAAAGAATGCATTATAAGACACAAACGAATGCATTTAAAAAAATAAGAATGGCCATAGAAAAACTTGGTTTTGTGTGCTAAAATGTGTTCGGCCAGGTGCACATCACGTGCAGATTTTTGTCACAAAGCGCCACTTGTAAAAGAGACTGCTCGCAATTTTAATTGCTGCAATTTTAATTGCTTACTGCTTTGCGTGATTTTGACAGTAACGAAATAAGTGAGAAACAAAAATAAGTTGTGATCAGGAGCCAGAAGACAATACATTGAAAGAATTAAAGTAAGTCATTGAAAAAGCTCTTTCTAACACAAGCGAATTGATCAAATTAAACAATTTACTAAAGATTACATATTTAATATACCATCCCATTGAGAAACAAATATCATCGGCGGCGAAAGTGTTCTATCAATCTTTAGTAGAAAAAAAATTAATTTTTTCTAGAAAGTTTGAGAATGTCAATAATTTGTAAGCTTATGTATATTAAAAAAAATAATGCTTTGCATTTTAAATTTTAGTTCTAAATTAAATAAATGTAAGGTTATTAGTCTAATTAGTAATTAATAATTTTTAACTCCTAATTAAATCTATTCATTTAGTATTTGAATTCCTCCACAACTAGTAATTAATGTAATCACGGTTAAATAGATACTGCTACAATAATTAATAATATAAATTGATGAGATGCCAAAGCTAATTTATGAGGGCGTCTAAAAAATGAAACAGTTTTTAAGAAAATCCCTCACCCCTTTCTGGTTTTTGCAGACCGCCCCCCCCCCCCATACAAAATTGTATTAATCCGCCACTGCCCCCCCCCTATCTGCGTGGATTTTTTTAAAAAGTTTTTTTTGTAATTCCAGAGATATGAGTGGAGGTAAAGAAATTAAAAAAAAATCATTTTCAATAAATGTCAATTCTAATTTCATTGTGCTTTCGTAAAAAATAAATTCGTTTAATGTACTAGTTTATAAATATTTACATGGAAAAAGGTGTATAGTAAGTAATTGTTTAAATTTTTACAATCGAGAATTGCGTTTTTTTTGTTTCGAATTTTTCACGAAGTTTTTTATTGGATGATTAAATTTTTTTTTTTTTATTGGGATGGTGTACAAAAAAGGTGAAGTAAACCCCCAAATTAAGTTTGTTTTTAAAACCAATACTTTTACATAATTTAAAATTTTGCGGTCTATTCTTTTAATTGGTTTGTAATTTACTTTTTATTCTTAAGAAATTTTCAAATTTAATTAGATTGTTTATACTATTCCCACTCTTTTATAATTTTAAAAAATTGTACGAAAGGGAAAATAAGAATCGGTAAGAGCAAAAAAATAACTTTTTTTTTTTAAAAAGTTAACTATTTTTTTTTTTACTTTTAAAAATGGTTAAACATAAAGGTTTTTTTTATTTTTTCATTATGTGTCGTAAATAATTCCGTGACTACCCAATAATGTAACAACAAGTAATTTATGTTGTGCATTTAAAAGTAGAATGTAAATGCCGTTTTTTTAAAATTTCTGTTTCCTTTAAAATAGGGGATACTCGGGTGGCATATTTCTATTCCTTACATGCAAGTGACACCTTGCTAGTGACGTCAGGCTGCTGAGTGGAAACGAAACAAATGTAACCAATCATAATCCATCTTGTAGTGACGCCACATTCGATTGTTTTGGTTTCAGCCAGCAACTAAGGTGCAAGTCTCTGCAAAAAATTTACAAGTAAGTGAAAACAAACTGTTTTACCACGTATCAAGTAGCACAGTAAAATTAAACTTAATTGATTAAGCTTAAAAAATAAAAAAAGTTACAAAACCCAATTATCTTGTCAAATAAATAAATAGACAATTTTTGTAATCCCCATAAATGGATCAAACTTGTATTTTAGATTCTGATTTAGAAAATCGATTATAAAATTTTTTTACATACTTAATTTCACTTATTTTATAGTTAACAACGTATGCTAATGACAATATTCATTACACTAATTTAAAATCACTGTCGAATTTTCATTTTAATGGATGCAAGAATGCAAAAGCAAAAAAAAAAAAACATATAAATATCATTTATGGTGTATCTCTTAGTTGCATTTATAGTGATGATCACAGAAATTTCACTTTTTTAACATTAAACAAGTAGGTTTGTTACAGAATCTGTCACTTAAACCGCTCCCACACAGTATTTGTGCTCAACAAAAAACGCACTATTTATACACCTCTGAAAGTAATTTGCCAAACAGGGCCTTTAACTTATAACTTATTTCTAATCCAAAATTTTAAACGCCTTAATTAACTATTTTCATGAATCTTCTTTCTCAAATTAATAATTACTCATGATTGTTTGAAATTCGAAGAATAATGATGCAACATTTTGAAATAAATGTTTTAGTCGCCACAATTTCCCATTTCATTAACTTTCTTTCGAAAAATAGAATAATAATTAGTAAAATTGATATGCTTTAAAAATAAAAGCGAACTTTTGCTTATTTTTTTTATTCCAAGTTAGAATTCTCTATGCATCATTCCTCATACATATATAATGAACCGTCAAAAGAACTCTATTGTGATATTACAACAATGCAAACTCAATTATCTTTCTATATTAAAAACAAGTAGGTTTGTAACAGAATCTGTCACTTAACCCGCTTCCACACAAAACTTGTGTTAAACAGGTAAAAAGGAGCCAAACACAGCATTAATTCTATATTAAACATTTACATGCTAAATTTGGCTAGTTTTATTTATTTTATTACGAAAATTCAATAATTATAACTTATCGTTTGCAAAATTTAATTTATATTTCAAAAAATAAATATGTAATATTTATCGCTTTTAAATAGAATAAAAATATTTCATATCAACATACAAAGAATCTCGTAGTGAAATATATTTGACGTCATTTCAAACTGATCGATGTCGCAAAAATATATTTTAATTTATTGTCTAAAAGAATAAAGTTTATCGGGCGATTGTTGCGAATGGCAATGGTGATTTAATTCTAATAACAAACAGGGCCGTTAGCTATTTGTAATTCAAAATTTTAAACGCCAAAATTAACTATTTTCATTAATCTTCTTTCTCAAATTTAATAATTAGACTTTATCGTTTGCTAAATTTGCTTGAAGTTCGAAGAATAATAATGTAATATTTTTTAATAAATATCTTTGTGTCGCCACAATTTACCAGTTACATTTCTTTCGAAAATTCAGTCATTTATTGTTTGTTAAATTAATTTACAGTTCGAAAAATATATAATTAGTGCAATTGATGCTTTAAAAATAAAAGCGAAACTTTGCATATTTTTATGCCAAGTTAGAATTCTCTATGCATTTTTCTTCATACATATATATAATAAACCAACAAAAGAACTCTATTGTGATATTAAAACAATCCAAACTAAATTATTACGCATAAATATTCTTTTAAAAGTGTTTATTTTTATTTAAAATAAAGTTTCTCGTGCGTTTAACAAAATGGCAACAGTGAAAATATTGAATAAAAATGGAATTTACATGTTATTTCAATGTAGATTAAATTTTTAGTTATTTAAACTTTAAATAAACTTCTAATTAAAAATTTTTAATGAAATTTATAATGTAGCCTAATCTGATTTTTTGCTTCAAAATGACGTATCCCACTTGTCTGTGGGACTTGTGGATGGCAACAGTGAAAATATGAATAAAAATGTAATTTGCATGTTATTTCAATGTAGATAAAAAAAAATTTAGTTATTTAAATTTTAAATAAACTTCTAATTTAAATTGTTTAATGAAATTTGGAATGTAGCCTAATCTGATTTTTTGCTTCAAAATGACGTATCCCACTTGTATGTGGGACTTGTGGTTCTTTCTATGAAAGTGGGTGACGGACGGACAGACGGACGGACAGACAGACAGACAGACAGACAGACGGACTGATCGATTATAAAACCTTCAACTTTTTACGTTATAAACGTAGTGTGGAAGCTAAAAGTAAGCTCTTTTAAAGTGTCAGCAGCCATAACATGATGAAATATTCATGTCAGAAACCCAATTTTTTTGGGGAAGGTGTGTCTCCCTTATGCCTCGATGCCCACTTATTTGTTTTTCAAATTTCCAATAAGTTTTTTAATTAAAAATTACAATAAGTCAGCCAAAAAAAAAAATCCTTTTCTGCAAAACGGCCACAGAAAAGCATCAGAAATGTGTGATTTTGTTACGTTCTTTTTAAAGATCAGTTGCTCTCTTTTCTGTTCTTTTAAAAAGAACATTTCTTTAACTTGTTCTTTTTACATTGGTTTTGTGTTTATATATAGAAAAGGTTTACAGATTTTTAAAAAAAAAATTATTTGGCCTTAAAATATATTATAGCAAGATAGAAGGTTTATAGATTAAAATTATGTAAAAAAAGATAGTAAAAAATTATGGGTTGGCGAGAGATAGCGAGCAGGGGGCGGAGCCCCTTAGTAATACATAAATAAATATTGTTTCAAGAGTTTATTTTTATTTTAAATAAAGTTTCTCGTACGGTTGACGAAATGGCAACAGTGAAAATTTTGAATAAAAATGGAATTTGCAAGTTATTTCCATGTGGGTTAAATTTTAAGTTATTTAAAGTTTAAATAAACTTCTAATTTAAATTTTTTAATGAAATTGTTGATGTAGTCTAACCTGATTTTTTGCTTCAAAATGACGCATACCACTTGTTTGTGCGACTTGGGGTTCGTTCTGTGGGAGTGGGTGACAGACGGATTGAACGATTATGATACCTTCCACTTTTTACGTTATAAACGTAGTGTGGAAGCTAACAATCAGAAATCTTAATTATTTATATAAAATTGGGTTATAATCTGTACACAAGCTATAATTACTGTTACCATTAATGACCTTAAAAACAACGAGTTAACTTTTTGAAACGAATACTAAAAAATGCACAACAGATACAATTTTCGGTCCTTTATAATCTTGTATTTGCTTATTGTATTTATATTTTTGTGTAACGAAATGTTTGTGAATTAAATTTTATTAAAATTTTTAAAAAATGAAAGCAAGAAATAGAAATAAGTTTAACTTTATTATATTTCTCCATATAATCATCTTGGCGATTAAGGCATTTGTTATACCTGTAAACAAGCTTTGAAATACCCTCTTCATAAAATGTAGCCGCCAATGATTGGGAGGAAGTAGTGACGGTTTCGTTTAAAAAAGTAAATTTGGAAGCTTTACATCAATTTTTTCTGTCCTCCAAGCCACTACTAGTCCATAATTCACTTATGGTAAACCTTTAAATTTCCCTAAACACTTGGTCAACTCGTTGAACAATACCGTCTGTAGCATCAGACTTGCTTCCTTGGTCCCCTTCTTCATGAACATCAGTATTGTTCAGCGAGTTGACCAAGTGTTTAGGAAAACCCGAAGGTTTATGATAAGTGAATTATTGATAAGCATAGTGGCTTGGATTGTAGCTCTTCCAAGTTGACGTTAAGCTCAAAGAAACCGTCACAACTACCTTCAAATCATTGGCGGCTAGATTTTATGAAGAGGGTATTTCAAAGCTTGTTTTCAGATGTGACAAATGCTTTAATCGTCAAGGTGATTATATGGAGAAATAAACAGTATTGTACTTTACTTTTGGTAAAAAAAATCTTTTTTGTATCTTGACCCGTCTATTTTGCTATAGCCCATCGCAGGTTGAAAAAAAAACAGCCCTCGTATATTCATCGCACTTCTTATGGAATTAAATTTAACAGTATGTTCAATTTAGATAAAAATAGCAACCAGCCGTCAAAATAAACGATTTCAATCCAAGAAGTTCTCCAAGTCCATTTCGCTTTGCCCTTAATTCTACTACCAGTCAATAAATTAAACGATGTGCTTTAAAGTCGGCACCGTGTTTTATAAATAGAAATAAAATTTAACAGTCTGTGTTGATGGTCCAAGTTTAGAACAATTCTGCTTTGATATTTTTTTGCTCGAATTTGAAATAATTGATTCTTTAAACATTTAAAATTTAGTGTGTAGAAAAACATAGATTCTTATATCATTGAAATGTAATTATGATGATTTATGATGTACTAAATAGGTTGAAAAAGTAATTTAGCAATATGATTGTATTTGTTTTAATAAAAGCTAATATTTTTATTTAGAATCTTTAATTTACAAGTGAACTCGGCTACCACACCTTTCGGAAGTTTGAAGATCTGACAGAACTATAATCTGTTTGACGTATAACACGCCCTCCAGTGTGATGTCATTGAGAACTAGTTTTGTAGAAAACGCTTGTTGACTGTAAACAAGTTTAATTAAAACGATTTAAAACCATAATGGTAGCGAAAAAGTTATAAACCGTCAAACGTATGGGACAATGACATAGAATTAATTATTTTACTAGTTATTTTAGGTGTAGTGTTAAATACAAAGCATAAAACTTTTTCTTATCAAATTTAATCTTTTTTGTGAAATTTTATACATTTCCTAAAGTCTATAGCATATAAATTAAAAATGAATAAATAATTATGTGCTTACCTGGCATCCAGTCGATACGTCATCATGGTAGAACGTTGTGTCACTATCGCGGCATGTATAGCCGTAGCATGTCACAAATATAGCGCTAAAAACGCTACCGTAAATGGCAAATCTCCATCTGAAAATATAAGCAGTTAAAATAAGGATACACTAGCAGTTATGTTTAAATATAATTTAAAATCATTTAACTAAACAAAACTTTACTTTTAAAGGGATAGTCAGTATAACAGACCGAATGCACTATATTTTGAAGTTTTAAATCTGTGAAAGTATCGCTTTGTTATGCATTAGTTACAGGTAGGACATAGAAAATAATAAAATAAATGTTTAAAGATTAATAATTGCTGGTTAATTATTAATTGACATACTATAAAAATGGTGTCGCCATCTGCCAATAATGTCATGTTAAAACTTTGAAAAAAATTACAAAACAATAAGAAGATTTTTTAAACAATTAATTTCAGTTATTACGATTTTCCTGCATGATGAAAAAATGTTACAAAGAAAGTTTTTCCCAGGTAGCAAAATTACGGTTAAATAACTGTTAAGATTTATTTACCTTAATATATTTGAAAAAGTTTAATAAAGGTCAGGTTAAAGTACCGCAAATACAAAATTAAAAGATGTTCTAAAAGTTAAATATTGGTATGGTTTTAAAAAATGCAAATATCGAACGACATCGTGCGCTAACGCAATCCCAAATTAAAAATCTCAAGATAAATTGAGCAAGTGTGTCGCAGTGTACTCGGGGACCCACATGATTAAGTGGATTTTCAATTTATTATTTTTAAGCCCAAATCCACCATGGCTGAGATTTGAACCTATTGAAGTTTGGAAAAGTTAAAAAAAAATAGCTAAATAAATATAAATATATAAATTTTAATTCAAAATGCTGAAACATTTTAGACATTTTAAATTGTAAGTAAAACATGGTTTCAAAAATAAAATGTACTCAATTTAACAAAATGCATTTTTTTAATTTTTAATGAATATTTGACTCTTTAGAATATTCTTGTTTTAATATATATAAAAGATAAATATGCATTTATTTTAAGTTTTTATTTTACAACCTGATATAAATTTAAAAAAACAAATCGAAAATATAAAAATAATACACAAATGGCGATACTTTCGGAAGATATGAATTAATAGAATCTAGTCTATAACTATTTTAAGGGGATCCGGTACCAAATTTTCTAACTTTTTTATTCATGCATGGATTTATCCCAATATTTTAAAACTGATAGAATACATATTTAACATGCTTCTCCAATGTATTTATTTTTAAAATTAAACAAATATTTTTTTTAAAAAATTAAAAACCAATAAAAATTTGAAGAAATTGATGTTTACAATTTTTGATATGTCACTAAATAATATGATTATTATTAAGGTAAGCACTTTATGTGATACAAAATAGTATCTATAAAAGATTATCTTCACAGAATTTTGATAAATTAAATACAAAAATTAAAAAAAAAATATCAAAGTTAAAATTTTCATTTTTTTTTGTATTTTTTTACGTAGTTGTTAGGATAAAAAATTAAATTTTCCAAACAAATACCGTTTTTTAAATTCTGTGAAGACAAAATATTTATAATAATATGTAGTATATAATGTATAAATTCCTAAGGTCTACAATGAATGGTTCGTAAGATATATCAATTTGAAGTTAGGATATCCTTGAAAATAAGAACAGCTTCAAAAAGGCGTTTAAAGTTTTGAAACTGCACATTGTGTTGATTTAACTAGATTTAGTATTACCAGTATTTAACATGGTTCTATTCGTCGTAGAGAAAAAACAAAGGCACCATTGTTTTCAGAAAAGTTTGAACTATTTTTTAAAATATTAAAAGAAAAATTGTATTTTTTCCAAAAATTCGGCACTGGACCCCCTTAACACTCATGAAATTAAAGTAGCATAAATTTACATTAACACTTAAAATAATAAGATTATGTATTTCAAGTTATCACACTAAGACCTTCATTAATTTATAGAATTGACTAGCCACATTCTTACAAAAATTAAAACTCAATGCATATGATTTGAGAACTCATTAAAATGTTAAAAAGTATAGCCAATCCATTGAATTAGCGATCTATCAGCATTCCGAATCCCACAACAGGATTTATAAATTATGAAATAATAGTTCATTTTCATTAAAATGTAATACTGCAATAACAAAATATAAATAATTTCTACATTTATTCTGTTCACTATAGTTACTTTACCTACAAAGCAAAGTAAAAAAATATGTAATTAAAAAAATGTTGAAAACCGTTTTTCAAATAAAAGAATCTGTAAATAAAGTATCCTTATAATATGAATGTTTCCTTAAATTTGAATAATTTATGAATATTAATGCGATAAAAAACAAATTTAAACAATTTACTTACATTATATATAAATGCTCCTCACTAAAGATGTTTTCTGTTCACCTAAAAAGTTAACAGTGTGTAAAAAATATTAGTCCTTTATACTTTTGCTGACAATGACACTATCGAAAACATGGGTCACTCAGAATTTACTAGATAACGTGAACTTTGGACATTTCCTATCTTTTCTGGAAGTCAACTGACCAGTGCTTCATGACAAACACGTAGAACAGTAAATGCGATAAAGGGTAAGAAAGATAAAGGGTAAAAATGAAAAAAAAGGATGTAAAAAAATGTGGGGGGTTATGATTATTTGCAAGTACTAAATACGTGGGTGGTTTACAAATTTGAATTTAATATTTTAAAGAACATGTCCTCTAAATGAACGTTAAAGATTAGGTATATATATCAAATGCATGGGATCAAACAAAAAATATTTATTATGTACATTTGGATGATATCTTTAAATAGGGGCTTGATTATGACTGTTGTTAGTTTCAGCTTAATTGAAATTAGTTATATATGACTCATTATTATTGCTAGCTATACGTCTTCACGTATAGCTAGTAACACTCAATAAGTAAGAAAGATTCATTGTTTCTTACTAATTTTAAAATATTTTTTTTAAACAATTGCCATATTTAAGTGAATTAAAAATCATTTTTAAGTCCCTTTTTACTTAACTTTGTATGATGTTCCTCGGATTTTTTCAAATTAATGTATTATGCATACGTACCACATTTTAGCAACCACATTTCCGAGTTTTTGATTAAAAAATCGTATATCATATCCGACCATCCAATTTTGTTTCTTTTTTGTTTGATTGAGTATATCAATTCATATTCTTGTTAATCACGAGGAAATTACGCTGTTTTGGTATCAAGGTTTATAGAACTCTGGGTTTAGAATTTTGGTATCTAATTTTAAATATTAATTCATTTTTTGTAACACCTCTACTTTTTCAGATAGTCATGTTTTTCGCAGCTCGGTCGGAAAACAAAATTATTTCTGAAGATTTTTTTAAAAATATATTTTAAGTAGTTTGTAATGCTGCACACGAATACGATTTCCGTGTTTCTATTTTTCCAACTATTCTGTCACAATACCCCTTTTTTTGTCGAAAAAAAGTTACACAGCTTCCCATTTTCAGATAAGAGACATATTAGGACAAAACCGTTAGAGGTAAAGCAAATCGAAAATAAGTTTATCGTTCAGAAAAAAAAAACTACACGAGAAACACTGTTTGCATTTAAAAAGCGTTCGAACCTAATTTTTTAATATTTTTTTTTATTTAAAACATTTATTTGACATAGCAAACATGAATGCATTAAAAAGTAGAGATGTTAAATAAAAGTTTCATATTTAGATTGAGCGAAGCAATTATCGAATTTCCAAAAAAAATAAACTCTAATAACTCACAAAGCTAATAATTTATCAAATGAGTTTTTACACCATAACAGATAAAATAAATGAACTAAAGCTCATATAAAAAAAGGGGTCCCATCCAAATGGCATATATCTATTATCTACTTTATCACATAGAAGGGTTTCTTGTTTAATTTCCTTTTTTCATTCCATCTAATAGAAATATAACCAAGAACTATATTAATTTTGTTTCTATAGTTTCGCAAGAGCTATCGCAAAAGTTGTATTAGGAATTGTACTCGTGGGAATATTAGTAGATTGATGAGTGAAGACAATATCTTTATCAGTAAATATATGGCTTTTATCTTATAAAAAAATAATCGTACTATTATCGGTGATATATGAAGGTATTTATTAAATTGATTTGTTTTAAACTGTAATTACCGTTAAATTGAATTGTTAGTGTACTCTTATCTGATGTATAATAATTTTGTAAACATCAGAATGGAAACTAGGAAGAGGAAAATTATATATCTTGCTTATTTCAAAAAGTTTATTTCCCATTTTGTTTACAAACCTGAGAAACTTTTTAGAATAGCTGTTATATTAATAATATATTTAATCCTTATACATGAACACATTCGATTCAATGCTTTTACAAGTACAGATTAGATGGTTGGTTGGTTGACATATATATTCAGGTTTGTGTGCTTGGTCAGAGACCCGCTTATAAACCTTCGTCAAGTAAGACAGACGCAACACACACAAGTAAGTGGATCCATCTAATTTTTAGTGACAGAGGCCAACTAGAGGATCCCCAGAATTGGCTTGTCACCCCCAGAGGTATTGATTTGGTATGGGAAATTGGATGACTTTGTGACCACGACGGATTTAACGTGCACCAATCACCATTAGTGTACACGGGGGTCTTCTTCGGGGTCTTAGGGATGCCAGTCCAAGACCTTACCAACCAGGCTATCCCGGCCCCAACAGATTAGATTTAATACCTTATTGTAAAGCCAAACAGTGAATGTGTGATGCAAAAATGTTAGTACCATGTACTTAAGACTGTGGAATTGAATATAGCTTGTAATATGAAAGCTCGTAACAGTTTCCAATCCATTGCAAGCGATATAATTAGCCTTGACTAGAAATATCATTCAGTAATAGGCCTCTCAACTAAAGAAAAAATTTAAAGCATTACATTGGATAGCACATTTTTACATTTAAAAAAATGGAATACGTTTTACAGTTTTTGAAAATAAATCAGTGACTAAACTCTAAAGCAAACTAACAAAAACCATTTCGTTGCATGACAGTTCATTCATGTAAAAAAAAAATACTAAAACTTTGATATTAAAATAATGTGCGATAAATAATAATTTCGGAATGACAATGGTCTTTTCCATGCATATACCAAAAAAGTAGAAATGTTCTTTAAATGTTTTGTAAGTAATCCAGTCTCCAGTGTGAAAGAAGATAGACATGGCTCAGAGTGCCATCTATCGACAAACAATGGAACAAAGTAGTTCTATATTTTTTGGAAGTGATAGATATATTAGCTAATTATCGTCTCTAATTTATTAAAAAAAATACTCCACAGTGATATTTAAAATTTTTTTAATAACTTAAAGATAGACTTGTAGGGGGATATTAATTCTTTTCCCAGTCTAATGCGTTAAAGCAAAAAATAATGTTTATCGCAGTTTTCACGTATGACCATAGTCTAAAAACAGAAAGCACATAAAAACTTGATCGGACCAAATAGTTTTGATTATAATACAATCAAACTAAAAAAAATATTAAGTACACATTTTAGTGAAAGGCTAAACGTATTTTTACCTAATTTGAATATTTACAAGATCGGTGAGTTGTGACGTTTGATTTAATTTTATTTAATTGGAACGTAAGGTTAGTTGGTAGACATATATATTCAGGTTTGTGTGCTTGGTTAGAGACCCGCTTATAAACCTTCGTCAAGTAAGACAGACACAACAGACAACACACACACATAAGTAGATCCAACTAATTTTTAGAGACAGAGGCCTACTAGAGGATCCCCAGAATTGGCTTGTCACTCCTAGAGGTATTGATTTGGTATGGGAACTTGGAGGACTTTCGCACCCAACAGATTTAACGAGCACGTACTCCGCAAATACTCGACAAACACAAACATCCATGCCTTACCGGAGGCTCCAAAGGCTAGCTCCCTAACCGTTGCGCCGCCGGGTCGGCAGGAACGAAAGGTAATTTAGGTAATTTATTAATTTCCGGGTGTCTATTTCTAGCCTTCTTTAGGAGTTTTAACGGGGCCAATTACGCCTCGTAATTTAGGACCCTGGCCAAGTGACGAGGTAGACACCTGAGTGGGCATCCAACGAAACTTCGAGCGACATCGTACGCTAACGTCGGTTTGACTTTCGACTATGCATATTTAACGAGAACGTATATCTCGGTGTACTCGGGAACTACACTTTATTTTTTAGAGTTATTTTTCTTACAGTACGAATACGTCTATAGTATGGCTAGGACAAGGACATAACCAAGAATCTCCTCGATGAGAGGCTGATCGATTATCACTATTTGCTACTGAGGAGCCCCGGCTGTATTTCCTAGCCTTTGAAAAAAAATTGCCACAGTCATTCACGCCTCAAAATTTAGAAAAGCAATCGAAGGGACATGGTTGACAAATGATCCAGCAAGCAACACAATTTTGAGCATTATCGTACTCTTACGCATTCTGATTATTGACGCAAAAGTTATAAGCTAGCCTTAAACATACGGCAGGGGGTGTTGTTTTGGTATGGGAACTTGGAGGACTTTGTGACCACGACGGAATTTAACGTGCACCAGTCACCATTAGCGTACACTGGGGTCTTCGGAAGGCAGCGGGGCTCGAACTCGCAACCTCAGGGATGCCAGTCTGACCAGCTATCCCGGCCTCATGAATGAAATATTTTAGGTAATTTAATTGTTTCCGGCAGTTTATTTCTAGCCTCCTTTAGGAGGTTTAATAAGCCCATTACGCCTCTTGATTTAGAACTGCGGATCCAGTGGAACTTCGAGCGACATCGTACGCTAACGATGTCAGGACTTAAGGCTCCACATAATTAACGAGCAAAACAAATCTTGAAGATCTTAATAATTTAAATGGCTAATCTGGATTCTAGTCAGATAGACCCTCCCAAACTCATTTCAATCAGTGATAACACTTTTTTCGATTATATGAACTCGTATTCTAATTGTATTATCTTTCACATGACCCTCTCAAACTCATTTCAATCAGTGATAACACTTTTTTCGATTATCTGAACTTATCGTATTCTAATTGTATTATCTTTCACATGAACAGACAAAGTCTAAGATCTAATTTTGACTTGTTTATTACTTTATTTAAACCTTATTTACCCAGACTAGATTTTATAATTTTTTCGGTAACCTAGACAACAGAAGCTGAATCAAGTTTTTATAAATTAGACGGTTTTCAGTCTTATTGTAATTGTAGATCTTACAACAGATCCGGAGGTATAATTTTGTATTCAAAAAATCAGCTAACCATAGAAAAACTTGATATTTGTATGCAATCTGCCGAGATCGTTGTTGTTCATGTGTTGGATCTTGCTATTTGTATTATTTCAATTTATAGATCTCATTCATTTACAGTTGAATATTTCAAAAACGAGTTGCAATCTGTTTTGAATTCAATCAAAAACAAAAATATTTTAATTATTGGTGACTTAAACATAAATATTCTCGACTCTCAAAACAAACATGTAAATGATTATTTAGATTTAATGTGTCAAAATGGTTTTCTGTCATTATTTTCTGAAATAAGTCGTAGCGCTTCTGGCACATGTGTTGATCATATTTTCTTTCGGGACTTTAACAACACTATTACTTCTACTGCCCGTCTAGACTTAAATATTACGGATCATTATCCTATTATTTTCAAAGTTAACGTTAAAACTTCAGAGACTCCTTTGACTCCTACTTTATACTGTTTCAGAAAAAACTACGAAAAAATAGATGATTATCTTCAAAATAATTCTTTTAATGCTTTAAGCAATGATTCCTTGAATGATTTCTTTATCTTTTATAATAAGCTTACTGCAATCGTAAACAATTATACATCTAAACATAGAATTAAAAAAAGTAAAAGTAAAGTAAAAGCTAAAAATCATTGGATTACAGTCGAAATTTTACGCATAATTGAATCTAAAAGAAATCTTTTTATTAAGCTTCGCAAGTACCCTGGTGACCAATTTTATAGACTTGCTTGCAAATCCACTATCTCCTTTCTTAAAACAAAAATCAGATCAGAAAAAGGGAAATACTTCCTAAATTGTTTCAACAAATGCCAAACATCTCATGACAAATGGAAATTTATTAATCATATTACTAAAACAACTATCAAGCCAGTTCTACCTGTTTCTTTGAACTCTGACATGCAACTGGCCACTTCAATAAACAATCACTTTGCTTTAAGTTCAGTAACTGATTATAATAAGTTTAACTTTCTTAGTTATATTACTCACAATCCAAATTCCTTTGTCTTTTTCGACTTTACAGAGAACGAACTTATGAAATATGTGTCGGGCCTGAGTAACAATAAGAGTAGTGGGCTGGACAAAATCGATGTTTCTATTTTGAAAATTTTACTTAAATACCATCCTAATTATGTTACAAATCTTATCAATAACCTAATTAAAAATGGTATTTTTCCAGATTTTTTAAAAACTGCTGTCGTTACTCCAATCTACAAAAAAGGTGATAAAAACTGTTTGTCCAACTATAGACCAATTTCAGTTCTTACCTCTCTTTCCCTTTTAATTGAATATTGCCTAAAAATTAGGTTGCTTAATTACTTTGAAAGCCAGAATTTTTTCTCATCTAAACAATTTGGTTTTTTACCACGCCGCAATACAGAACTTGCACTTATTAACTTCTCTAAATTTATTTATAACAGTATTGACCAAAATCATATCACAGTTGCCGTTTTTATTGACATTTCCAAAGCTTTCGATTCTGTGAATCACAACATCCTTTTGGATAAATTGTACTCTTATGGTATTCGTGGCCCGATCCATGATTTTCTGGGTTCGTATTTGAGAAACCGAAGTCAATTAGTTAAAATAAATAATACTCTTAGTCCTATTTCCTTTCTCACCAAAGGTGTTCCTCAGGGCTCCTTACTTGGTCCACTTTTATTTCTAGTTTATGTTAACGATTTATTAGCTTTAGATCTATCTGGTGAGATTATTTGTTTTGCAGACGATACCACTCTTCTATACTCCGGTAATAATCAAGATGATCTTAATAGTTTAATCCAAGAAGACCTTATCAAACTTAAATCTTGGTTTGATTCTAATGACTTACATATTAATGCGAACAAAACAAAATACATAAATTTTAACCTAATTAAAAAAGAAAACCAATTTCGACTAATTTATCATAAATATAACTGCAACGATAACCTCTCCGGTGTTTGTCAAGAATTGGAATGTGTAGACACAATTAAGTACCTTGGACTTCACATAGATTCAAATCCTAAATGGAAATCTCATATCAATTCTATCTCTAACAGTATGCGGTTTTTTCTTTATAAATTTTATCATTTAAAGCATCTAGTTAATCAAAAATTTCTTAAGCAGCTCTACTATGCATGGGTTTGTAGAGGTGAACTAACTAGTCCAAGTAAATAAAACTATTTATGTAAACAAACTTTTATTTACCTAACAAAACAAACTTAAAAGTAGTAATACATCTATACGATCACGCTTAGTGCGCTGAAAAACAGTACCGAGGTCTGCCCTCAGACAAGGGCAGCACTCGTCTTATATTGATCTAGAAATTTACATATATTAGAAAGTTACATTTCTTCAGTTTCTTATTTACAATTTGCTTGGTGGTAACTTGTGAACTTGGGTTAACACTACACAACTTTTAATGCAGCTAATTTTTCGGGAGACAAACGTCTACTTTTAGAGAAAACAGGAGGTCCTTTAGTAACAATGCAATGTGTGACCTTATGATATTTCGGAACTTTATTAATAAATGGTTTAGTGATGTCAGGAAATGTTTTAAGTAATTCAGAGTAAGGCATATCCTCTGCTATAGTGTTTAATCCAAGGAAAGGTGTACACGCAACTGATCCCACAATACTGAGAGAAGTTACGTTATCAATTAAACGACGGTTGTGTACGTCCACTAAAAGTTCAAATCTTTCCAAAAAATCCGCTCCTAAAATAGGATTTTGAACATCAGCGACAATAAAGTTCCAAGTAAAGTCTCTGCGAAGATTTAAATTGAGTGTTAGCCTAATTGTACCATAAGTAGCTATTTGTGTATTATTTACAGCGAAAAGAGAGAAATCTTTTTTAGAAAAACCTTGCGTAAACCTTTTGGGATAAACTGACACACATGCGCCGCTATCCACTAAAAATTGTTTACCTGAATACTTATCGTATACGAAAAGACGACTCATGCGTCGGCTATCATCAGTAGTCGCCATCACTGATGAGCCGGGTCGTTTCCCTGACCATTTAAGTTTCTCCTAAAACTACAGGGTTTATTGCAATTCATTGCTTTGTCACCGAAGCGGAAATGATACCAACAGATTGGATGTCGACTGACCATGGCTGGAGATCGTTGTCGGGAGTTTGACCTACGTTGTCCTCGGTTAGAATAATTTCCACGAAACCTATTTCTAGAAAGTCTTTCAACGCTTCCTTGAATGGTTTTAATTTGCTTTTGTAACGATTCAATTACATTATAAGGGTTAATTTGAACTTCGGAAACGACTGGAGACATGCCGGAAACTTCTGTGATCTTGTCTGCAATTGCCGACAAAGCGTCCAAATCACCGGTGCTAACCGACAGAATCTGCTGACAAGATAACGGCAAGCGTTGCATCCATAGTTGAGTTAAAACTTCGTCACTTAACCTATCGGAGGAGAGATCTCGCATTTCCCTAAGCAATTGCGAAGGTTTTTTATCCCCCAACTGTAACTCTTGCAACAAGCTCCGAAGCCTAGAGGTTTCACTTTGTGAAAAATGCTTGATAATACGTTCTTTAAACTGTTTGTATTTATCTATTACAGGCGGTTTCTTAACTAGATCGCTTACGTAAGTCAAAATTTCAGTGTCAATCGCTGCTACCACAGAGTGAAACTTCGTGTCTTCCGAAGTAATATGCGCTGTAAAAAATTGCGATTCCAACTGAAAAAACCACAACTCAGCATTGGCTTTCCAGAAGGGCGGTGCCCGAAAGGACACACGAGCCAGTTCTGGAGGGTTAATATTACCATCGTTGACCTTCTGATCGTCATCATCCGTTAAGGACATGTTTTAAAATTCTAAACACTGAATATGAAATTGCAAAAAGTCTGGTCTCGTGTCAAAAAATCTCAATTCCCACTTACCGATAGTTGCGGAGAAGAGGAGCACACCACGAGACGATTCATTTCTGCATACCGATGAACGGACTGTTGACGTAAACACACGCGGGTACTGGAACACACACTGGTGCACTAGATGCAAGACGCCAAACTCTTGGTTAAAAAAAACGACGAACTCGATGAAACACACGTCCTGATGGTCACCACTGTAGAGGTGAACTAACTGGTCCAAGTAAATAAAACTATTTATGTAAACAAACTTTTATTTACCTAACAAAACAAACTTAAAAGTAGTAATACATCTATACGATCACGCTTAGTGCGCTGAAAAACAGTACCGAGGTCTGCCCTCAGACAAGGGCAGCACTCGTCTTATATTGATCTAGAAATTTACATATATTAGAAAGTTACATTTCTTCAGTTTCTTATTTACAATTTGCTTGGTGGTAACTTGTGAACTTGGGTTAACACTACACAACTCGGCACTCCACTTGGCAAGTTGTGTTAGAGCCACAGGTTCATCCCAGAATCTACTACGGATTGTCTATTTGGGGTGGGGACTACGAATCAAATATATCCATAGTCAAAAATCTCCAAAATAAATTTATTAAATTAATTATTAATTATAATAATCGCAGTATTACATTCCAAGATTACAAATTACTAGACATACTTCCAGTTCATCATCTACACTTTTATAAAAATAGCTACAATCTCTTCTTAAATCCCAATTTATGTGATAAAAGAGAAATAGTCAATCCTAGACGACCAAACGTTATTTTCAATATACCCAGAGCCAACAGGGAGATTTTTCACAAAAGTTTTTTTTATTTAGCTCCTTAACAATACAATAATCTCCCTGTTGATCTGCAAATTATACCAAATGTCATCGTTTTAAAAAAAAAAAGCTAAAAAATTATATGTTTTCAGTTGATAATTTAATTTGATTCAATTTAATTCAATTTTGGGTTCTCTATTGTTTATTTTTAAATAGCACCGACGACTTTGCCAAATTTCATTGTCATATCTACCCTGTATTGTTTTATAAAAAGTCTTGAATTTCTTTTCACTCGTATGGGATTCTAAATCCCCAGAGTGTTTATTTTGTACTTATTGTTTTCTTGATAATAAAAAAAAAATAATAATAATGTCTGTCCCAGTATACTCAGGGATTTTAGGTGGATTTTGGCTGCATATTTCCGTCAATAGGAAAGCAATGACTGATAGCGTGTCTTTACCAACTTAGCTACCAAGCAGTGAATAAACTGTTTCAATGTTGATATTGATAAAGCCTAAACTAGTAAATTCATTCTCCGTGCTGTGAAGCCTCAACCTACTGACCCACTCAGGCCCACATCACCCGCAGTTCCATAGAATCGTGGTGTGACACATCTGACCTTATTGCACGTAAAATATCATCATGGTCGAATGACCTAACATCTTCACTTCATGTTACTTTACGTGTCAGTTTACAAGTCCTATCTCAGTACCATGGTTAAAGGCTCAAAATTAATTGGTATTATTCCTGGTCTCTACATTCGTACTCTTCGTGCAATTCCCTAAACTTTCAAGTGTCGACAGATTAATATTTTGTTAATTGTCACACAACAATAAAGGCTGATATTTTTTTTCAACTCCTCTGGTTGGTTGGTATACATATATATTCAGGTTTGTGTGCTTGGTCAGAGACCCGCTTATAAACCTTCGTCAAATAAGACCGACTCAACACACACAAATAGCAGCAAACTCGCTCTCAATAGAGGTCAGCACTACCGCTCGTAAGTGGATCCCTCTAATTTTTAGAGAAAGAGGCCATCTAGAGGATCCCCAGAATTGACTTGTCACCCCCAGAGGTATTGATTTGGTATGGGAACTTAGAGGATTTTGTGACCACGACGGACCTTAGGGATACCAGTCCAAGACCTTACCAACCAGGCTATCCCAGCTCCTCCAACTCTTATGTGACTACTTTAAATCCAACGTTTAAAAGTATTCCAACGCTTAGTGAAATTATGACGAGGACAGCATTTACCAAGATTTAATTACAAGTTGGGAAAATTTGCCAAGTCCATTATCTTTGGTTTGGTTGAGACATTTCGGGCTACGCCTATTTCTAGCTTTCACTAGTAGCTTCAACAGCCAACTACTTTAATTTTAATATCCATAAAAGCAAACGCCTTATTTATATTTCTGTTATGAACGTCATTAGCAAAGGTAGACAGATTTGATATAAAATGCTATTAACAGCGTAGGAACAGCTTATTCGGTATTAAGAGATTCACAATTTAAAGTGGAACTAAAGAGTTTGAAATTTCTTGCTGGTAAATATAGTTTCATTGGGACTATAATCATTAACAAGTTTTCATTTTGAAGTTTTGTTTTGTGTATGAAGTTCTAAGAACCATAGAATAACAAATTTATTTTTTCACCTTGAAACTACTAACCGGGGTAAATATTAGCCTGCATATTACTACTGAAAGTATAAATTTAAAAGCTTAAATTAATGAAAGTTTGTTTTTTCATGCCAAAGACAAATTTTAGGAACAAATTTAATTTTATGAAAGTTTATTATATTCTATAATGTCACTTGTCAGCTTAGAAATGGTGTTCTAATTTTACCCGGGGTAAATATTCTTTTCCCGCTGCGAGTTTTTCTAGGGTAAGGGCGTTTAAGATAAATACAAACATTTAACTGGAAAAAAATGCTCCAATTTGTTTTTTAAACTTAGTGAAAAATATGTAGGTTATAAATGCTATTTTTATTGAATTTTTTTTATAATGACTGATATTTAGAATGATGTTAAATTAATTGAAAACTTGCATTATTACAAAATTTAATCTATGTGAACAGTTAAGCGTAAACCTATCGAAGTTTGGGACACAATCTTGACATATCGGTTGTTTGGTTTAAAATACTTGTAGAGAGTTCTCATACTAATTCTAGTTCCGTCACGTTTCTTTTAAGAAATTAACAAATAAGGCTCTGACTAATTGCCCAATTTATATAGCTACTGCAGTTGGATACTAAACTCTACTGCAAAATATTGAAAGTGCAGTCACAATAAATATTCAATTAATTCAATGTTACTTGTCAATTTTCAAAAGTGATCAGGTTTCTGAATATTAATTATTACTTTTTAGGCTATCCAAAGTTGCTGTTAAGTTGAATTGAGTAGTTTATAATGAAATTAATTACTGCAATATTTGTAGTAGCAACTCTTGTGCTCATAAAACAATGTCAAAGTAAGTATTAGTATACTTCCTTTAATGACTATAATAGCTTTATAATGGAATAACTAGGTAAGATAAAATTTAAACTGCCTAAAAATGATATTTAAACTGATTTCTATTACAGCAACTGTTTAAAATGTGTTAACCTCATTGGTTAATAATAATATCTTAATTATAGCTAAGTATATATTTTTAAATTTTGGTTCTTTTAATTTGCCTTTGCTGTATTTTGTTAAGTTGAATTGTTAAAATAAGAAACAAATGTATTATCGTTGTAGTAATCAAAGGCATCAAAAAAATCTTAAGCACTTTGTTTACAGTATCCGTTAAAAATTAAACTATTAAATTAATGGTAGCTTTATACAAAATATAGTAGTTAAAAATTACTAAATTTGTTCGATTACTAATATTCAATATTTTTTAGGCACCAAAGAAAAAACAAGCGGGTTCTATTGTCCCAAATCTGGTGAAACAAACTTAATGACTACAACTGTGTCTGGTTGTAAAGTAGGTATTTCTTTGGGTTAAATGCATAACTTAATTTTAAAATTTTAGTCATTTAATTAAATAGTTAAAAACTGTCGGTTACTTAAACATGCATGAGTATTTTCTTATTTTTAGTCTTATCTTTTAAACTTTCTCATTGTCTTCGCTTTTCGTCTACGATATTTCGTTATTTTTTGCAAGATTCAAGTTTTAATCATCAAATACGCAGATTGAAATTATAAAGATTAAATATAAGACTTGGTTTTTTATGAACGTATGTGGTTAATTAATAAATTAGTAGGCTAACTATATTAAACGTGTATTGGACTTTTAAAAGAATTCTTGGTAATTTATTTAAGTTTATGCGAATTTAATTGGTAATTTATTAAGCTGTGCATTAGTACATTTTCACCAATACGACATTAAATTATACTTTTACTTTTATTTTATCAATCTGAAACTTAAATTGAATCATTTCTAATTAAAATTATCTTTTGAAGGTGCATTATACTTGCGTGAATGGGTCAGTATCGAAAATCTTTCAGTGCTCAGAATCTCAGCCATTGGAAGGAACAACCCATGCTTGTGAAGAGAACCCTCAATGTCTAAGAATAAATATCCTTCAAGAATTAAAAAACCTTCCGATGATCGTAGAGAAACTCGAAAGTTTAAAAGCTGAACCGGAAATTGAAAGTAGTGAATCAGCTGTTAACTCTTCCATGGACACAGTTGTGCGTTTCTTCAAGTGTCTAGCTAACGTAGACAATATCGATGACCTGTCTAAGACTTGTATAGATTCGACATTATTTCAGAACAAAGCATTTTTGAACATTGAATTACCCATCAAAGGTTCCAAAGTTTATTCAAAATTATTTAACCCATCCATTAATTTAGAAGATGGAGAAAATAAAATTCTGAAGATATCTCTCGGTAAGGTCTTGAAGGCATTTGTTACTTATTTAGCTTCCGATTGCGAGATGGTATGCAAAAACGAACCTAAACTAGATAAACATCTCCCACAAACTGCTGAGGACCAATTTTATACGACGGACTCCAGTCACACTTCTGGAGATGCATATGAAAAAGCTGAAAATCCAAACCGTGTCAGAAGGTCTCAACCAACAAATACGTTCGGTTTGCTGAACATTCTAATGAATCCAAGAAGGTATATTCAGTCCCAAGTCTCAACGGTTGAGCCTTCAGCTACTACACCAGTTCTTGAAGTCAAGTCCAAAATGGAGGACAACGGCACTCTGATGTCAAATGTTATCGTTCCAATCGTAAAGGACATTGTCAGTGACGAAGACGCTTTGAAGAATCTCACCAACTGTTTTAGAGCTGCTTTTGAAGCTTTCGTTCCGCTAGCCACCGAAATTCTGAAGGCCTCCAACGAGTCATTTAGTTCCGACCAGAAACCAATTTTGAAGATTCCACGTGCCATGGTGGAAACCACAGTCGGGAAGATTTATGACGATGCTTATCCTTTCCTAAGGTCTTTCTTGTCTGTCAAGTTGCCATACATTTTGAGACTGCTTTCCGAAAATACGAAATTAATATTCCGATCTTGGGAAGAAATGGAATCGCGATTAGAACCAAACTTGAAGGAATTGAGAAGCAAGGGTAATGAGCTGTTTTGGAAATACTATGGAATGTACAGAACCTCTGATTCAGGATTCGTCCATACTTATTCCTTGATTGAGATTCAGCAAGATTTGGAGTCTTTGTATTCCCTGTTACCTGAAGTATCAAAAGAACTTGTTCTTAAAAATTGGTCTGTTTTTCAAGATATTACTGGAATAACTACCGGAAATGTTGCCAACTTGCTTTTAGATGTTCCAGGGATTTTCGAAGCTATTGATTTAATTCCATACGATCAATTATTGTATTTCTTCATGTTGCTTATTTAAACTTCAAGCTACTTTTAAGTGTTTCATAACTAATTTTTTAACTTTTATAAGTTATTGAATAAATGTTTGTTTTATGACTATTCCTTGTATTTTATATAAAAAGGCGTACTAGCAATTCACTTTTCAATTCGTAATTTAATATTAAAGTTTAAATTCCACACTATTATTTTAAAAATATAAGGCCATTATTCTTTCAAAAACAAGAACACATAAGTGATAAAGTTTACATGGTAATCTTAAGTTTTGCACAATTTAATTGAGTATTAAATATGTAATGCACTACATCAGTGTCCGATATAATTCGACAAATCAAGAGTAATTTTCTTTTGGTTGAGACGAGACTACCAAGTAGGATATCTCCTTTTAGCCATTCTGTAAACGAATCTGAAAAAGGCAATCCAGGCAATAAATATCAGTGTACACGGGGCAAGTGGATGTATTTCTGTTATGGTTCATAGTCCTGACGCGTAGCCCGAGTAAAATTAGTTCGCGTTAAATATGCGCAAGTCCCGAATCTGCGTACGATGTATCTGCTAAAAGTTACGTTAAGTGCCTACTATGGTGTTGGCTCGTCATTTTATTGTAGTTCTAAATAGTTCAGAAATCATTCAACCTAACCCTGACGAGTAGGCGTGATAAGGTTGTGTAAGGCATCATGCCACTGAGGATACCTTTCGGGGTTCTGTCCTCGCCTTAGACATCCTCTGAACTGATCGTCGTATATTTCTAGTGTGACGATGGGCTGGGGATAGGGAGCCCTGTCAGTAATACGCTTACTTTGCATGCGAAAGGTTGGTTGGTTGGTTGGTAGACATATATATTCAGGTTTGTGTGCTTGGTCAGCGACCCGCTTATAAACCTTCGTCAAGTAAGACAGACACAACAGACAACACACACACACATAAGTGGATCCATCTAATTTTTAGAGACAGAGGCCAACTAGAGGATCCCCAGAATTGGCTTGTCACCCCCAGAGGTATTGATTTGGTATGGGAACTTGGAGGACTTTCGGACCCAACAGATTTAACGAGCACGTACTCCGCATATACTCGGTAGGTCTTCAGTGGTACCGAGACTCGATCGCAGGACCTTCCGATCCCGAGACCGAGACGCTGACCACTAGGCTCACTACGGCCCCATGCGAAAGGTCTCAAGTTAGGGCAATTGCTTTGTCAAAATAACTGCCGATATTTAAAGGATATATGCAGGCGAAAGTCTAACAAATGATACCTCGTAGAGTGATTGCACGGTGAATATGCTTCCTTCACCAATGACCCTCGTGTAGCTCTAGTGCGACGATATTTCAACCTGACCTAACCTGTAAATGAATTGTGTTGGTCAAAAAGAAATCCCGTCATAAATGAGGCGAGTTTATGGGTCTGAGGAACATTAAATCTGTCGTGTTACACCGTTTCGACGCCGCAATTGTATTTCTGTCCTTGCACTATTTATACTTAAAAAGCAATATCGATGTTTAGAATAAAACAAGAGAAATAATTATGTGCTAAACCCGTGTGTCTCATTTTGGTCATCTTTTAGGTTTTCCCATTATTATCAAAGTCTCAGGAATAAACTAATTTACAAACCACCCCCTTATGCAGTATAGTTTATTATTTTCCCTTTGATATATGGACAATAGCTGTTCTAGACAGTAAATGTCGGGAATGTCCATATCTTCCAAAGACCACATTTAGAATCAACCAAACTACATTTGTACAGTCGTAAAAGCATCGCGCAAAAGCAATTAGGGCCTTTGGGGTTGTTATAGCGAGTATAATTTGTCTTGTGAATGAATAAATCAAAGGGATAGTCATTTGTGTTATGAAACTAGTTGTGTATAGTTGACAGTAGATGTAATTGTATTGATAGTTTAGTAGGTTTCTGTATATATTTTACTTTGGAATGTGAGAAGTGATTTAGTTTTGTTTGCATAAACTATTTAATCTAGACTATGCAAAATATATTTTTTTAAAAATAAGTTCAACAGTTTGTTTTAATATTTTTAAGTTATATATTTAAAAAAATTAGAATTCATGTAGCTCTAATGATGAATATATTGCTTGGACCACAAAACCAACATATACTGTAGCTTAAGTTATTTCCTTTAGACATAATATAAACTAAATGACAATATTAATTCATAATATAAAAATCATTAATAAATATAACCCTACTCAAAGGGACTAATTATACATTATTGTGTTGCCAAGTTTTACTCCTAACAATTAGAAAATAATAATATGTTTTTACGTTTTGAAACAGTTTTTCAGTGAGGCATTAGATACTTTTTTTGTTTGCCGATGCAGACACTATTTTACTGTTGATGCATCTGTTACGGAAAATCAATTTACGTGACACATATTTTTATGTCATTTCGATATAAAAAAACGCCCGCTCAATTGGATATTGGACAACGCTGGAACCTAAACAAACAATAGAGGTACGTTACAATAATTTGTGCGAATTGGTAAAACAAGCGTCATATGCAAAGATAGCAAAATCACAAATATTTAAATAAAAATCCAGAGAAAATTTAAACTACAACTCATATCTTACTTTCCGTTTTAAACCGCAACGAATATCCATGATAAAAGCTATTTTTGAACCATGTTACTAAGATACTCTGATGACTGCCTATCATTATCTCCAGGAGTAAAAATTAGCACACAATAAAGTCACCAGTCATCCTCATCATCACTCCCCCTTCCCCCATGTGCAACAGAAAAACATCTAAACGGGGCCAAGATGGCCTCCTAGTGGTTTGGATCACAGACCATTACGCTAGCAGTCGGCACGCTGTAACGGGTGCGGGTTCGATTCCCGCCTGGGCCCTGGGTGTACTTTCTTTCTCTGTGTCAGTACAAATTCTTTCTGTGTCTGTCTTACTTCAGAAAGGTTTATAAGCGGGTCTCTGATCAAGCACACAAGCCGGAATATATATGTACACCCCTACCCCAACATCTAAACTCTATACATCTCTCTATTCTACTTACATTAACTGTGCTATTAAAAATTAAATGTGCTTTCTAGAGTTACACGTAATAGTTGTTTGTTTTATTTGAATTCTAATCGGATACTAACTGTATTTCAAATTTTTGTCTATATAAATTTTATAAAACTTATAACAGTGTGTCTGAGGAACTGGATATATTTTGTATGCATTTTAATGTTTTCAAAGCTAATTGTCGGAGGCTATTCTCTTTGTAATTTTTTTATTTTTGTTGTGGTTTTTTTGTTGTTGTTTTCCATTGTCTTTTATGATGTGCATTGTAATTTGATTTTTTCTGTTATGTGCATTTGAAACAAATAAATAAATAAATAAATAAAATAAACACAAAGGTTCTACATACACAAATGCTGATTAATGCACATAGAAGACTTCAAGGATAAATGTGTGTAAGCAGAAATTTGCGCAAGAATTCTTCAGTTTTCTACTTCCAGAAGGGTTAGGGAACCCAGTCGGTAAGGCACATGCCTTGCAAGCCAAAGGTTCCAGTTTGGGTCGGTTCATTGCCAAAATAGCTGTCGATCTATAAACGGTCTGTACAGCCAAAAGGTCCGACAAATAATTCCCTGTGTATAGGTAATGCACGTTAAATATGTTCTAAAGTCCTGACGCCGTGTATGAAGTTGACCTTAAAATGTTTCGTTGGGAGTTCGTTGGAGTCGTCAGATATCGGCTCATCACTTGACTGTGGTTCTAAATTACGCAGGCCATCAATTTAGCCCTTGCGAGCTCTAGTGCAACGATAATTCAATTCATTCATTGCCACTAGCATGCGAAAGTCTATTAAGACGGCGAATATCTATTATGTCTATCACAATCCAGTGAAACGGGGTTCAAAATATTAAAAACAACACATGCTTAGATATTTTAAGACAAAAATTGTTTATTTACAAACAATTGATTCCAATCCTAATTGCAAACATTCTGTCTACACCAAATACACCTCAAACAAAGAAAATACCACATTTATTCTAGAATAGAATGAATGGGATATTTACCGTGTCCAATGCGCCTATACCATTTATTTAAGATTAGGGAATCCATCCTTTAGACCGAGACCCCTTGACCCAGAGGAGACATTCGTCTTATCAGACACTCATGATTTGTCATGGCTGGAGTGGGATAATCTTCTAATTTACTTTATCAGTGTCGCTTTTCAGGAGGGGTTGTGTGTGAAAACAGAAAGGGCCGAGAAAGTATTAAATCGAGTGGTGATAAAAGGAGTGAATGAAAACATGTTTATAGATAGACTTTAGCCTTCGGTCTTGCAGCTATACCGTCACGTATATCTGCCCAGAAGGGATTGAAATTAAGTTAGAAATATATTTTTATAAATTCTATAATTTATTTGAAAACAGTTATGTATAGAAATATGAAATTTTTTGTGGCATAAATGATAATTGACTGAAATGTAAACATAAGAAATTTAAATTAATTTTATCAATTAAAATTCTTGATATATTTAAATTTTAAATTCTGTATGCGTAGATTTGAAGATTTTTCAATGCTTTATAATTCAAAATTTACTAAAGTTAGTTATAACTTTTTTCTAAAAAAAAATTTATGAAAAAAATAAACAAACTTATAAAATTATATGTTTCTGGGAAAAGTTACAGTAACTAGTCGAGTTTACCTGTTTATAGTTTAAAGGATTTTTAAAAAGTATTATTTTGCTGAAAATTTAATTTAAATCTCGCAAAAAAACAAATTTGCTGATTTACTTACCCCCTTTTGCTGATTTACTTACCAGACGTTTTACTTATTCTAGATATACTGTATTGATATATGTAGACTTTTATTTGAGCTATAAACTGATTCAATGACCATCAATTTTCTGTTCATTTCCTGTATGAAACATTATTTATAGATATATAATAAGAATAGTATTATCAATAGAGGAGATGCGAGTAGTACAAGGAACACCGTGTACTCAGGTTCACGACCCGTAAATTTAAAAATACTTGGTTGGTTGGTTGGTTGGTAGACATATATATTCAGGTTTGTGTGCTTGGTCAGCGACCCGCTTATAAACCTTCGTCAAGTAAGACAGACAACACACACACATAAGTGGATCCATCTAATTTTTAGAGACCGAGGCCAACTAGAGGATCCCCAGAATTGGCTTGTCACCCCCAAAGGTATTGATTTGGTATGGGAACTTAGAGGACTTTCGGACCCAACAGATTTAACGAGCACGTACTCCGCATATACTCGGTAGGTCTTCAGTGGTACCGGGACTCGATCGCAGGACCTTCCGATCCCGAGACTGAGACGCTGACCACTAGGCTCACTACGGCCCAATACTTGGTTTCTGAGCGTTGTTACTAATATGAGTAAATTCTAACTTCAATTGTCTTTATTTAAATTACTTTTAAGTTTTGGATGAGAAGGCGTGTATATTTAAATGTTCAAAAAAGGTACTGGTGGAAAAATTAAAAATTTGTCACTTTTTTTTATTTAAAAAGCTCATTTTAATTATTTTTTTAGTAAACTCTACTAAACAAATACCTTAGCTCATGTGTTTTAAATAATGTACTAATTAAAAATCATTGCCAGCATCGTACATATTATCTTTTTAAATTTCTTAAAGTATTAATATTTTCCCATGCTTATTATTTTAAATATAATGATTTCCTTATTTGGGAATTGACTTGAATATTTAGACAAAATGAAAGTTTGGTCTTTTTCTAAAGAAACACAGAGTTAATGTCAACAATGTTTTATTTATATTTACAAAAAGAACAATAGCAACATAAAAACATGCATAATTTAGACACTGAATTTATTAGTATTTACAATTTTATATTTACATACTCTTATGTGTAAACACATGTTATGAATAACAATTTTACATGCAAAATTTCATTTTTAAATGGATCATGCATCCCATATACATAAACATGCAAACCCATTATTTCTAATTACGTATATATCAATGTCATATTTACAGATCACTGTTTAACAGTGCTTATAAGAGCGAAATATATAAAATCGGTTCTCAGCCAATCTCTGCTAATATTTTCAAGCACCATAGTGAACCAGTATATCGTATTTAAAATGGCACTACAAAGATAAGCACACAGTAAAAAAACACGTTTTTTACAGAAAAAAAAACTGTCAGCTGGTGTCTCGTTCGTCTAATTTACAGTGAAAATATCTCATGTTATACGTACAATTTTGTAATTTCAACGCAAAAGCTGTTTTTAAATAGCAAATTGTAAAGAATAAAAAACAATTATAGATCCCCCGAAAATATATCCATCGGTTATCCTACACTGTTAAAAATATTGTGCTTGGTTTCACCATGATATTGGTTACGAGTAGCTGCAACGGCTGTGAGGTGAAATGTTTCACCTTTTTTTCGGTGTTTGGTTGAACCATATTTCTGGATTTGGAAACAAAAACCTGAGAAATGGTTCGACCGAATACCAAAAATATGGTTTAACGTTTCACCACACAGCCGTTGCAGCTACTAAAAACCATATTTTTGGTGAAACAAAGTGCATAATTTTTAACAGAGTAGTGACAGGCTGACCACAACACTACAGAGTAATAATGAACTGCCGAATCCGGGTTCAAACCACCTACCCTTAGGTCACCAGTCCAACGCGCTGCCAGCTGAGCTATTTTGGAACACAGACTTTCAACAAAATGTTAAATTGATTCGGTAGCTTTTATAAATGTTTGAGTTCCAAAACTAAAGCTCAAAAACACCAAGATTACAAACATCTTGCATTTATTTAGTTTTACTATTTCAATATAAATTGCGCGATTGTGATTGACTATCTGTATTGATTTTAAACGGATTTTTTTTTTTGAATGTTGACCATTTGCTATATTGAGCAATTTATTTGAAAACATGAATCAACAAGTTGCTTAGCTCCATGCCATTTTAATACTAAAATATTTTTAAAAATTTAGTTTCAACGTACCGAATATAAGAAAATGCAAACTAAAATTCAGTATCTAATTATAAAAATCTAAATTACTTCGTATTGAATCCTAACAAAAGCTTTTAATAGTACTGAACTTCAATTAAGCATGTATTAACGACTAGGTCAGTTTATACGTTCATTTTAAGTATAATCTTGTTTAATTTTCCAATGCCATTTAATATAAATGTTCAAATTAATTGAATTATTACTTTGTTTTAAACATGACATTTTTTTAATGTTTATAATTTGCATGTTATACTTCATGTATTTAATCTTAAAAAAATTCAAATTTAAATATAATTATATTACTTTACATAAAAGAAACATATATATGAATCTGTACGAAATAATAAGAAATAAACAAACTATTCTCAAATAAATGCTGAATGAAATTGTTAGCAAAATCATAATTATTAATTTCTCAACTACAGAAAGCTTTATTGAGGCTTTAACACAGCTGAAAAACTGAATCTTTTGCACCACTAAATTGTTTTGTTAACGATATACAACGGAGTTAAACACAAAAGAATATTATCTATGGTCATTAAATTCCTTTAACATGAATAAATACTGTTTATCGAAAAAAATGTGTAATTCAATTGTTTTCTATGACGAATGCCATAATTAATTAGATATAAAGATAATTTACTTAGAATCATCATGATTTTTTCTGTTTGAATGAATTCGCAAACAAATTGTTTTTTAAGGTATTCATTAAAAATATCTACACACCAAATAGCAATGTATCATTAAATTACGTTCAGCAATTCTTAAATGTTATTTATTCAATGAATTGTAAAAATATAATTAATATTTTAATGAAAATGAATGCATTAACTTTGTGTATTGAGTTCTCCTAATTTATTTATGATATCTTATTGTGTTACAAATGTTACTTTAAAAATAAAATTTATCATTACACAATTGCATTGAAATTAATTTTTTGTTAAGAAAAAAAATGTTGTCAGAGATTTTCCCTGTTTAGCGTGTTTACAAAACAATCAGTTATATGTTCACTTGTACAAATTGTGCATAGGCACTCTTCAAAATCATATTTATGGCTGAAAATTATTTATCGAAGCTATTCAAGTTAAAATATTAAAGTATTGTTATTATCAAAACAATTTATAATATAGTTACACTTATGAAAATTTAAAATTTGTAATTATATACTGTGTCACACACGCACAAAATTTTGTTATATTTCATATTGTTATGTTCATTTAGTAACATGTGGATGATTATATAAAAAGCTGCAACTGTGTACATCCAAAATTACGATGTTTACATATATATATGGTATACACGATATTTTCACCCATTAGCAACCCGGGTAAAGTTTATCCCATGGGTTTGTTTTGATACACCAGGCTTTGCTGCACTCTAGGCTTTATAGATAAAATTTTCTTGATCATTTATTTATGGGACACATAAACTTGCATTTTCATAAACCAAAGCATATGATAGTAGTTTTCAAAAATATAAATATTTCCTTTCAATTATCTATTTCATATTCAAACTATCAACCAATTAAATCTTTCCCATTGAAGTAGCAATATGCGAAACTTTTGTTTATAATTATTCCAGTAAATGTATTTTTTCGAATAAAATCTCTTAAAAACTTTTATGATTATTTAAACGTCTAAATTCTAATTACTTGTTCATTTTCAAGAATAAAAAAGAGCTTGTTTGCAATTGACGTTAAATTGAAGTTTTCAAAAATAGACTTTTCGAAACACAAAAAAAGAGACAGAATATGGTCTTGTAATATATTGTATTATGACTAGTTAGAAGTTCCTAACGGAACTAAAACTAGTGGAATTTACTCTTCCATAATCCATAAATTTCTCGTTAATAATAAAACTTCCATAACATTTTTTTAAGAATGGAAAAAAAAAGTTAAACTTAATGCATGATGAAAAAACGTAGTAAATTTAATTCAAGTTGGTGCCCAATGGCTATAGAAGTTCTTTTTTTTCTAAAAACACGTTGCTTAACATATATTTTTTAATTTAAAAGAAACATATTTTCCATATTTAAATACTAAATATCGCAATGAATCTAACTGTCTTTGTTATGAATAACAATGAGCACCATGTGTTTGCTACTCTTTTAAAAAGTCATTGCAGCATATACACGATACTTATTAGTATAAGTAATTATTTTAGTGAAAATATGCATGATATATAAGAACAAACTATGCAATATAATGCAAATACCAACCCTAATAAAAATAAGCTGTTTTAATGGTATCTTTACCAAAAAATATGATGCACTCTGCTCAATAGAAAATGCTTCAAAAACTGCAAAGGAAATTTTAAATAATTTTTGCACCCTTACATGTTGCTTTTCAAAATGCTTTTGTGGTCTCTAAAGAGTTATCTAACTCTGGCACAAACATTTTGGCAAAACTTGTTGAAACCTTTGACATCTTGTTGACGTCAAAATTTTTAAAATTACAACCAGAATTTCAATATTTATTTATGTTGTATTAAAACTAAACCTTTAAGATTAATAAGAGACAAACAAAAAGTTTGTAAATGATAAAAACTAGAGGCAATTCGAAGTTTGGTCAAAAACATAACGCAGAAAAAGTGGCTATTTCAACTTATTTTTTATTGAACACAAAATACAATGAGAATGTCGTGACCTATCTGGGATCCATCAATCATTTTAAAAGGCAGTGCATTAGTATTTCGTCCAAAACCATAAAATATTTTATTTATACTAAATATTCCAAGACATTTTAAAACAGGACAAAAATACAAAAGAAAAATCATCAAATCAGATTTTTATGATTTGTTTTTAAATACCTAATATCAACTGGTGACAAGCGACTAAACATGTCGAAGCGTAACCAATATCTGTGGCATCGAGGTTTTGAATTTCGCGCCGGTCGTTCCTGCAATGCGTATGAATGCAGGAAAAAAAAGCAAACTTTAAGTGAAAATGGTCTTATTTATTTACTTAAAAAAACTAGTATAACTTTTTAATACAATAGAAAAAAATCCTTTATTGTTGTTTTTGATTTTTAACATCATTCTATAGATTATGACAATATTAAAAATGCCTTTTTTAAAAACGAAATGAAAAATGGCAAAAATAAAGAAACTATTAAGTGACTCAGTTTACAAACCATAGTCAGCATTTTCTATTGATTAGTTAAACTCTATAAATAGTATCAACCCTCACCAGATCGAAAATGCCAACCTTTCTTTGGGTTTGACAATACAGACACGTTGTTTTTCAAGAAATGTGGATATTACTTGTAATCGACTCGAATGGTGGCTCGAATAACGTAGACAGAGTCGTGGCATCCTCGGCAGTATAACAATCCGCGTTCAGTAAGGTAATCAGCTTGGTGAACGCAAGGCGGATCGCTATTTGCCTAGAGGGAACTCAATTGGCACTGAATTGCTTTAGGCGGTAAAATAAAGGGCGTTTGACAACTCGCCAAAACTGCGGGTTGCTGTGACTCTGTAAGTGTTAGTTAAAGTCGATATTAAGTGACTCTAACACCCCCCCCCCCCCCCATTAAACGTTTCTGCATCCGCAATCAGACCATATTTGAACCATAGCTTTCTACTTACTAATACCGTCCTAGTTCGAGTAATAACATGGATTTGCCGGCTGTCAGGAAGCAGTGTGGCTGGTAGCGCCATCTATGAGTAGTCGGAAAGAAGCTGAGGCCTACATTCAACTATTTTAGTTGATTGAGCTAATTAATTATCCATTAAAATGGGTGAAAAATCATCAATTATCCATTATAATTAATTAAAATCTATTTTTTTGAAAATAGATTTTAGTATTTTTTTAAAAATCCACACCGGAACAAAAACCTAGATCAAAAACAAAACAAACGAAGCACGTGGTGCGTTACTTTATGAGCTGTGCCATCTACCGACAGCTGACTTCCTACTTTTGCTTCAACTCGGAAGGCATTGTTATGTAGGTGGTTGTGATCTGTATAGTGAGCAAACACGTCAAAAGAGGATCTTGCGAATTGGTATTTGGTAATTTAACCGTTTCCGGCTGTCTATTTCTAGCCTCTTTTAGGAGCTTCAACACGTCTTGTGAGAGTGAAGTGTGTTCACAGCGCCCCCTATTAAACACGTGCTACTGCAACCAGCGAATATCAGATTATCTTGTTTCAGTTTAGATACGGACCAATCTTGATGATCCTCAAACAGCCGTTCTCCGACTTTTCTTTAGAAATCATAAGACGGTCTCGATCTCTGAGATCTCCATGTTGTTGAAGTTTTTAACGTAGTGCGGACCATAAGGGTGAAGTGGGTGAGTCCTGTAGGCGGGTGGCAGTGAGAAATTGGAGATCCGAGGTTCGTTGCTGGTGATGTAATTCTGGGTGAGATCCCTGGGTATGGTGAAGTCAGAAGACCAGGAAGTGCTGAAAAAAGAAATTTAACGATGATGATAATCATATCTAAGTATGCAAATGATTGCATACTTGGTAAGTAAATAATTTACTTACCAAGTAAGTTATCTATTTTAATAACACTGCAAAAAAAACCAAATGTTTCTGAATATATAGAGCAGCTACCGTGCAGTAATTTTAAGAAAAGATTCCAAATAATTCTGAAAACTGTTTCGATAATATTTAGAAACATTTTTAAGAATTTCAAAAATAATTGAAAACTGTTTTCCAATACATATGCGATTTATAGAACGACAGGCAGTAGGTAGGATTCGAACCTCCACACTCCTGAGAAGGTTCAATATCCAGGCAGACACCTTAGCTACTATACCACGGGAAGAGCCATAATAACGTTTTCCTTATCGCTTCTACTTCGTGTTGGCAGAGATAGGATGTAATCATTTGCGTAAGCGTAAGATTCATTTAGCTATTAACTTGAAAATAAGAACGTTTCCAGCTTATCTAAAACATGTTATGACATTAAATATAATTAATTTGGAAAATTTCATTCAGCAAAAAAGCTTGTGCATTTTTTTCTCCGGTATGCACAAACAGATCTTGAGTTACTCTACAGTCCTGGACAAATTATTAGATGCACTGCAAGATTTCATGTAAATATTATACCGGTGATATGTACCTTTTTATATTTAAATGATTGTTTTATTTTATATTATCCAATCATTCCATTTTACATAATAACAGCATTATTAGAAGTATAAGTTTATCTTAAAAGTGAATTATTTTAGTAATCATATTTAGTACCCCTTAGCCGTATCAAGCTTTATTCTGCGCGCATCTATTAACAGACTGACGTCTCCTGCTTTTGAGATGATATTCGACAATATCTTTCTAGCTGATACAGGTGTACTTGTTCACGTTAGATTCACTGTCACAGTGTTGCCTAGTAAATAAATAATATGTAGTAACAATTTTTAAAAATCAATTGTAGTTTAAATATACTTTATTGATAAACTCTAAACAGAATACTAAAAATACAGTGCGTATATATATATATTGTCCAGGACGTAGATGATTATGTAGAATTACATCTATAAAAGTATTTACCTAGAAGTCCTTAACATCCCTAATCACTTACTCTTGGAACGTAGGTGACATAAGCGCTGCCTGAATGTTGGCCTCCAACTGCCTAATCTTCATGTTGGCCATATCGAGTTCATGTCGAGTCTTCCACAGTTGGGTATCGCACACAGGGTCTTTACACCGGTGATGTTTTAAGAGGTCCGTGGCCTCGAACACTGCGCCACGGAAGCTTAGAGACTTCCCCATGCTCTGTAAAAAAGGAATATGGAAATTACAAATAGGATTTTACTGTTATACCTCTTCATGAATATAGTGTGATTGTGTCGAAAAATACAATTATAAACCACAACATGACTAAAAGTATACCCTATAATGAACAAAATTCGTAAATATGCGCCAGTATGACTAAAATATGAAATAGAGTAAAATAATATGTAAAAGTCATAAATAAAGCCAGTTAACCAAGAGACGTAATATTTGACCAATTTTTATTGCCAAATATTTTCATTTAAAACACTGAATATTTACATTAAAATAACCATTGAACCCCAGAAGATTTAATACTCGACTGACTCCTCAACAGGATTTTTTTCATTTTTTATATACAATCGGTTCATAGAATGACAGTTTAGAAATTTGTATTCATTTTATTGATTTTAAACTATGAATACCAATGCTTTACCAACTGAACTCTAATTTCTTACGGACCAAACTTTATTAAAACATTCGTATAACAAAAGATCATTTGGTTGAATAATTTAGCGTAATATAATAAGTTTAAGTACTATGTATTGACTAACAATTTAGTTAAATCTATGACACAGTTCAATAATGACTGCCAAAATCACTCTAAAATAACAACAACAAAAAAAACCTATCATTTTTGTAAGTTTCGAGATAAAATATGTAACGTGAATCATATGGAATAAGTTAACCATACAGTAATATTTTTTATTTAAAAACAATCGAAATTTAATACGGATGAGTAGTTGTTAAAATGAAACATATTTAATGGAATGATTTCAAAATAGGCAACTTGGTTAAAAGTGTATGTTTAATGACTACTTTCATATCGGTTTCTGTTTCTATGATTTTTTGCAATTTATCATTAGAACACCAAAAAAATAAAAAAATGTAAATAAAAGCTTTTCTGTATTTTCTTATAATTCATAAAACATAAAAAAAATCAACAAAAAAAGTAATTTAGAGAGACACTTCAATGTATTTATCAACCCACTAGTCTTCAACTTTTTGATTCGTTGCTCCTGCTTTTGAAATCTAAGTATGGCATTGCCATCCAAGCGTTAATTTTTCAACAAAAACATAAACTTCTGCTGCTGACTTCTTTGTTGAATTTCACACTCAAAATTGCTTTTTTATCCAATTTTTCACTTCAGTAAATGTTTGAAAAGAAATAATCAATTGAATTCAAAGAAACTTTAGAATAAGAATTTTATTGCATCTCTCTGTGAATAAACTATTTCGAATTTTCTAATTCAAAAGACTTTTTGCATTAGTGGGCATCTAAATATTAAGTAAAATATTCCTATTCATTATTTATGATTTGTTATGCACTTTTAACTCAATTAGTGGTTTCTTATCGATAATATTTGAGATTTTATTTTGGCTTTTGTATTACGTTAACTATCTGTTCATATAACTTTTGTGCCATTTTCTTTTCTGTTTATGGTAAAAGCAAGGGTTTTTTTTAATAATTTCTTTTTTAAGGAAATAATTTTATAAAATAACTTTTTTTTTAGTTTTTCTATTTTATTGAAGCATATCTAATAATCCATTACCCTTGAAGGAAATTATGTATTATTAATTCGACTTATTTGTAACCCAATCGAGTTTTTTCCTAATTTGTTTTAATGAACTTATCTCCGAAGCGTTCTTAGAAAAAAATGTAGTCTATAATTATCTTTTCTTTAGAGGACAACACGAGCGGAACAATATTATAGTTAGTAGAGTTAATATAACAAAAGTATGGGACAATCTTTTAGTTATCGATAGTCAAGTAGCTATCTATTGGAAAGCTTAATAAGATTAGAAGAAAGTACACTGTTGTATTTACTCAGTTGACTCAACACAATTTTGTATTGATTCATTTCGCATTCTTATGGAGTTATTTGGGAAGCCGTTTTGGTTTTTCTCAAATTTGTTGCTTGACATTAGTGCAAATGTTGACATAATATGTAAAAATTAAGACAGTAAAAGATTAAAAAGCAGCATATTATGTATATGGAACTGACAATTTTTTATGTATTAAGCTAATCATTGCCCAATCAAAACGAGTCAAACTGACTGATCAAGTCATAGCGCAAAGTCTAAATAACGTATTCAAAATCATGCTCTTACAATAATTAGTGTTTAAGTTTATCAACATTACAACAAATAATTTTTATTGTAAATGTATACATTAAAAAACAATATGACTAAAAAAATTGAAAAAATATCAAATGCTGCTCGGTGTAGTTATGTTTATTCAAAAATAGAGATAAGTTGACGAATATTACAAGTAGTCTTTCTTGCGAATTTAGCGATCAATCTTGTGACCCTATCCAACAGATTTTATAAATTATATAGTTGGATTACTACATTCATGCCTTATGTTTTAATAATGAGTTATAACATTATTTATATTAATTCCTCACGTTCCCGTGTTATAACTAGAAAAATATTAGGCTTTGTAACAAGTGTTTTATATTTTGATTGTCCATCTATCGAAATCTTTTCGAACTCTGTTAAAAAATATCGTGCTAGGTTTCACCAATATGGTTCCTAGTAGTTACAAAAGGCTGATTAGTGAAATGTTTCACCTAATTTTTTGAGTTTGGTTGAACTATGTTCCAGGTTTCTGTTCCTTAATTCTGAAAATTATTTCAAACTTAAAACCGAAATTCTGGTAAAACTCTTCACCACACAGCCGTTGCAGTTATTACGAACTTTTTTTTTGAAACCACGTACGAAATATTTAGCAATGAAATATACTTTCCATTTTAACTTTTATCAAGTAATACTCGATTTGTAAATCAATGGCTTAGAGCTACTACAATTCTTCGGTCGTAATCTTAAACCTTACCAAACTTATAAGAGTAAAACAGTCTCCTGTATCTTTCTTGGCTAAATGTTTCCTAATGTACTTGAAGTAGATATGCTCCAGCACCAAAACCATGATCGTGAACAGCACCCCGCATCCCAGCAGCAGAAAAGCACTCATGAACTGGTTTACATCAAGAGGTTTGCTCACGTTGCGTTTATTGCGAGTTGGCTTGCAGGCGCCTTGGAGCCAGAAGCGCTGGAGTCTTTCAAGGTCACCTGCGAGTAAAAAAATAAGGTAATAATTACAATTTTTGGGAATAAAGAAATTTATTCATGGCGATCTCTATGAGCGCAAGTGTTATAAAATCATTGATGGTTGATATGATGGTAAATGTCAGCATTTTTAATTAACATTTTTACCAGTACATATGCAAGTATTTTGTTCATGTGTGGTATTCATGTCCGGTATTCGAAATCAAAAAACAAGCTCTAAATTAAAAAAACAACAACGATATTTTATTAATAAAATTTTTATTATTTTTAAGTTTAAGTATGCTATCAAGTAATAATGAATTTTTATTTACTTATCAAATTTCTAATGCAATAAATATACTGGTTTATTCTATACAATTCGTCTAAATCTGTTTAGAAAATATTTTAGTTATGAGTATCAAAGTAAGATGGCAGCACCAAATACTCCAATTTTTACAGTTTTTCTTCTTCACTTAACTATAGCCTGCTAAAATACAATTAACTTCTCTGCAATATAAAAGTCGCAAATCATAATTTAACAATTAAAAAAAATAACGTTATTCAGTAAAGATTATTTTATAAAAAATATCACGTATGATGATGTTTATCACGCATTATTTCCTATTAAACGTGCCTGAAAATTTGAAAAACTCAAGTTTCTTATTATTCAAAATAAAAAAAGGACAAAATTACCATTTTCCCTGTACTGTATCATAGCTCTGTTAAACATGGGAAGGTACTTGGATTTCTTCTGCAGAGCAAATCCGTAGCCCGTCATGGCGTACCAAGTACCGACCGTCAGTAATCTACATTCGTTGTCTTGGCCGGCCAAGTACTCCAGGACTGTGGCATCGTAGATGAATGCATCCAAATCACTAAATATTAAAATAAACAAGTAGGTTTGTAACAGAATCTGTCACTTAACCCGCATCCACACATTTGTGTTTAACAGGAATATACGCGCCAAACACATTAATTCTATATTAAACATTTACACGCAAATTTGGCTAGTTTCATTTATTTTATTTCGAAAATTCAATAATTATTACTTATCGTTTGCAAAAATTAATTTGTATTTCAAAGAATAAATATGTACTATTCCTCGCTTTTAAATAGAATGAAAACATTTCATATCAACATACAAAGAATCCGTAGTGAAACATATTTGACATCATTTCAAACTGATCGATTTCACAAAAATAAATTTATTTAAATTTATTGTCTAAAAGAATTAAAGTTTCTCGAGCGATAGTTACGAATGGCAAAGGTGATTTAATTCTAATAAAAGCAGGGCCTTTAGCTATTTCTAATTCAAAGTTTTAAACGCCAAAATTAACTATTTTCATTAATCTTCTTTCTCAGATTTAATAATTAGACTTTATCGTTTGCTAAATTTGTTTGAAGTTCGAAGAATAATGATGTAATCTTTTTTAATAAATATCTTTGTGTTGCCTTAATTTCCCATTTACATTTCTTTCGAAAATTCACTTATTTATAGTTTGTTAAATTAATTTACAGTTCAAAAAATATATAATTAGTACAATTGATGCTTTAAAAATAAAAGCGAAACTTTGCATATTTTTTTATGCCAAGTTAGAATTTTCTATGCATCTTTCTTCATACATATATAATGAACCATCAAAAGAACTCTATTGTGATATTACAACAATCCAAACTGAATTATATCACATAAATAAATATTTTTATTTTTATTTCATATAAAGTTTTTCGTACGTTTAACGAAATGGCAACAGTGAAAATATTGAATAAAATGGAATTTGCATGTTATTTCAATGTAGATTAAATTTTTAGTTATTTAAATTTTAGATAAATTTCTAATTTAAATTTTTTAATGAAATTTGGAATGTGGCCTGATCTGATTTTTTGCTTTAAAATGACGCATTGCACTTGTCTGTGGGACTTGTGGATGGCAACAGTGAAATATTGAATAAAAATTGGAATTCGCATGTTATTTCAATTTAGATTAAATTTTTAGTTATTTAAATTTTAAATAAACTTCTCATTTAAATTTTTAATGAAATTTGGAATGTAGCCTAATCTGATTTTTTGCTTTAAAATGACGTATCCCACTTGTCTGTGGGACTTGTGGTTCTTTCTGTGAAAGTGGGTGACGGACGGACGGACAGACGGACGGACGGACAGACAGACGGACTGAACGATTATAAAACCTTCCACTTTTTACGTTATAAACGTAGTGTGGAAGCTAAAAGTAGGCTTGTAACAGAATCTGTCACTTAACCCGCTTCCACACTACAGTTGTGTTTAACAGGTTAAAAGGCGCCAAACACAGCATTAATTCTATATTAAACATTTACATGCTAAATTTGGCTAGTTTCATTTATTTTATTTCGAAAATTCAATAATTGTTACTTATCGTTTGCAAAAAATAATTTATATTTTAAAGAATTTTATATAAATATGTAATATTCCTCGCTTTTAAATAGAATGAAAATATTTCATATCAACATACAAAGAATCTCGTATATTTGACGTCATTTCAAACTGATCGATGTCGCAAAAATAAATTTATTTTAATTTATTGTCTAAAAGAATTAAAGTTTCTCGAGCGATTGGAATGGCAATGGTGATCAAATTCTAATAAAAATGGCTTCCTATGTTTTTTAAATGAGCATTAAATTTTGCAGTTTTTATAATAATTGAAGTACTTCGAATTCGAATTCTTTTCTGAAATTTTCAATGTATTCTAATTTCGATGCGCTGAATTTTTTGACGTATCACACTTGTCCGTAGCATTTGTAGTTTGGGCTATGAAAGTGGGTGACGGACAGACGGACAGAACGATTGTAATACCTTCCACTTTTTACGTTATAAACGTAGTGTGGAATCTAATAAGCAATCGCTATTTTTTTTAAATTGAAGACAAAATATTTGAAAAAGATATTAAATCGCGTATAGAGTCCGAACGACGAACCAGCTCCGTATCTAGTTATTGACCTTAACCCCACTTATTTTCTCAGGATGCTTAAAAACCTTAATTATTTCTATATTAGTATCCACTCATTTCGAAAACCATTAGAAAATATTCTTCTAAATTTATTGACTAATTTTCTCAAATATTCAGTAGAAGACTAACTCGACTTGGTCTTTTGCGGAGAATGATTTTGAAATAATCTGTAAAAATAAGCACTAGATGGCGCCACTACAGCATGATTAATATATCTGCTTACTTTAAAGCATTTTGAATTGTGTTTCTCTTAAACATGCATGTATGTCAGTAAAACAAAAGACATTTCTTTTAAGGCATCTCGTATTTTATTCAATGAGAGAGAAGCGTCATAGAAAAGTTATTGGTATCCGAATTTTAAGTTTCAACTTCTGAGAGAAAAACTTGCCATGATAGTTTAGTGATTTCCTGTCAGTTATCCGTCAATATGTTTTTTTATATAATTTGATAAATCCGATAGTTATAATAATATTACTTATACGTATATAATTTGTAAAAGTTGTATTTAATCGGCATTACAAATAGTTAAATATTTCAATAATTATCCTCTATGTTAAAGAAAATGCACTTCCTTCACTGTGAATGTAGATTTATTGCAAAGAAAATTTTCCATATTAATTTAAATAATCATCGACTCTTTTCTAAGCTACATCTAGGTATACTTACCCTCTTTTGACTGCTTCTACACCTAGCTGTACTGACGATTTGTTGAATTTACGCATCCACGAGTAGAGATTGTACTTATTGCGTTTCAGAACAGCTTCTGTGTTACCATTGGGGATAGTGCCGAATCGAAAGGGTGGGTCTGTTATGTATGGGCTTGTCAGCTAAAAGGAAATATTTTGAGCATTTATTAAAGTTATGCTTTTTAACTATTTCTCCATTGAAATATTAAAGATAGTTTAACACTTGGAAGCCTGGGGTATGTAAATATACGTACTACCAAAAAAAATAATAATATAAGTATTTTTACGAACAATAATTAACCTATCCCGTTACAATTAAAACTTAGATTTTATCTTTTACTTTTACTTGAAATAACGTTAGATGGAAAAGTTTTGCAAGCGAATTAACATATATAGTGTGAAGAAGTAGTTTTTATACGTAGATTACAAATAAAATCTACAGATAAGTATGCTTCCCAGTCCCAGTTTAATCAAGCAGGGATACGAAAAGACAATAGAATTATGCTTTGAAATTTAAAATCGAGTACAATAAACAAGGTCAACACCTGAGCTGATACGCAGCATAACTGTATGCCATTGAAAGCTTATACAATTTCAAATTGATGTACCTCACCTATTTAATGAGCAAGTATGTCCCTGTGTACTCATGGATTGAGTGAATTTATTTGTATTTTTAGCAAGACTTTATAATGTGTCAATTAATTATAGTCTACAATACAAGATTCGAAGAAATTTTTTTCTACCCAATTATGATGTCTTCCAGGAAACGGCAAGAGCGTCGCTGTTCTAAACCTTTCTTATTTGATGCTCTGAAGTGAGGTTAATCGCAATTGCTTTCTAAACCCAAGTAGGGTGTGTGGGGGGAGGGGACGAAAAATGCTTTCCTCACACCGTTTCTGGAAAACCACAACATGGGGTAGGGAAAAGAAAGTTCTTTCAATGCTTGCGCTTTAATTGTTAGGACTATACTAATAGAATGTGCAAATTACGTAAGTGCTTTAAATTCCGCCTACCCTTTTGTCATCAATTCCTTGCAAGTCGTAATATTCTTCTCTTGTGATCATGAAAGCCGCCAAGTTGGCAGTGTATATGGCGAGAAACACCACAGCAAACATGGCCCACACATTGGCCATGAATCGAGCCGTGTAGCCACGAGGGCAGTCCACGTTAACTGCTGCTCCAAAGAGAATGGCCCACACCAGCCAGTAGGTACGGAATAGGGAAAATTTGTGATCTTGAGAAGAGAAATGAGTTAGTATTGAGAGTTTTTGTGATCATGGGGAAATAAATAAGTTAGTATGAGGGAAAATTATGATACTTGAATAAGCGTTTGGGGGTATTTGTGATCTTCTGAGAGAAGAAAAATTAGTATTGGGAGTATTTTTTATCTTGAGACAAGAAATAAGTTAGCATAAGGGATAATTATAATATTTGGAAACTAAATAAGTCAGTGTTTAGGGGTTAGGGGTGTATGTAATATATATAAATGATATAAGTTAGTATTGGGGGTATTTGTGATCTTGGGGAAAAAATGTTAGAATAAGGGGTAATTTTGATATTTAGAAGATAAAAAAGTGAATGTTTGGTGGTATTTGGAATTTTGAGAAAATAAGTGAGTTAGTATTAAGAGTATTTGTGATCTTGGGAAAATAAATACGTTATAGTATTAGGAAAATTGTAATATTTAGAAAGTAAATAAGTCAGTGTTAAAGTGTATTTCTGATTTTGAAAAAAATGAATAAGTTTTTCTTAATTTATTTATGATTTCGTTAATTAAATTAAGATTTGTGTAAGTAAATAATTTAATACTTAATAATTTAGTAAGTAATTTAATGATTTTTAATTAGTCATAATTCATTCAGAATACTTTTAAGTCATACTATTTTAAATAAGCAACTTTCAAATATGCAACTAACTACCTATACTTAAATTAAGTATGATAACTATTATGTTCAAAAATACATTACCCATGCAAAATGTTCGACTATTCTAATGGCATGCCATGTTTTGTAATGCATTGCATGCGACTTATTATTAAAATATATAAAGTGTGGTAGCACACAATTCTATAAACTATTACAGTAGGCTCATTCTCTTACAGCTTCATAGTATTTATCATCTTGAGAATTCATGTGCTTATAGTAAGACTGAAAACACTTTTATTTGAAAGGGCATTTCTACACGATTTCTTTTTTTTTAGCGAATTAATAGTTTATCAAGATTTGCGAGTTGTTTACTTGAAGTTTCAAACTATTTTTGAATCGTATTTTTTTTTCTGAGGTTGCATTGATATATTTTAAATGTAATTATACAAACTCTGCTTTCTGTGCTATGCTACTTTATAAAAAAATATAGCTATATAGTTTATCTTTTTTCTTCTTTTCAAGTCTTATAGCTGATACGATACAAATGAAAGCGTTATATGCACAAAAATAGCGGAATTTAAATGAAATTAATCTTTTTTTTTCTACGTACAATTGTACACAAAACTGTTTAATAATAATATTTTAACAGGAAAATACTTTACAAATTTGTAAAGTAACGGATATTTTCCGTAAAATAACGGAATTTAAATGTATTTATTCTTTTTATTTTTTTACGTAAAATTGTACACAAAACTGTTTAATAATGATATTTAAACAGGAAAATACTTTACAAATTTGTAAAACAACGGATATTTTCCGTAAAATAACGGAATTTAAATGTATTTATTCTTTTTATATTTTTTTCGTAAAATTGTACACAAAACTGTTTAATAATGATATTTAAACAGGAAAATACTTTACAAATTTGTAAAACAACGGATATTTTCCGTAAAATAACGGAATTTAAATGTATTTATTCTTTTTATTTTTTCTACGTACAATTGTACACAAAACTGTTTAATAATGATATTTAAACAGGAAAATACTTTACAAATTTGTAAAATAACGGATATTTTCCGTAAAATAGCAGAATTTAAATGTATTTATTCTTTTTTTTTTTTGTTCTACGTACAATTGTACACAAAACTGTTTAATAATGATATTTAAACAAGAAAATACTTTACAAATTTGTATTTCGAATCCAAGCATCGAAAATTATACTTTTAACAAATATTCATTTGCCTAATTGTATGTTACATCCAAATAACAATTAATCCGTAATTTCATCATATAACATTCTACACATCTCAGGCATTCTGAGAACTAAAGTAATAATTTCACAATCATCCTTCCTGCAAATTAAGATGTTAATCAGATCAGGAAATGGCTCTAAATTGGATAATTGTAATTTAATTTGTATCTTAATTATCTCCATCGTAATTTGAGATACCTCCACTGTCAACATATTTTAATTGAACGCTTTCATTTAAAAAGTACTTGCCAATATTCTGAAACGTCTGGATTTTTTTTAAATAAACATTTAGCTCATTGGCACGTTCAATTATTTTCAAATCATTAATTTAGTTTCTGAAGGTAATGGCAAGAAAATAAAAGCAATTTCAATAAATTTTGTGTTCATTTTAATTTCTTCTGTCGAATGGCAACTCGAAAGGAATAAAAAGATAGGATTTTTTTTAGAAAATTCGAATTTTCACTAAAAATGGAACAAATATGAAAAAACTAAACCTCAGGTGCACACGTTGGTATTGAAATGAATCTATATTAAAAATTTCAAATTTTTTTGGGCAGTGTAAGTAGGTCTTTCACGATCCTCAAACAAACAGACATACAGACTCTTTCTTTTACTATTATAGATAATACAATGTTTGTGCGCCATTTTAGTATAAAATATAAGCAGTTAATACAAAATATTTGTTTTACAGATTTGGGAATAATTATGGTAGCTTTAAATTAGAAGTTTTCCCCTTAACAAAAACAATAAAGATTCAGTTATTAATAACATATTTTAAGGAGGAATTACCGCGTGCATACGAGTGAAAAAAAACTTTATTTTCTAAGTCACATTTCTCCGTCTGTATTAAATATACAAACTTTTTTTATGATAAATGTAGCTGTGATACAGGGCTCTATAATACCACTTTTTTTAAAAAATTGCTTCGAATGAGAACCCTGTAAGTCAGCTACATTTATCATTTAAAAATCCCATTTGTAAAATTATTCAATACAAAAAGATAGATGTAGCTTAGAAAGTCATGTTTTTCCCATTGGATTAACACCGAGGCACTTTAGTATGGAGACCCGCGGTCATTCCTCCTTAAGCATTTTTTTTTTTTTTTGGCAAGTATAATTTTTATTTAAAGTAGGTGACATTTCACATAAAATTTGACCATTATAGATCAGAACAATACAGAAAATTTCCCTTAGTTTATTATAATCTAAAAAAATATAATATATTAAAGCAATAGAACAACTTAGTAAAAAATTAGCCGTAACTGGCAAACCTCAACATTTGCTGAATTAAGTCGATATTTTGTAAAAGGGCTCCCCATTCCGCAAATTTATGTAACTCATTTACTCTCATTCAGATAAGGATTAATTAACCTTGACTTTACAATGTTACCGGTCCACTAATTTAACGTGGCCTGCCTTGTAAATGGTAAGGGATTAGGCAAACTCCATTTAAGTCATTAGTAATGCTCTCATGCCTTTGGTAGATGAATGGGGTCGCTCAAAAGGTGCAAAAATGTAACTTTAGTTTTTATTAAAATTTATTGGTGCCAAACAGTAATATATTATTTACAAATAAACTTCAACACTTGTATACTTTAATAATTACTCGGTTGGTAATGGGCCTGTATACGTCATCATTATGAGTGGAAGACTTTACTTCGAGCTGGTCATTAAAGGGTAAAGGGGTGCAAACAATTTCTTACTTTTTATATTTGACAGTCAACTGTAACGACAAATTGCAATAATTTAAATGATTCTTTATAAATAGAGTTGCACTTTACCATCGTAAAGTCGTTGAGGTCGTTTGGAAATGCATAAACTTTTAAACTCCCATTTAGAAATATAAGGATTATTAAATGAAGATGAGTGCGTTTAACATAAAAATCCGGCATTTGGGACTGCAATAAAAATTATTTTAATAGTAAATCATGTTCAATGAGCAAAAAAGTTACTCGCAATTACTTTTAAGTTTTTCTAAGTCCATGTAAAAAAATATGTATTTTTACTTTAGTATAACTTTAACTGTAACTAAATTTTTCAAATTTCTTGATGAAATAGTTTTATTCCTACTTTAAGCAGAAGTATTCTTTTAATAAATTAATTATTAAATGAACTTATAATGATCATAGCTGTAATTAGGGATGGTTAGAAATCTCATCCTATAATATATTAATGGTTAAATTTAAAAAGATTTCATATACATTGAATTCTTAGAATTGTTACGTATTTTACACAAGTTTGTGGCATACTTTTGTAGCCAAGTAATTTTAGCAAGCCTGCAATTTGCGGGAAAACTGCAGAAACCACATCTATAAATTGCACTATTTTTGCATTGAAATAATCATTCTTTTAGTTTCTTACATGTTAGATTTATTAAGTGCTTTAAAAAAATGGTTCAAGTTATTTTATAGATACTGCAGTTTACCTACCCACGGCAGAATATCAAGCAATGAACATAATTACTTTACTTTGTGCTAGAAATTAAAAAAAGTTATAGATCATAATTCACAACATATGTTCATAAATTTTTTAACTACTGTCAAATAGGGCAACTTTGTTCCAAACGGAAAGCCCTATTATTAATTTTCTATTTGACATAATTTATTATAATAAGTTAATTCAGAGTTACTTCCAATGAAAATATTCATAAAAAATCATAAGAGATGAAGAGTTACTGCAAAGAAAAGCTTAGACCAACGCTACCCTTTACAAACAAAAGTACCCCTTTTGAAAGTATTGTATTTTGTGGACGTTCCCTATCAGATGCAGCGGCTATAAATGTACTTGATTTATACTTTCGCGCACATGCATTTCAGCGTAATGAAAACCATGCAGTCACAACCCCGGGGCTTGTTTAAGGACAGGTAATGGATAATTCGGTAACGAATTGGGTTATCATTGAGATAAGGGCACTTGATACCTTATATTTTGTTTGAAATTAGGTTAGTCTGTAAAAATAAGCAGAATCGATCGCAAATACCGAATAATAGAAATGTGTTGTTGGGCTGCTATTTATTGAGAAAAGTATTTAGCAATCCGATAATTTAAGTTTTTATGAATGTATGTTTATACATTTGCTTTAATCAGTTTATTTCTTTAAAAAGTTACTGATCAAATTTATATTTATTTAGTAAGGCATTTGTGTAGACATTGGATTATTGTATAGTTGTGTAAGCCACGCCACGGGCGGAGTTATAAAACGAGCGGAGCAATCAGATGAAGACAAAATAAAACGGCTGAAATTTCCTCTTCATCTGAGTTTAACTATAGGAATTATTTTATCACGTAAATACTTGTATTTTTTGGGGTAAATTTACCTATTATTATTTTGACATTTTTGAGGCTATTGAACCAATGTATTTAGAGATACTTTAATGCGTCAACTGGCATTCACTCGATGTTAATGATCATATATAATATAACGAGATAAGCATTTAACAATATACATAAATGCATTTCAATATTTAATAATTATATGTCTACATCAGAAATATGGTTAAAGAATATTTTAAAATTTCAGTGAAATGGTGTAAAGTAAGAGTTAAGGGGACGCGGTACCCAGAAAATTAAATATAGTATTTTTATCGCTAGCATTCAAATTAAACTATTTTTACAAAGAACTAACATTCAATAAACATATACGTAAAAATGATAAATATTAAAATGTAAGTTTTTTTAAAAAATTAAAAAAATTAACGTTTTTTTCAAAATGCTACTCCTCCTACAATTTAAAGAATTTTGTAATGGATTTTTTTTTCAAAATGTTTCCGCAATATCTATTGATAAAAGTTGGTATGGATATTGAGCTATCAGTTAAACAAAAAAAGTTATGTAGATTTATGTATAAAAAGGGCCAAAAAAAGAGAGATTTTTTGTAAATTTTCACCTTCATCATTTTTTAAAAAAAATCTATTCACACTAGACCTTATCCCATACCATTTTTTGTTAAACGCATATGTTTCAACACAGGAAAAAAAAATTGGAGCTCTACATTAATTTACCTAAAAGCCTTAGGGTGTTAACCATTCACAAGCTGAAAAAATTAAAAATTAAAAAAATCAACATAAAATTTCAAAAACCATTTTACCAAACCACTATATCATTTTCAATAAACATCCACCATTATAAAAAAAATCCTTCTTTTTTGCAATATACTACTTATCTCACAGCATTCGAGCAGCATGTTTAATTATTTTCTGGGCAGCCCTAAATTCTGGGTAATGCGTCCCCTTAAGGTTTAGTAAAGTGAATATAGGTATTAAAGCTTAAAATCTGTATTGCTCATAGTATTTGTATCTTAAAATAAACGTAAACAATAATCTCCTGCCCGTGTGTTTAGGTTATCTCTTAAAGCTATTAATAATATTTGGATTCATAAAAATAATAAAAATTAATATTATTAAGATAAAAAAAGAGTAAACAAACGGTTTACCATAAAAAATAATACAAAAATGAATTGTCTGAGATCAACAAGGAAAAAATTAATCAGTAACAGTAAAGTATTTTTAGAAACAAAGCAAAAAAATGGATTGATTTAAAAGCCAACACAATTTTAATTCTTCATCATTAAACAAAATCCATTACGATAATAGAAATAAGTTAAACAAAATAGTAATTACGAGAACTCGTAAATACTTTTTTCCTTATGAAAAGTTACTAAAATAAGTTATATTTCTGTCTTTATTAAGTTTTATTTTTACAACTAAAAATTTAAATTAATTGTCATAGGATACTTAAGATTTTTTTTTTGTAATTGAAACTCTAGTTAAAATTATATAGTTGAAATTATATAGTTTTGTTGATATTCATCTTTTTATATTTTACTTTTAAATTTTGTTTAAATTCTTATGATAAAGAATTTATTTATATGTCTTGAAATCAATATGGTGTGTCAGTATTAAAAATCCTATTACACTTTAATCAATACTAAATTGTATATGTTTGACACTTTTGAAACTACATAAAAATATTAAACTGTTGTTTAATAAAATCTAAATCTTTATTTCTGCCCTTAAACAAGATGCGATTTTCTAATGCACTAAAAATGCCTTGAGCTGCATTCAAAAGCGTACGTCTGAATACCTGATCACTTCTAAGACTTACTTTTCTTGCTGTCAAAAGGATCATCTGGAGTACCATGAAATGAGAAAACAGCAATGTGGTCTAAATAACTCAAGTTATTAAGGTAAGTTCAGTAAGTTAAGGTAGTTACCTTAAGTAAGTTATAATTAACTAAGGCGAATAGAAATGAAGATAGATCATGAGTTAAGAGAAAAGTATCTTGGAAAAACCTTCTTGATTATCCAGATCTACTTTTTTATTTAATCAAAACTTCCCTAAAAATACTATTAGCACACTTGTAAACGTTTCCTATGTCAATCCGATATCAACTTGACTTTCTGATACATAGTAAACATCGAAAAGATATAAGATAGAAAATTATGGTGGAACATGAGTGACGTGAAAGCTCTTCTAAAACGACCCTAAATAGTATTAGCAAGTTTTTACAATGTCTTTCTGAGATTCTGATATCGAGTCAACATTGAATGTATATCATAGGATATCTTGTAGTACTAGAAGTTCTAAAAATATTTTAGAACCATTTTTAACTTGTAACGTTGTAAAATGTTCTGTTATATTTATTTGTTATATATGGTAGCTTGGCATAATTTATAGATACTTGGTTTTTGGAGTAAAAAAACAATGAAAAAACATTAGATTTCAACAATTAAACTTTTTTCTACTTTTAGTTAATTAAAAGTGAATGAATTTATGTCTAAAAAAGTGTACGATGTTTGCAGCAAATACTATTTTTAGTTAAAATAGTTTAGTTACACAAATTTGTGAGAAAAAAAATATCAGAAGAAGAAAGTTTAGCCTTTTTTAGTGATAAAACTTGATATAAGTATTATAAAAATCAAAAGGAACGGGCAACCTCTCATTTCTATTCTCCTTAGTTAGGCAAAACATGAACAACATAAAACGTAAACACAAAGGGTGCATTGTTCCAAATAACTTAAAAGATTATCTTATATTGTTGAAATAACATAATTTTATAAACACATCAAATAACTAGAATTAAAATATACATGAAAAAAAATAATTTATTTAAAATATAACTTACCTCTGGGTGGCAGCATTTTCATATCATATCCATATGGACTTAACCATTCAAAGCAAAATATTGCAAGAGCGGCTCCTTGAATACTTATAAGAAGTATCATTATCCATGATATAGTGTCAAATGGTTCTGTAAAAGAGAATGAATAGCACTGAGGCGAATAACTATATGGTTCAGTTTCATAATTAATGATATCAACAACAAATTTATGCCAAAGGATAAGATAAACTGCATATATATATCAGGAGCGCCATTAAAACGTCTTTTAAAAAAGTTTTAAAGCTAGCACAGACTTTGCATTGTTTTTTTCGTGTGTTTCCTTGTCTGGAATGCATATGACTAGACAAGAAAGATATACATTGATACAAGATATGCTAGAAAACATTTATTAACAAATGATGACACAGACTGTAACAAGAAAGGCGCGCTGCTACATTGTACAAAATTTTGGTGCAGAATTGAACCGGAATCCTGAAATTTTTTAGCTGTAACCACTATTTGGAGCTTGAATTCACCAATTTAGGGGTAAAATCACACCGATGATCATTTGATGCACCGCGAAAGGATAAATCAACGCTCCAAATAAGGGTGGCAGATAGAAAGTTACTAAATTTCGGTGCAATCCGGCACCAAACAGTTTAACAATGTATTCTTTCGAGAATGAGATCCATTTCAGGTGAAGTCCGACTTCTATTCCCGGATAATGTACACCTTATCCGGAATTCGAACCCGGGACCACTCGTATGTTAATCGAGGGTAATAAGCACCGTGCTGCCTGAGCGTCTGTACATTATTCAGTTTTTTTTAAAATAGAAATAACAATTGAAGAGCTTAGTGGAAGAACGTGCTAAATGACAAAAAGGTGAAAACGAGATAATGAGCTTCAAAGTTTTTAGTTTGCAACTTTTCTGTCATTCACAAAAAATCACAGTTTTTTTTGCATGATATTTTAGTTTGGTTCTTCAAAATGCTTGGTGGCTTTTGGCTTAGCCGTAATTTACGTCATAACGCGTCATTTACAAAACGCGCTTGACAACTCATGCACTTGGCACGTTCTTCCTCCGAAGTGCTTCAGATTTTGGCCAGTCGCTTAGTGGAAGAACGTGCTAAGTGACATTTTTTAGGTAAATTTGATCCATAAACGTTTCATAATTTCTGTACTAACCTTCCGATTTTCAAAATTCTTTTTCTGTTTGGAAGATAGGACTTCAAAGATCTCTTTTATACTTTTTAATCGTTTGCCTGTCCGTCCATCATTTTGTCTGTCCGTCCATATCCCTTTCAATTTCCGATCCAAAGTGCCTGATTTTGAAAATTCTTTTTTTGGTTCGAAAGTAAAAAATTAGATGACTACAATGTATAGTGTTTGGCCAGCTGCCTGTACGTCTGCTATTTTGTTTCTGTCCGTACGTCCTACTATCCCCCCCCCCCCACCAACTTCCTTTGTACCCGTCCAATTTTTAAAGTTATTACTTTCAATCACCTAATATAAAATATCAGGTAATAAAACTATTGCGATGGGGGTCAATATTCCAAATTAAGATTTTGTGCTTTTTACACGTTTTGGAGGGTGCTCATTCTAAAAAATTGGGTGTTTTTTCATTGATCCGTCTGTCTGTCTGAAACTACTTTACTGTTCGAAATAAAAGAGCTACGAACTTCAAATTTAGTACACGGGTTCCTAGTTCCTGTTGGACGTCATAATAGGGTTTTAGAAAAAATTGCGCATGCGCAATTAGAGGCTGCTATCAACTTTTTTTTGGGTTTTAAAGGTATTGCTGAATAACGGAAATAGATACAGACTTCAAATTTGATACATGTGTTCCCTGTATTTGTCGGACCTCAAAATAAAGTTTTCTGCAATATTGTGCATATGCAAGGAGTAGCTGCCATAGCATTTTTTAGGTTTGACAGTTATTGAAAATACTTTATAAGGTATATATAACTTTTAAATGAGCGTATTGATACATAGTGTTACTCATCCCTAGGTTTTTTTTTAAGATATCAGTCACCTATCTTATGCTTTTTGTTCGTCCGTCTGTCCCTACTATAAGGATTTCTTTGAGTATTTAAGTTAAAAGAAAGTTATATAAGTTATTTTAGAACTTCTTGCTTAATGTTAGATGAGTAAGTTTTTAATTGAAAATATTTTTAAAAAAATACCATTATCACTGAAATTATAAACTAAATACTTTGAAGAATAATAAGAAAAATCAACTTAATAAAAAGTATACAAAAAGATAGTACAAGAAACACAAATGCATGTGAATAAATAAATATTAAATTTAAAAGATTTAAAAAAAGATAATAATGCAAGATGTAAGTTTTCGCAAAATAAATGTTTAAATAGTATTTAGATAAGAATAATTGAATTTAAAAACAAACTTTGATATTAAAAAAAGTAAAAATAAGTTGGTTATTTACGTTTTTTTTTCTCCTTTTCAATTAAGGGTTTAATCAATTTAAAGAAAGCTACTTTAATTTACAGCATTTCTACAACAGTAGAACATGATCGTTTAAACAATTTATTTTTACAATCGTGATATGTATAGTACTTTTTTAAAGTCATCGATATTTTAATAAATATTAAGAACTTATAACGTTTTATACTTTTTTACTTTATTTTAACATTAATTATTATAAAAATATTTTAGTTTTACATAACAAAGCAAACTCTTGATTAAATTTGTACTTACCGTATAAGCTGCAATTGACACTTTCAAGCAAAAATTCAGCTTTCCGCTTGCTTCTTAATTCCATTTTAAATATTTTAGGAGTTTAGGACATTGCACAAAATGCGTTCGATAGTTTTAGAGATCAAACGTAAAATGGCTTTAAAACGTTTTTTGTACCCATAATTCATTTTTTTAAACAAACCAGATGCTTTGAATGTTTGGTGCAATGTTGTTTTAACGTCAACTGCGATCTCCCTAGAGCAGGTGCAACTTTGTTTTAATTATACCATCTGTTCGCTGCTAAATTATCTATGTTTTGTTTATTACAATAAAAATCAGACGACATTCAAAGTAGATGATATTTTATAAAATGTTAAAACCTTTAACTCCGTTTAAATTTAAAATCAAAATGCATTTTTTTCCTATTTTGCTAAATGCACTTAAAACCCAGTTTTACGCATTATAAATTTTATTTCATTGATTATATTTAATAATTAAAGTTAATTAGGAAATATAAATTACATTTTGTTGAATTCTTTTTGATTAAAACCACAAAAGAACCATTTGTTTTGCTATTAATGCAAGCGAAAATCTGAAAATTTTCCGCAAACGTGTCACTTAGCACGTTCTTCCACTAAACGATCGTTCAGGAATCGGGCGATTTCGGTGGAAGAACATGCCAAGGCTCCTTAGCACGTTCTTTCATGGAAAAAGTGACGAAAACGCGTGCACCTACCAACTTTGTATGCGAAAAATATACGAAATCGAATGTTTTCTAAAAAATTGAAAGCTGTTATGTTTAAAGCAGGTAATAACATGATCATTGACACAAAAATCTCAATTTTTTCAAAAATGTCGCTTAGCACGTTCTTCCACTCAGCTCTTCAATTGTTCATTGATGAAGTGTGTTAAAATTAATTATTTTGATTATGTTTGTGTGTTCAAATTTATGTATTTATTATTGCCCAGTGTTCCATAATAATTTAAATTGAAGCACATTATATTACGATCGAAACGTGGGCAGGTAAACTGCAGTAACTAGCCTAATGAATTGGACCACTGTTGCAAGCACTCAATTATTCAGTATAACAAAACACACTGAAAATCACTAATTATTTTAGAGCAAAAGTTGTGTTTACCCGCGAACGGTACCTTGAAGATCTTAAAGTGTCGAATCGTCACCATACGTCATTTCATTTCCCTTAATATGTTACAAGATAAAATATTTATTTTAAAAATCAAAATTAGGTATTAAAAGAAATATCAACCGGATTGCATAAGCCGCCTCAAAGAACGAGTGCTGAAATTATTTATATTTTTGTGAATGGCGTACATCGCCCCCCATTGGTAACTTTACTAAGATAAAAACTGCAGTAGGAAAAACGTATAGCTTCCCCAAGCAGTTTGCTTCACCTTGTTGAGATACTGTCTTATGAAATGTGGTACTTATTTGTTTAACAATTTGTATAAAAATTAGCAAAAAAGACGATTTTTTCCATTACATTATTATAAATTAAGGTCTCTCCTATAGATACTTAATTACAATTGAATGAAAAAGTTATATTTTTTATAAGAATTTATTATATTTACTGAAAATTCTTAATTTATGAAGACTAACAATGCAATATGCAATATATTTTTAAAAGAATCTTCAAAGTTGTATAGTTTGTTTTCATGCGTCTGCGTTTTCTTAATAAATTAATTTATAATCTCCTTACATTACATAATAGCAGAATATACCACTTACCATTCAAATACTTCTTTTCAGTTTTAAGCATAAACTAAATTCAATTCACTAGCATTTCTTTTCTGTGGCAAACATACATTTGAAATGAAACAATTTATCGATTAATATGTAGATACTGAATTTAGTAATTGTCATTTTATATTAACTTAATCCCTTTTATAAAAAGTAATGTTACATCTTTTACTTTTTAAAGGGACACGGTACCACTTTCATTTTTTTTTAATTTTGACATTTTCACTATAAAATTGGTGTTTTTTTAGTTCAACCTATATTTAAAAACAATATATGAAAAAAAATTTAAAAATATTTTAATTTTTAAGTTATTTAAAAAAATTAAAAAAATTTGAACTCTTTTAAAATGCTAAGGCGTTTTTAAATACAAATGACTTAACACAATCTTTTTCCTCATGTACTTTAAACTGTTTTACATAAGAATTGGTATCCAAATTTGATTTATCTTCAGTAGTTGTTTCATAAAAAATATTTATCTAGAAAATCACAATTTTTTTAAGCATATTTGGAAAATTTCGACTTTAGTATTTTTTTATAAAAAAAGATTTACTTTTGAAAACAATTTTGATAGCAATTCTTAATGTCAACATAGTTGACAGACTGCATACAAAATTCTTTAGACTTTTATAAATAATTAAAAAAAGCCTTAGCGTTTTGAAAACCTTGTCATCAAGGAAAAATGAACACCGAGAAAAACACGTTTAAAGTTTTTGTTCGTTTGCATTTTTATCCTACCTTTCCGCATAAAAAGTGGAATAACTTTTTTTAAATATAGCTACACTTTTAAAACTTGGTAGACTTATTAAGAAGATTTCAAACTTTAATTTCAGCAATTTCATTTTGAGGTACTGTGTCCCCTTAAATATAGATTGTGTACGCGATTCATATGTTTAAATTTAGGAAAAGAAAACACTCTATACCCCCCTAAGAAAAAAATATACCTCTACTCAGAAAAAAACCCTTTAATAAATGAAGTAAGGAACCTTTCTAGAATGTTGACGTAATCAGAAAACTTTTTCGCAAACTACATTATCCTCAGTACATGAATTTTTAAAAATATCTTTTCATTATACTTGTAAAATTGTTGATATTTGAAGAACTTTTTTTTATACTGTTATAGTCGATGATAAACAACTGACATCAACGAAATTGTTAGTGAAGCTCAACATTTTAATGAAGAGTTTTATAACGAACCGTAACAAATTTTAAACAAAAATACTCCGTTAAAATGTTTTAGTTTATGATATTTTCTTAGGTTTGGTTAAATCGGAGAAGTTTGCTATGATGAAAAGATTTTCATGATGGTTTGAAAAAATAATAATGGATACATATTTGTAACAAATTAGAGTTATTTGCAGTGTAGTTGTAATGGAAGTTGGTTTTTAATGTCGCTATATCCTAGTAATCTGGGACAGTTGCTTAAGAAAAATTGTTACGAAGGCAACTTTTTCAGGTTTTCTAGGCACCTGTTCAATTTATCTAGGCTTCAATTTGTTGACTAAATAGCACAGAAAAAAAATCTCCTTGATGATACCTTGTGCACATAGCCTGATTTTTGGCTGGGCAAACGTGGCATGTGCCCAAGGCAACTTCAAGGGGGCCCCAAATTTGCTAAAGATATAATAATATTGAGAGAAAACGTGCTCAAATTAGTTTCCACAAAAAATTACAAATACATATAATACAATTGAACCAAGTGCCATTGACTTTTTCAAAAGCGAGCTACTATAATTATTATATTCCTTGTTTTTTTATATTTGATTGAAAAAATGAATCTTTAATAAAAAACGAATTATTTATAAATTTTTGAAATGTATGGTAATGGACAATTACAGCGTTTCCAGAAACATTTTTTTTCGATTAAGCATATTAAAAAACCTCTAAAACTCAAGTATTTCTGGTTTTAAAGATGTATTTATTTTAAAATTCCTTTTTAAAGTTAGTGATACGTCACTCCTGTTAAACCTCTCTTAGCATAACAGATGACGTCACGGTTGGCGTTTTTTGTTCTTGGCTGTTATTTCGTATCACGTTTCACTGTATCGCTTTTGAAACTGTGAAACGTGGTTTCAACCTTATTAAACTCTTAAAAAAGTTATGCTATTTTACAGAAACATGTCATGTTCATTCCAGTTAATTATTCAAACGATGAACGATTTCATCCGATTATTCCGATCAGATCCAACAGTCAATAGTTCTGCAATAGCTCATACGCGGTCTAGTGTGTGTATTTTAACTAACAACCAAACTTGGAACAAGCTGTTTAAATTCCTTGATATGAACTGGTTAAAAATAATATTTTCTTCTTCTTTATTAATGAGGTTTCGCAGAAATTGTAAGGTTTACTATTTTATAAAGTGTATTAAAGCATAGATCGAGACATCGCCAAAAACATAACAGTTGACGTCAGTGGTTTTCAGTGACGTACATTTTCGGCAAATTTCAAATGCCTTTTTTGTTGAAATTAAACATATTTGTGAATATTTAACCTTATATTCGGAATCTACAGCTTCTAATGTACCAGAAAAACATATATATTCTGAATTTCGCGTTTCATGCAACTTGTCCATTGTGGGAAAGTCGGGGACAAATTACTGAATCACGTCTAACTACCAAAAGGTTGAATATCAGTTACAGCTTTGTCAAATGAAATATCAAGTGTTTTTTGTGTTCACGATATTAAAACTTTAAGAGGAGGAATTTTTTTTATATGTCTGCGATTTACCTTACCCACTAACGTAGTTTATGTTTAATTCAGCTTGTTTTGTACAAGGTAAAGACATTGTTTTTAACGAGCCGACATTAAAACTACTAATAATATACCACAAGATATTTTTTTATAAAATGTTCTAAATTATCAAATATTCGACTTTAAAAAGTCATACCACAAATAAAAGTTACGTTGTATAAAATGTGTATCTTTCTTAAAAATTATATTTTAATTGTTTTGTAAATATAGCGGAAACACTTGTTTATAAATAGTAAAATACATATAAATGCGTATTTTATCTTAAGGAGCAAGATAAAATAATTTATTAAAATATGATTATTATAAATTTATCTAGTTTTTTATTGCTTCGACCATTTATTTTTAAATATTCGTATCTTTTCAACTTGTTCTTAGATATTTCATTACTATTAGCTCTATATAATTTGATACAAATATTTGATTTTTTTACTGTGTATTGTGGACTTAATTTCCAAAATTTAAGTGTAAGGCACAAATAAGGCGAAAATAAGTTTTTCACCTATGAGTTTCATGAGTACATTTAACCAAGAGCTAAAACCATAACTTATTTTATCAAATTATTAAACAGGATTATAAGTCATACAAGATTAAATGAAGAATAAAATATCAAATTTTCTCTTTAAACAACGCCCCATTGTTAAACACTGTTATAATACCCTGTGAATAATACATTATTTAACAAGAATTCAAATTTATTTTTAATTTTTACGCTTGAATATCCAGATAATCAAATATAAACACTTCTTCATCTAATGCTTGTCCTTTCTCCAACCACGTGTTTAAATAATCGTTAGAGTTTAAGAAAGATAACACTATGTTATCTGTTTGGGTTGGATTCGAAAAATATCGCACCATAAATTCACACGGGCTTAAGTCTGCAGACTTAATTTGCATTTGCAACTGCATTTGGATGAACGATGGTTATGCGATGAAATCGGCTCTTCACTCTAAGGTGGACCCTTGTAGCGAATTAGTACGTGTCACTTGGTACAGCTGGGGAAAAAAACGATCCACCCCTCGTTACTCGGCTGTTATTGATCAGTGAATTTTGGGAAATTTGTAAATTTTCAGAAAATAGCGTAAGAAATTAAGAACTGGCAACAAAAATTGTATAAGGGTTCGTCTACATATTAAAATGAGTACCAACTGTTAAAATTCTAATGACAACACCCATTTTTTTACATAAAAATGTTTAGCACATTCAAAATACCCCATGTATAAAAATGAATGATTTATTTTGCATTATTTGCTGAGATATTAAAGCATTACTTTTGACCTCGTTTAGGGGGAAATCTCCAAAACGAAAAAGATAATATTTAAGTTCTGTCTTTTCAAAACGACAAGCTAACAAAAGGGTTAACATAATCTCGCCAACGGATGCTAGAATTTTACCTTCTTCACTAATATTGTGTTTTTTTAAAGTTTCTTTTTAAATTTTGGATTCTAAAATTCAGAAATAAATACAATAAAATAAAGGCTAACAAAATAAAAGTTTTAATTTTAAATTAAGTCACATATACGGTTATTTATAACAAACAGATTTTAAAATGCGATTAGTTTACAATCAGATTGACAAACATGACTATAACATTTATGTTTTACATTTTTTATGCAAATTTTTGTTTCATTCATATTGCTACAAAAAGTTTTTTTTAAATTCTGTGCACTTTATCGGTAATATAAACCACGTATTACAAAACAAGGGTTACGGCCATAACACGATATTTAAGGAAATCAAAATAAAATTACGCAGAATGATTTTGCAATGATTTTTAATGAAGACAATGGGCACTAATCATTTTAAATAATCAATGTTGTAACAATGAAATATACTAAAAAGCGAATTTCATTAATATTTTAGGGTATTTAATTTTTAATATTAAACACACTTTTTGAAATTGTATTGGAAATAACATATATTTAAAAACATAGTAATCGATATAATTTAATGTTAATTATACAAACAAAATGCATTGTATGCACTTGCAACAAGAATTTTTTTAGGCATTTGACAGAAATCAATAATTTAATAAACATTTACCAATAAACGCATTTCAACCACCAAACGATAATGCAAGTTAGGATCAAATTTGCCAAATAATTTTTTACACGGTCCCTAAAATTCGTTTTTTTTTCAGTTTTTTTTACAATAACTTGCCAAATAATTGTTGTTGAATTAAAAAATTCGGGATTTTGGTTCTACTTAATCTACTTTATCGATTTATGTAAAAAATGGGGTTGCTATTCATATTTTATTATTTCTTATTTAAATTTAAATAAAAAAATATTAAAAATGAAAAATTGATGAAAAAACTTGTGTGATTTGTTTTTAGAAGATTAAGAAGTATATAATGAAAAAAAATCTTTGTTTAATTCATTTTATTTGTCGAGGTATGAATAAAAGTTTGTGAAACTTTTTTAACGTTATGAGCGTTCAACTTTGAATGCTTATATCTCAACAAATGATGCAAATTAATTTTCTTTTCATCTGGGGTATTTTGAAAATGATAAACATTTTTATATAAAAAAATTGGGTGTTGCCATTGGAAGTTTCAAAGTCGGTACTCATTTTAATAAGTAGACGACCCCTTATACAATTTTTGTTGCCAATTTTAAATTCCTTACGCTATTTCCTGAAAATTGCCTTCCACAAAATTCCTTGATCAGTAGCAGCTGAGTAACGAGGGATGGATCGTTTTTTTCCACCAGCTGTACATTCGATCACTGAGGAATTAGTTTGGTATTCACTCGGGGTTGCACGGATGCACCCTTAATATCGGTGACTTGTATATTATGTAAAATTTTACTTTATGCCAATAGATTCCACACTTCCCTGGTCAGCTCCCCAACAGGATAGTAAAAGCCTACACATACTTCTCCTTCAAATGTCAGCATTATATATTTTTATTTGGATGTACGACAAAATCCCGGCAATTCTTTTTGACATGACTCCACATTTGGCAATTCTTTTTGACATGACTCCACATTTGGCAATTCTTTTTGACATGACTCCACACTTGTACATGAATATTCCTCAACCTTTCCATTTCTTTTCATTTTTAAAATATGCAATTTAACAATGATCTTTATTATTAAATCAAATTCAGAAATATTTTTAGAATCTAGTGGAGAAAATTCGACCAAATATTAAAAACATAGAAATATAAAGATTTTAAATAACTAAAAATATCAAATGATAATGTTCAAATTGCAATGTCACACGTTAAACTCCCGAGTTTTTTTCTTTTCTTCCTTATATTTCATTTTACCTCGCTTTCCAATTTCTTTCAATTTAAAAATTGCCATAAACTTAACTTGCAACAATGCACAATGATATTCCTATTTTGAAATAGGCTCATGTTTTGCCCACCCAGACCCGTTTGGGATTGAATTAAAAAAAAATCGTTTCTAAAATAACGCCTCCAGTGCAAAATGAATAAGGTACTAAAATTGGGAATCTGTATCTCCGAAAGTTTTATCCAAAGCATTGGTACGTGAGCCAGCCAGAACTTCTTCCCTTATAGATAAAGATAACAGTATTGACGAACGTATTCGATCCTATGTCTCCTGGGATATTTGGGTCTTGAAGCCATACGAATTGGGTTACTCACACCATCAATATTTCGGTTAGAGTCATACTTTATCTAGAAGTGCACTTGACAGTTGAATTCATATATCTTATTTTGGCGTCAAGAACACTATATGCTGAATGACAGCAGAAACCTTACTAAACTCATTCTTTTTGAATACATTAAACTGTCTTCTGAATGTTATCTATTTGACCACTTTTCGTCAAGCTCAAAAAATCTCTCACACTGGAAACAAAAATGAGAAACGTCCGTGAATGTATGGGGCTGTTACGATGCATGTAATTTTAAAAAACGTTCAAGTCTTTCGGAAGTTTCTTCGTCAAGTATTTCGGAAATTTCTTCGTTAAGTATTTCGTCCAAGTATTTCGGAAAGTCTTTCGGAGTAATATTCAGGTTAGTGACAGGTTGATTTGAAGAATTTCAAAAATTATGTTCAAAATATTATGGACCACTATTTTCCAATACATATCTAATTCATAAGATGATTTGAGAAGTAGGTGAGATTCAAACATCCTAACTTCAGAGTACGTTCAATCTCGAGACAGACGATTTTTAACCATTAAGCTACGGAAGGATCATAATAAAAATTTCTTTACCACTTAGGGATCATGTTGACAGAGATTGGATGGAATCATTTGCCTATTTTTAGAGGTATTTCGATTCTTAACTTAGAAAAGAAAAGATCGTTTCACAAATCAAATGATCAGAAACATACCATTAACAAAAGGTATCTTATATTTTCAGAAACATTTCAATTGTGCCAGAAGAGATACCTGAAATTTTTACAGTTCAACAGTTCTGTAGACTTCTTAGAACTTGTGGTATTGTACCTTCGTTGCGATTATTTTGGAGTTTTAATGACTCAAATATATAAATTAATTGACGATATTTTCTCTTTACCATTTACATGCAACCAACTTGAATAGAAATAAGTTTATTCTGACAGAAATAAAAGTAATTTTGCCTTAAAGAAAACACGTACCCAAAAACCAGTAAGATAAATTGGGATTGTCCCAAGCAAGAAATCGGGATCATCGAAAATAGACTCTCCGAATGATCGATTATTCCATCACTATCTTCTCATTAGCATATTCACCAGATGTTGTGGACGTGTACTTAGCGCTAAGTCGAATTACTTTGCACTAGAATCTCCTAATTGAATCGGCTCATCAAATTTAATGGCATAGTTTGAGGCCCCGGTGTCGGGACTTAGAGGTATTAAAGAGGCTCTGGCAACGTGGTAGATGTCTATGATAGGTTCTACAGACAATGAAAATTGAATTAAAAATATTGCTGTCGAAATTTTCAGGGATTATGAAACTGATTAAAAGTATTTATTTAATTAAAGTCTTAAGCCCTATTACAAAATTGATGGTAGTAATATGAATAATAATGTGAAAATATGTTATATGTATGTAAATATGTAAAATACATGTTACAGAATATCGTGCATAATGCTACAAAAACGCCAATTATATTGTTAATGTTCTTATTTGACTATTACTAGAATAGAGGCCCCGATTTCTAGACTTAGAGGGATTAAAGAGGCTCTGGCAACGAGGTAAATGTCTATGGTCGGTTCTATAGACAATGACAATTTAATTAAAAATGTAGGTGTCGAAACTGCCATGCATTATGTAGCTGATTAAAAGTATTTATTCATATGAAATCTTAAGCTTAATTATTATTCTTTTTACGAAATTGGAATATAGAAATGAGAATAATAATTTTTATTGTATGTAAATGTGTAATAAATGTACAGTATGCCGTTCGTAAAACACAAAAACTCATTACAATATTGTTGGACTTATTTCTTCCTTATTTTAGCATTTAATGGATTTTTTTTTAATTCGAGATATAAAGTTTTGAGTTTTTAATTAAGTCCGAGTGTATTTATGATATCGACGACGAAGAAAAAACAGTATAAGTAATAAGATTGGTTTACGATATTTTAAAAACAATTATTTTTAAAGAATCAAATACATTAATAAGGCCCACATTTATTTGATTTTTAGCCTACTTTTCTTTTTTTTTTAATTCGAAAGAATTAAAAAAAATGAAAAAGTAGGTATTGACATGCGGTCGATGTCCGTCTGTTTGTCCGTAACCCCCCCCCCCCCCCTTCTTAAACCGGTTCTATCATTCGGATCTTAATTTTTTTTGTTAGAAAGCTATAACCTCAGAGACCCAACTTTCATACTTTTTGTTCACCTGTCTGTACGTCCGGACGGACATAAATCTACTATCTGTCGGCAAAATTCCCATTGAATTAGCACTGAAATTCAATTTTGAGTCATTTAAATCACTGTTGCCAAATCAACAATGGCATGAGAAACTTTATTTAAAAATATTTTGAGCAAAATAATTTTTTCATGAACCAGTTTGGAATGACGTCATAAAATGAGCACAATGTGATTCTTTGATTGTTCATAAATTGTTTACCAAGAAAGCGGCAAGGCATATTTTTTGCATATTAGTTTTAATTTACATTTCTTATTTTTTTAATGCAGTTTGGAGTAGTTTCATTACTTTTGTTATTAATAAATATTTAATTATTCTTCGAACTACAAATAAATCGTGCAGACGATGAATAATATTATATTAATTTGGAAAGAATATTAAGGAAAATAGTTGATTTTTAAATTATAGCTGGATGTTGTGTTTAGCGATTTCATTTCCAATGTGTATAAATCTAGTGTAGAAACGGTTGTTGAAGATATTTACTGTTAGGAACCTAGTTGTTTTCCTATTAGAATTTCAGTAAGTATTTAAGTAACAGGAAAGTAGGCTATTTTAGTTCTTTAAGAACTTCCTGTTTCAATTGAAATGGGTAACTGCTTTTAAATTTAGTTGATTCGATTAAATCTTAAAATGAAAAACTCGAACGGTATATCTAATTAAATAACGAAAAATCGTTGCAATAACTAAATCACACGAATTCTCATAAAGGACAACAACAAATTAACTGGATAAATGAATGAATAATAGGCCCAAACTTAAACGGTATAGTTAATGCATCATTAAATACGTTGAAGTATAAACAATTTTTTTTAATTTTTTAACAAGCCTTTTTTGATGTAACATAAGTTAGAAAGTATAATAAATAAAAAAAAGCAATATAAATTAACTTATTTTCGGTGTTATATTATATCCATATTATTTCCTGTTATATTGACTCTTCCGTATGGAATTCTATACAGACTTACTCTTGGGAACCAAAACTCTAAAACAGAAAAATACACTCATGATAATATACCCCATTGGTTTATAAAACCATCCTTTCTAGAAACACTTCTATTATGCATTCCTGCATTTGAAGTACTGAAAGAAAACCATAGAAAACGCATCATACAACAGCCTAAAAAATATTATCGCATTGGTTTGACATACATGTTACTGCTAAAAATGTATAAATCTTATAAAAGGCTTTTCTATGGACAAGAGGACATGGACAATAACGGAAAACATTCCGTCAGTTAGTAATTACTAAGGTACATTATAGTAAAAAAAAACTATTCAATTTTCATAAACGATACACATGCTACCATTAAAAAATTTGTTGTAAATTTCGTATTTAACGTTTTTTAGAGAATTCCTACTTTTGAATATTTCAAAACGTATTGCCCATCCCTCAATAAATGAAAATTATAATGTTATAGTGATCATATGAAGACTATACCTATAGTATACTCACTACAATTAATTCCTTTATATATAATTCCGACAACTTGCAACTATTTTATTTTTTAATAATTATATACAATTTAAATATTTTTCTTTACAAACTGATATATTCATGTTTTGTATTTCATTTGTAGTATTCTTTGAAACACACATGTTTATTTGTTGCAGATTAATTACTATATTTATCAACTTAAATTATTTATTAAAATTACAACCACATAAGTACACATTTTTTGAAAAATATGTTTTAAAGTAGTCTTCAAAAGTCACTTGATTTTTTCCCTAAAAAAACAACTTTAGCCTACATATTTGTTCCTTAAATATAAAAAAGTTTACGTAACCAATTCCTCACAATTTGCTTGAAAAAACTGCACCATAATCAGGAGGCTATAAGCCAAGGGGTAAAATTGCATTTTTTTAGTATTGAAGTTGAGGACACTAAAATAGTTGCATTGGAGAAAATATATTGGTGGGATAAAGGGATACAAGTATATAACTATATGGTGCTGCTATCTAGCGAATGGTATAAGTACAACCTTCAACGTCATCTACTTCCCTGAAACACTACTAATATGGATATTTCTCATTACCAATATTTAGCGTTGTTTTTCTCATTATCCATGTTTCTCAGTATCATTGCCAAGTTTTCACAAAATGTGTTTTAAATATTGAAATACTTTAACAAGGCACACATTTATTTTATTTATTTAACTGGGTAATTGCTTTTATATTTTCCTATGAATCAATTGGATCTTTAATAAAAGACTCTAAAAATGTATATTTAATTTGTTTGAGTTCTAGGCTCGTTACAAAATTGTGCATTATATGTGTATAACTATTTTCTAATATATATTCTAGTAGCATCGGCCGTTATCAAAACATCCATCTCCTCCAGACCATCTGCTTTCCTATTTGGATTTGCAGAAAAGTGACATTCTTGAAAATCCTGCGCTGGTTCGGGACTTTTTGTAGGTGAACGGTCTTTTGGACTTGGTCTAGATTTGATCTAGACCAAGTGGAATGAGAAACAACAACAACAAAACATCCATTTTCAAACTAATTTTCCTAAAAATAGTTAAATAACAATGACAATTCTGTCAACCCAACTCTGTAAAAAAGACCTACCTAGGAAAGCATAGGGCGACACTATCCCAGTGCGTTTGGCCACCACAATAGCGATTCCCGTCTCTAGAAATGGAACTGTAAAGTCAGCCGCAGTCTGCCTCTCCGAATTTATCTTTATAGAAGTCACCACGATTTCGGCTTTTTGTTGGAGCAGTTCGGCTATCAATCCATTCCATGTGCCATTTTGCTGAAAGGAACAAAGGAAAAAGGTGAATTTAGAATACTCTTTTAGCTGCTATTTCAAGGAATTTCAAGTTAAACTTGCGGGTGTTTTCGCTTAAAAGAATTCAAATTTGGGTTAAAAACATATGGCAGCGAACATCACTGTCCTTTATTCTTAAAATAAAGTGTTTGTTCAAATAGAAAAAAATAGAATTTATCTTTGTGTGATCTAAAAACAATTGCTATTTTGTTGAAAACACAACGATTTCGTCTTTTTGTTGGAGCAGTTTGGCTATCGAACCATTCCAAATGCCATTTTGCTAAAAGACACAAAGAGAAAAAGGGTGAATTTAAAATGCTGTTTAAGCTGCTATTTTAAGGGATTTCTAGGTAGTATCGAGATTTTATTTTTTGCGTAAAAGAATTCAAATTGGGGATAAAAGCAATGCTGCATACAAACATAACTATTCGTAGTGCTATGTTTTGTTCAAAATTAAATAAATATATTCGAATTTATCATTGTTTGCTATAAAACGAAATGTGGTTTTGTTCGAAGTCACCATGATTCCGGCTTCTTTCGTTGAAGCAGTTTGGCCATCAATCCATTCCATGTGTCATTTTGCTGAAAAGAACAAAGATAAACGGGAATTCAGAATTCTGTTTTAGCTGCTATTTCAAGGGATTTCCTATTGAAATTGCGATTTCATTTTTTTTGCGTGAAAGTATTTGAATTTCGTGTAAAAACCTACACTGTAAAAAAATTTACTGAAATTAACGGGAAAAGTACCGGCAGCAGAGTTGCCGGGACTTTCCCGTTTCGTTAAGTATTTTCCCGTGTATTTACAGAAGTTCCGTTTCTTATTTTTCCGTTATTAAAATTTTCCATTTTGCATTTTCCCGTGTTTCTATTTAAGTTCCGTTTCTTATTTCTCCGTTATTAAAATTTTACTCGTAAATTTTACTCGTTTAGAACCCTGGTCAAGTCACGACTTTGGACTCCACAGATTTAACGAGCACGTCTGTTTCAGTGTACTCGGGCCGTTCCGTGAATTGAGGATTTTTCTACTATTTCCAGCACATATCTGATTTATAGGATGACTGGCAGTAGGTGGGATTCGAACCCCCGCACTCTTGAGACGGTTGAATCTCTAGGCTGATGCCCAAACCACTCGGCCACTGACGGGCCTGGTTAGTTGGTTGGTTGGTAGACATATATATTCAGGTTTGTGTGCTTGGTCCGGGCTTGGTAATACAGGTATTTGATGTTCGAGTTTAGATGTGTGTATTCTTAGTGCATTATCGCCAATTCTACGATAGGGTAATAAATGTATGGCAGCTCTAAAAACGGGAAAATTCCGTTTTCATCTCTTCGCTCGTGGTTTACGAACATTTTCCGTTTTTAGAAGGAAAAACCCGTTTTCAGAAGGAAAAAACCCGTTTTCAGTCGTTACGGGAAAGTTCCGTTAAAATCAGTAATTTTTCTCCTGAAATTTCAGATTTTTTTTAACAGTGTATGCAACGAACAAAAATGTTCATTTGTATTAAAATATAGTGCTTGTTCCGATTAAAAATATATAATTTATCTTTGTTTGATATAAAATAAAATGTTATATTGTTTGAAGTCACTACGATTTCGGCTATCAATCCATTCCAAATGCCATTTTGCTAAAAGGAATGAATAAAAGTGTGAATTTAGAAGGCTGTTTTAGCTGCTATTTTGAGGAATTTCAAAGTGGAATTGCAATTTTTTTTTGAGTAAAAGAATTCGAATAAGGGATAACGGCACCTGTAGCATACAAACTATTCGTAATGTATGTTTTGTTGCAAATATATTCGAATTTATCTTTGTTTGCTATAAAAACCAAATGTTATTTTGTTCGAAGTCACCACAATTTCGTCTTTTACGTTGAAGCAGTTCAGCCATCAATCCATTCCAAATGCCATTTTGCTGAAAAAAACAAAACAATTTCGAATGGGGATTTAGCAGCTGTTTCATGGGATTTCTTAAACATAATGCTATTTCATTTGTTTTTGCGTGAAATTATTCGAATGAGGTGTAGAAACATTAATGTGAACATAACCATTTGTAATTCCTAAATTATAGTGTTTTGTTCAAAATTAAATAAATATGTTAGAATCAGTCTTTGTGTGCAAAAAAAAAATATATTTTTTTGTTGAAAATCATATCCAGCTTACAGCGTTTTGGAGGAGTTTAGCTATCAATCCATTCCAAGTGCCATTTTGCTGAAAGCGACAAAGAAAAGGGCGAATTTAGAATTCTGTGTAATTGCGATGTGATTTTTTTGCGTGAAATAATTCGAAAATTCGACGTAAAAACATAAACAGCATACAAACCCAACTAATCGTAATGATGTGTTTTGTTCAAAAAAATATATTCGATTTTTTTATATATCAAATAATTTTTTTTTTGAAGTCACTACGATTTCGGCTTTTTATAGAGAAATTCGGCTATCAATTCATCCCAAGAGCCATTTCGCTAAAAGGCACAAAAAAAGGATGAAATTTAGAATGCGGATTTTACTCCTATTTCAAAGAAACTCTAAGAAAAATTCATATTTTTTTTGGGGTGAAAGAAATTGAATTAGGGGTAAAAGCATATACAGCGAACATAACTATTCTCAATGATTAAAATAAAATGTTTTATTAAAAATTGAATAAATATATATTGGATTTTATCTTTGTTTGCTATGAAATAAAATGTTATTTTTTGTGGGGGTCACAAATATTTAATCTTTTTTTTGGTACAGTTCAGCTATCAATATATTCCATATTTTGCTAAAGGGAAGAAACACAAAGAAAATGGTGAATTTCGTGTAAGTGGGTTTGCTTTCGTATAGCTTGTTCTACTTTGAGGCATTTCCAAGAAAAAGGGCAATTTTTGTATTTTAAAATAATTTGAATCGTGTGCAAGAATATCTGCAGCAAACATCAGTATGTCTATGGCAAAAGACTATTTCCGAGGTGGTTTTAATACAACACTTAAACCAAAAACTTAAAAAAAAACATAATAGATAGCTTTTATTTAAAAAAATTTGGAAAGTAAATACAAGAAGTTACAAAAGTTAATCAGTAAAGACAAAAGGAGTTGGTTTGGATCTTTATTGAAAATAAAATTTACGCCAGATTTTACGAACTAATAGAATACTTCACTTGGTACATTTTTTTAAAAAAGGCAAATAAAAATAATATATTAAAACCCAATTTTTCACGATTTTTCAGTATATTTTCTAACATGACATCTTCATATACAATTCTCTTTTATTCACATTCGTTTCAAAGCTTCACATCCTACTTATCTGTCATTCGTTTTTTTTTACCAAAACCTTTTCAAAATCGTTTTTCTCTTGTAACGGAATAGAGAATGAAACATATTTCAGGTCTTTTTAATGAACTATCTTAGCAGTTACTGCTAAAATCTGGAAACAAGGTATTACGTTTGTTTCAACTTCTACTTAAAATTTACTATATTATTTAAAAATTATGCTTTTAGTGTTACAAATATTTTTAATAAAAGTATTCGATAAAGACTCTTTTAAGATAGCCAAAAGAATTTTTTTTTCAAATGCAAGTCGGTTAATTGTACTTTAAGTACAGGCAAAATCGTTAATACATGCCTAAATTAGGTCAAATTTATGTTTATTTAATACAATTTTAGTGAAATGGGATAGCATTTCAATTAAGAATAAATTATTTAACTTTTTTTACAGTATCTTAAAATAAATAAACAAAGAAGGTTTTTATTTTTTGAATTACCTTTTTTGGATTTAGTACAACTAACTCTCATAGAAACTTAGATTTTTCATGAATCAAAAATCATTTTTTAAACTATCACAAAAGAATTTATTTTGGTTTCGTTTATGTAAATTTACGTCGACCTACAGCAACACAGGAGCTAATGGCAGCAGGCCTTTACAGTTTTAACCACTTTCAAGTGACAAAGCCGACACCATATAATCATAAACCAAATTCATATATAAAAAAACAAGTAAATATTTCTTCATTCCGTAGTACTTGTCACGTTCTCATCCGTAATAAAGCAGTTAAAGCGGCGTTTTTACGGCTTCTCATATCCAAGGGATTGAAATGTATCTTCTATATTTTTCTATAGGTGATCAAATTCTTTCGAAGACATGGAATTGGCAATGCATGGGCGACGAGCTGACGCCAACTTCTGATAGTTTTACAACTATACAATTTATGAGAAGCCATTTGATATATCTATAGGAATTTTGGAATTTTGTGCAATGAAAAATATTGGTTGTTTTTACGATCTAGTGAAAAAACATCGTTTCTTATATTCCGGATGAATATTTAGCAATTGGAACAACTAACTTCATGAAAACCTTTTTTTGTTACTCAAAACCATTTTTTTTACATTCTATCACATGGAAAATATAGCTCGGTTTCGTTTCTATGAATCGACGTCTCACTACAGATATAAGGCTAAGGGCGACAGACATCAAAATTTTTAGCCACTTTCAAGTGACGAATCCGATACCTAATAATCATAAACAAAATATATAAAACAACAAGTAAACATTTCTTAAACGTCTTCATTCCGTAGTCCTTGTCACTTTCCCATCCGTAATAAAGCAGTTAAAGAGGCTCTTTTACGGCTGCTTATATCCAAGGGATTGAAATGGATCTTCTATATTTTTCTATGGGTGATCAAATTCTTTTGAAGATATGAAATTGGCGTTGCATGGGCGAAGATCTGACGCCAATCTATGATAGTTTTACTACTATATAATTTATGAGAAGACCTTTGAGATATCTATAGGACTTTTTGGGCAGTGAAAAATATTGGTTGTTTACGATTTAGTAAAGTGTCATCGTTCCTTTCTTATATTTCGAATGAATATTTAGCAATTGAAACAAGTGTGACTACATAAAAACATAAATTTTTCATAATTCAAAGCCAATTTCTTTACATACTATCACAAAGAAAATATAACTCGGTTTTGTTTCGATGAATCTACTACATAATACAGCTACCCGGGGGCTAATGGGGATGGACATCTTTAATGGAATGGAAATATTTAAACACTTTCAAGTGATGAAGCCGACACCTAATAATCATAAACAAAATTTATAAATAAAAGTAAATATTTCTTAAGCATCTGAATTCTGTAGCACTTGTCACGTTCTCATCTGTAATAAAACAGTTAAAACGGCGTTTTTATACGGCCGTTCATATCCATGGGATTGAAAATGATCCTCGATATTTTTCTATGGGTGATCAAATTCTTTCGGAGACATGAAATTGGCGTTGCACGGGCGACGAGCTGACGCAAAGATCTGATAGTTTCACTACTGGACATTTCCACGCGTGACTTACACTACATTTGACGATTTTACAAATATTGTTTGAACAGTTCATAAATATCTTATATTAATTTAAGAAAAAATATTGTACGCCAGTTTACTCCTGAACATATAGTATTTTTAGCAATCTGTAAAAACATTTTTCATTTAGTATTTTACTGAAAAAAAATCAAAATGTCATGATGTGACTTAAGAAGTCGACTTTTGGTTATCATTTGAAACTATAATTTCTTCTTCATAGTGCAGTAAATCAATATTCTACCAGTGCTTATTTTAAGCATAAGGTTTAAATTTAATCACAAACAAGTGTTAAACTATCAAAGAAAATAATGTATTAACATTTTTGTGCGTGACTTACACTACATTCACTTTGTGACTTACACTACATCATGGGAAATTTATCACAGATATGGAAATTAAGGTAATAATAACACAACATATTAAATGATTTTGAACATTATAAGTAAAGATTTGCATACATAGTAAAATCATAGTCAGTAAAAGTTTCACAACGTTCACCAAAGTTGTTTTCTGGTTATTTCTTAATTCATTTTTTCAATAGAAATGACTAAAAAATCTTCCTTTTCAGGCTTCTCAAGAGACTTTTCTATTGCAGATGTTTCACTCTGATTGAATAAGCATCTTTACTTAACATTTGCACGAAAAAAATATTTAATGATAATTTTTCCTACAAAAGGAATTAAAGCCCGATTTCCAGCATACAATTCGTTTTCAGAATTTCGTTAAATCAGTCGACAATTACCATTTGTTAATTTAGTCGTGTAGTATTTTTGGAGATTTAATTAAACATTTTCTATGTTAAGTAGGTATTTGTTTAATTTTAAGAAACAGTGCAATTATTGAGTGTCAGGAATTGGAAATATTTATTTTCCTTTTGATGAGCAAATATCATTTAATCTACCTGTTTAGCCGTTTCACACAGTTGCCAGAAAACTACAATTGTGTTATGTTTGGGCAGATTTCTTATGCAAAGTGAAAAAATCTTTAGCAGAATGGGGGCCACTTTTCCTAGAAACTGTGGCTTCTTTGAACCCCCTCTTCACTGTATCACCAAGTCCATCGATTGGTCCTTTACCATGACTAAAGGCAAAGATGACCAACATTGGTGGCAGGAAATTGCCCTTCAATGTTGTCTAACGGTTGGAACATTGCAATAGAGATGGAGATTTTTTAGTTAAAGTGTTGTCCGTAAAGTGGTTTTTGTTTCATTTTCTTTAAAGGTTTGAAATTTACCGCATGCTTAAAGTCTTTCCCTTTGATCTTTTTTGTTCTTTTAGCTGCTAATTTAGCCATCTTAAATCAAAATTGTCAAAATATAAGAATTGTACAAATATTATAGCTTATCTAGAACAAATAAATCAAACAGAAACTGTGACTGACACTACGTTGTGACTTACACTACAAAGTTAAAATGTTTTATAAATCGAGAAAATGCTTTTACTTTAAATTTAAAAGATGTAGAATTACACAAGTATTTATAGTAGTATCAAGTATCAAGTATTTATACAAGTAGAAAGAAAATATCTTAAAAAATTTTAAGCAAAGCTTTATTTTAAAAAGTTATAGAAACTTTTATATATTTTCGTGACATACACTACAACCAGAACCGGGGATTTTTTTTTATCTTTCTAATTAAGTAACTTTTATTTATAAATGCCAATAAAAATGTGTTTATAAGATAGTTATTATAATGTATTTTAATAATTTTACCAAAACATCTGATAAAAAATAATACTTAATTTAAAATTCAAGAATTTAAAATGATGAAAAACCGTAACCCATGCTTTCAAAAAAAGCAGTCACTTTGAAACTTCACTGTTGCAACAGGTAAAAACAATAATAGTTTTTGATGTAAAATGTTTACAGTTCAAACTTTTCTAAATCACATATAAACATTTCAACTGGAATAAAAAATATTAAAAAATTCACTTGTGGTGTGTATTTACATAGAATTAACCTACTCATAATTTATGAGAAGCCGTTTGAGATATCTACAGGAATTTCAGAATTTCTGTGCAAGGAAAAAGATTGTTTGCTTACGATCTAGTGTAATGTAATTTTAAATTGTAGAGTGCAAGTTACATTGTGATATTTGATACTTTTTGTGCAAAAAAAATAATATTTTAAGCAATTTGAATTTTGCAAGTTTTGAAATTAATATCATTTCATTGAGAAAAATTAAATAAGTACTGTAAAATTTGTAAGAATAGACCGTAGATGTGAGAGACAATACTAATAATTCAAATTTATTCAAATACTATACATTTAAAAATTACATTTACAAGGTTATTAAACCATCGACCACACTCGCTATTTAAACCAATAAAAACCAACATGTATGGTTTAAATAATGTCACGTTAATCGATCACTAAGATGTATATTTGCTTGAGTAAAAAAATGTTATTAAAACCAAGAAACGAAGAAAAAAATAAAAAAATACTATTTTGACAACCTGAGCATGAAATAAATGCAACATTATTATTCATAAAAAGAACTTAAATTTAATAACACAAAAAATAGAACTGACCTTTTAATATTTATTCATAAGATAATTAAGAGATTATTAATGAGCTAAGAATAAATATGAGGATGCATAAATATGATAGGGGAATTGTGGTTTAAGCATATTAACTTTGAGCAGCAACGTAAAAAAATGTTTTTTACGTTGTTTATTTTACAAAACTGACAAGGTTTATTAAATTTAAAAGTAAGATAAGATAAAAAGATTAATTATTAGCACCTCCCTCTACCCTATTGATCAAGCTCACAATACATGTTAACTTCAGTAAAAAGAGCGTGCAAATGACGTTTATAGCATAGAAAAAAATTCAATTGAACGCAAATTTAAAAAAGGCATTTTCGCTGCTGCTTGCAATATTATTATATATGGCCTTTTATTGACTTGTATTTCATAAAAATGCTAGAAGCAATGTCTATTTTCTAATATACATTATTTATGTTTGACTTTGCTTTATGTTTTTTTTAAATAAATTTTGGTAAAATTTTGTGAACTAATAATGCATTTCTTACGACTTTTTTAGATGATATTTAATGATTCTTTCTTTTCATTTGCTTTATATGTTGTTCGGAAAAAATCATTTGAGTTTTTCTATCATATATTAATTTCAATTGCCAGACATACACTAACAGTTTGTAAAACGGATTTGAATTAGATTATTTTTATACGAAATCAAAATATTCGTAAAGATTTATAAGTTGAAACAACTGCTCAACACAAAAATAACCTAATTAACTATTTCTGAAAACGAACTATTTATCTAAAACCGGAACCTGCAGAACTTAATGTAAGAGACGGAATTTAACACGGCCACTTCTCATTAATTGAGTTACTAATGATTACAGCCCTGGAAATATTGAAATATTGGAAAAACACTTTGATATTTAAAAGGGGTTTCTAAACTATTGATTGATCTAACGGATTTCCTAAAACTTGCGTTCCGTTTCCTTCTCAGCATTCAAAATCCAAATTCCATTTCAGAACCGGAACAGGAAATACATTTTGTACAAGAGGTACATATATCTCTACCTAAGAAAGAAAGTGGCGTAACCAGGTATTCTTGGTTTTAAAAAGAGTTTTTTTTATACTTTTTAACTCTCTCATAAACTACTGCTTTAACATTGTAAATCAAGTTTTGTAAAGTTACACATATATTATATAAGTTGTTTGAAAAATATAAATTGCAAGAAAATATAAAAATAAGTTAGGCATATTTAGTTTTAGTAGAAAAAATCAAGAAATGAACAGTTTTTTTTAAATAAAAATATAGACAAAGCTACAAATAGCTCGAGATTAAAAGCCTAATAACCACACTTATGGGAAAAATAAACAAATTTAAAATTGAACTTATACTTCGAAATATATTAAAAAGCGATACCCATAAACTCAAAACACTATTTGAAGATTTAAAAGTTTCGACACGATTTGTAAACACGATACGATAATTTCAAATTTTGCAAAGTATGATTCATAACTCCCTTCGGTCTCTTTTAGTTTTCTCTAATTGTGGAACAATTATTTAAAGTATTTAAGTAAAATTAATAATTTTTATTTTGCAATTATATATAATTATCTATCAGCAGGTTTCCAAATTTATGATAGTCTAGAAGGTGCTGGGTTATCAAAGCTCAACTTAATGCACGTAAACACGTAAAAGCTCAATGTAATACAGGTTAATATGCCCTACACGCAATCTAAGCATCAATGGTCTTCGTTTTGTAGAAATCCATTTTTCTTAAAATATCTAATCAATTATTATTTTGGGACTATTCAGTCCAACGCCTATTATTTTATTCAAACTCGTAATTTCAGAAATGAATATTTTTTTAAATTTTCTTATAAACCTGGTATAGATCAAAACTGTAATCTAAATTGATATACAGGGATTTTTTATTGATAGTTTTGATGCAGCAAAGGCCTACACTGTAAAAATTACAGTAACTTTCCGCATATCTTCTAGCTACTTTACTGGCTTTTCAAGTTTCCGTCGATGTTACTGGTATTTTTAGGTTAGCCCCAAAAACACAATAAAAATTATTTAGCAAACAAGTAACCAGGGCCACAACACTTGGCGTGATTTAAGGAATGCCAAACGTGGAATGGAAAGAAATGGTATATGATTTTTTTAAATACCTTTCTTCGATTTTTTAACAGCGAACCAAGTCATTTAACTAAAAAAAATACTGTAAACAATAAGATATTTTCTGAAAATTTAAGTCAAATTTTATTTTATCAGTTATTTATAATACCGAAACAATGATTTAGCACCAATTTTGTTTACAAAAAATAATTTGAGTGAAAATTCTGCTCAAACAGTAATATTGAATTACTTACATTTTCACGATTTATTTTGTTTTCTAAAATTTAATATTAGTTTTAAAATATTTATTTTATTTCAAAATCGCCTTTAAATCTGCTTCAAGTAAAACATTTCCCTTTTGAAATAAAATAAAAAAAGTATGTGAAAGCTATTACTTTTTTTGAAGTACACCACTTGGCCTTTGAAAAACACATCGAAATTTATGCGTTCAAGCTTATTTCTGCCGATCGAAATTTCGAATGAGAACCTTTTAAAAAATTCTAGATGAAACTTTGCAGATAATAATATTTCAGAATAGTTCACGGAAGCACTTTTAGAATATTTTTTGTTGCGTTAAATATTAAAAATTTGCATCCGGTTTTGAAACATTTTTACAGTTGTTTGGTGGGTATGACAAAGTACATAGGAGTATGTAAAAGCTTTCGATCAATAAAAAGTTCTGGGAGAAGTTTTCCGATTCATGTTTGTGACTTCCGTGAATAAAAAATCCAAGCAATGGTTTAATGTAATGCTCCAATTTTTGAAATTTCTATATAAAAGCCCTCAGTATAACTTATTATATTTAGGATTAAAATATTTTATTTGCAAAGATTTAAAAAAAATACAACAATCTTTAAATGACTTGGATACGTTGCTTAACGATATTTCTAACAACTTCAAGTTTATTTTCTTTACAGTTATGTCTTAAATTTGTTTAAATACAATTTGAGATTTTTAAAATTATATTATATATAAAAAATAATACATTTAAATAAGAGACAAGTAACAAAATAAATTTTTATAACAATTTTTATTGTATCTAAATGATAAAAAAAAGAAATGTGTGCCTAGACCGCCAGAATCTTTGACAGTATCACGATGAACTATTGAATTCGGACTCAAAAATTTTACATAAATCTTATTTCGTATTTATACATAAAAAGCCTATAAAGCCCTCGTATTAATACACCTTTTTCAGAACCAATGTTATGTTAACATTTAAACATTAAAGACACAAACAAATATAAAATTAGTGAAATGCATGAACTTTTATTATATTGATAGCATCAATTGGTTATTTGAATTGAAATATTACATGAACAGGTTTAATTGCATTTCAGGTATTGATAACTTTATTGTACCCTCCCTTCCTTTCTTAAACAGTTGATATATTTTAATGGCCACCTTCGATAATCGTGTTTTAGTGATCGTTTACACTCTTAAAACAAACGAGCGGTTTTAACTCAGTCTAAGTTAAATTCCACTCTATCCGTGCCGAAAATGCACTTCTCCTATAGGAGTGGATTTCACTCTTTTTGCGGAGTGAGTAAAAGAAATAAAAGAAAACAATCACGTCCTACACTCTTTAAAACGAGCGGTTTTAACTCAGTCTGAGTTAATTTCCACTCCTTCCCGGTGCCGAAAATGCACTTTCCCTATAGGAGTGGATTTCACTCTTTTGTTTTAAGAGTGTAAGACCCGATGTTTTTATTACTTAAATATAAGGGCTTTGATGATTGCGTATGAAAATTCCTTCGGTTTGGTGTTTATTAATATAAATTTAAATGAGTCTCTGTAACGCAATCTACGGTTAATAAGGGTTATACTACCACAGTGATGCTGAAAGAGAGAATTAACACGTGATAACAAACATCCTTACAGGTAAAGTTATACAAATGGGTCTATACATATGGCTCTCTGGTGGGCCGGATTTAAAGTTTTGCCGCCTGTAGGCTACGATCGATTTATCGCCCCTGTCACAATATTCTCTCCCTTCGGAGAAAGATAGCTGGTTAGCTGTAAAATAGGGTGGTATGTGCTGTCTAAAACTATCCGAATATAAAAGAAGGAGAATAGGCTTATTTGAAATACAATATAATTAGAAAATCAGATATTTTCATTTTCTGCTAACTGATCACTTAAAATGGCCATGTTTGCTACTAAATATTAGTACTACATATATTTTTACGGTTTACGCATTAATATAAATTATTTTTTTTCTTTCTTAAAAATATTAGTATCTTTATAATAATTTTTTTATACCGAATGCCGCTTTAATTGGTGTAAAATTTGCCGCCCCTAAAAATTCGCCGCTCTAGGCTACAGCCTACTTAGCCTATTTAGAAATCCGGCCCTGCTGGTGATCTAAGTGGTTTACTCAACCGAAGTAAAATGATTCAAATACTCACACTAAGTACACCCCAGGTTCCATCTTCCACCCTGTAGAGGTCATACGAGAACTTGAGGTCACTAGCAAACTTCTGCAGAAGATCAATGCAGAATCCGGAACAACAGCGGTAAAAGTTGGGGTTCCGAATGGCCATGGAATGGTTGATCCTTCGAATGAAAAGAAATAATGAATACCATACAACAAACATCCTTGAATTCATCTCTAAAATGTGGCATTAATAAATATTGAAAGTATCAACAGAGGTAGGTTTGTATATTTATAACAACATCGTTTAAAAATATTTGTGCAGCTCGGAATTGCTAACAATTTAATTATTTTTTTATTTGTGCAAAGCAATAAAATTATGTTTCATAAAAAACTAATAATTTCTAAATTATTGTGAAAATACTAGTTGGTGTTATTTAGATACCTTCAAATCTGCAGTGTAATAAGATAAAAATACTTTTAATACCCATAAAGGACTCACAATGAGATAATATTACAACTGCCCCCAAACCCTCGGTGGTCGATAATCGACGAACCTTTCACGGTAAAGATGGTTCCATCCTCACCATACTTTAGGCGCATTCATATAAGAAGAAAAAATATCTTATAAAGCACTGGAGGAGTATATTTTGATTGTTGTGTTCATTATATCTGTGGAGTAGAAAGTCCCGAAGACGTTAGCGCACGATGTCGCACCAAGTTCTATTAGACGTGCCACGCTTAGGTGTCTATCTCGTCACTTGACCAGGCTTATAAATTTCGTTTCGTATATTGGCTGTGCATAAACACTATAAGTTAGGTGCCTACTCTGAAATAATATGGATTATATATAATATAAGCACTCCTTGAGCGCAGCAATAAACCACATACTCAAACGCAACCAACTACAATGGTTAACAAATGGTTTGTACGATTACGCAAGAATACATTCAGAAATACAATGTAACAGTAAGTGTCCATTTAGAGATTGGTTCATTACGTATAACATAATATTTGTGAGGTATCCTATTAAACAATTCAATCAAATTTTTACGGAAATATGTCAAAGAAAGTTCTTCTCAGTTATACATCAGCACCCTTACATCGGTTTATATTGGTTATTACAGTAGTTGTAACATAAATGGAAGTAGGGAAGACCCTCCTTGTTTTTTTCGACAAACTCAACAGTAGCCAAGAAAGTAAAGCGACGGTTAGTCACGAAGCTCTGTTATTAATAAAAGGCCTCGTCCAACTTGTCACGAAATATTATAAAAAAAGTTCTTTTATAAAACTTATTTGTTGCAAAATTTAATTAATATAATGAGCACTGGAAACTAAATGCCTTGTTCGTTCTAAACTAAATGGGGTAGTCATGATAGTTAATCGATGGACCCCATCAGAACACCGATAGTTTGCAACAGGGCCCGCTACAACCAAGGTTGTCGTGAAAAATAATTAGAAACATTTTTTTTAAATACTATCTGTTGAAAATTTTGGTTAATGCTTTTCACATAAAATTATCAATCAACACTTTTATTTATTTGGATATAAAAAAACCTAAAGATCAATCAAACCTAAAGATCAAAGCAATCCTAAGATCTTGAAGGCTTTTGAACTACTCACTACACAATAATTATTAAAAAGAGTAGATTATCGTAATTTTTTTTAAATGATTTGATATTGATTGAAAATTTAAATTAATATAGTTGAATAGGAAAAGAACATTTTTCCCATTTGCTTATCGAATAAATATGTTAAAAATTAATTACTACACTGAAATCATACAAAATTCCTTAGTATACGAAGACTTATAAATCATCTCAATATATCCAACCTAAATTATAATAACACCCCTTCGTCCATTAAATTTCAACGCGTACAATGAAGACAAATTTCCTCTCAACCAAACACCGCCGTCTTGTAAACTTCAAACCCGCATCGACAAGCTTTATCCCCTAATTATCGACAATCATCAGGTCTAACACGTATAACGGGACGTGACGGGTAATTAGTAATGATCCTTAGTACTTCAGATGTTAAGGAAACCTATGTTGTTTTGGAATTGTTAAGTTAAATTAAAAAAGTAAAGGGGGTTTGGGGTTTGATATATAATGTTGGTTATGGTTTTGAATTTAACACATTGTCTGTGAAAATTTAAAAGTTTTGGTACAATTAAAATATCTAAGGAAATTTGTAAACTATGATTCATAATTTCCTTCATTCTCTTTCAGTTGCCTCTTATTGCAGAACAATTTAGAATAACACCAAAATAATTAGTAACGATCCTTTAGCACTCAGATGTTAAGGAAACATAAAGGTTGTTTTCGAATTGTTATACGTTAAATCGATAAGAAAAGTGGTTTTTGTTTTGTTATTTGGTGTTGGTTTTATGGTTTGAATTGAAAAGCAAGAAGTATCGAAAACTTTCGAATGATCCGAAATAGTTTTCATGAATGTTAGATGTAATTGGTTTTATTATGAAGTGCTTTTGTTAACTTCTTAAAATGGTAATGGATACTCTTTGTTGAATTCTGCAATCACAAAAAAACTTCGATATTAAGAAATAAAATACTATGCAACGTTTAATAGAACTTTAACAATCTTAATAATTAAAATTTCAGTTGAAAATAAATATAAATAAATTTTGTATTACGAAAATTGCTATTTAATTAATAAGTTAATAGTAATTTCATTATTGTCATATTTTAGCTTTCACACTATGTTTATAACGTAAAACCATTGAAGCTTTTATACACTCTTAAAACAAAAGAGTGAAATCCACTCCTATAGGGAAGTGCATTTTCGGCACCGGAAAGGAGTGGAAAGGATTAAATTAACTCAGACTGAGTTAAAACCCTCGTTTGTTTTAAAAGTGTAAGGGCTATCTATATCCGTCCGTCTGTCCTTCACCCACCTTCCCAGCTCAATTTACAAATATTATTTACACGAGGGATGATCACAAATTCCAGCTTACGGAAAGAAGAATTTATTGAAATTCTCTGAAAAAAAGCTTTAAAAAATTTAATTCTAATGCTTCGATTATTAAAAAATCGTTAAAAATTTCAACCCTTACAGGAGTACCATTAGGGCGTCATTTTTTATCACACAGAGCCACACAACAATCGTCCAAGAAACTTTAATTAAATAATTTTTAAAAAATGTAAAGGAAAATATATTTTTTTCGGTAGAAATGTATGAAGTATGTAATGACGTCATAACAGATATCACAACTGGAAGATTCGCATTATTTGTTTATTAAGGAAGCACAGAGAACGTACTTGATTTTGCATAAAAATCTAGGTATTTTTAATTTTTGAGAAAATATCGAGTAAAATTATGACATGATAAGTTTTCTAAATAGCAGTTACTGTTACAAACCTGCTTGTTTTGAAATATAACATTTAACTAGATAAGGTAAGGTAAAAATTTGTGAGTTTTTTAAATAAACAAAACAGACAAAATATTTATCACCGTACTGACTGTCTTTAAAAAAATAACAACTTTAAAAAAATAATTTAAACAAGATTCCTTAGATTCTGACCATTGTCTTTCATAGTTTAGGTTTACCATCAAGGCAACTTATAAGGCCGAAAAAAAAGGTATCAAGAATTGTCGCCCCTTAGAACGTAATTTTACTATCTGTAACCGGAGAATGCGTGTAACATTTTTCATTTTCCCCCGATGAAAACATTTTTATTTCAAGTAACCAAAGAACACAGAAAAGTAGTAAACTGTTTATTAAAATAAGCACAATCATCGATAACTACCCAATCAATTTGAGTTATCGGGTACTTGTCTTGCATTACTTCTTGTTGTTATCTAAGGCAAGTATATATAGTTAGGTGTTTGGTCAGAAGGCACTTTAGGTTGAATGAGTTAAGAATGCAACCTTATGATACTTACGGTACACTGCAAAATAAAACCGTCATAATTTACGCTTTTAAACTGGCAATTGAGTTGCGAGAATATAACTGTAAAAAATACTGAGTCTTCTGTATTAACTACGGTAGCTATTAGTTAAATTCGGTTTGTCCCGTTAAATAATCGCATGTTTTAAATTTGAGAAATGGTCTTTGCGTAAACTTATTCGAATTAACAATACAATGAAGCGTCATATAAATCCGTTCACTAAGTCTCTCGGCAGATTGAAGTCAAAAGGAGTAATTTGGTTAACGTTTAATACACCCAAAAATGTCGCCATTGCGAACAAGTTTCGGAAGACGCGTTTTTAAACTGTAAAAATTTTTAATAAAACGGTTTAAGACCGTGAAGTTAGTGAATCGGTTTTAAATCGTCAAAAGTATGGCGCATTTCCGTAAAATTGACGGACTTTTTTGTAGTATACGACTACATTTATGTGTATCAGTCTCACTTCTCCCGGTTCTCTCTAAAGCTTGTATTTATGCTTCAACTCCGCCTCAAGTAACTTTCCAAAAGTTGAGGGCAACACAATACCTCAAGAGATCGGATATTAAGAACCAACGTTATATTAAACTGTGAATGGAATTTCTCCAGTTGGATTTATGTTGCTATATAAAAACAATTCCACAATGTATTCAGGAGGTACACTTGGGAATACGTGCTCGTAAAATCTCTGGAGTTCAAACATTCGACGCGTCGTTCAGAGTTTTGTTTAAGTTGAATCCGGCACATTTGTCGGCATCGTTACTTGAAAACAGTTTAAATTTATGAGGTGAACGTGGCTACGTCAAAGCTCCTTTTACCAGCCGGAAAGTTTGCTCATGAACCTATCAGTTTCAAACAAGTACTCTTCTAATGATTAGTTTCGAACAGTCAAAAGTACCTTTGTCTGGATGTTACATCCCTGTTTAGTTATTTAGGCATGTATAAACTTATGTTGTAGGATGCACGGATGCTTAGATCCTATGATCAGAATTTCAAGTATTCTAGACCAAAAGTACTAAAATACATAATTCTGTGTCATTAGGTATTTAGGTGATTAATCAATAATCAGAAAGCAATATATCTCAATTTTTTTGTATCTACGGTGTAAAACATAATAATAACTTATATAGCTAAGTAGTTATTAATGTATATACATCTTAATTATTATCATTAATTATCATTATTTTCAATTTAGCCTTTTGCATAGTTTAATTGTTAGTTACGTTCCAAAGCATACATTATCTGACATTAAATCAAATTAAACATGAACGTTAAAATATTACCGCGGATCAGAACTAGCTAACGTTGTAAAACGAACCATGATCCTTATTAATAATTTAACTTGTTCTCTCCAGAAGTTCACATTTACGGACCTTTGTAAAATTGACTTCATAACTTTATTTTACAACTCTTAATAATTCTAACTTTTCTATCATAAAAAAGCAAGCTCAAGTTTTCCAAAAATTCTGATACTTAAGCAACTGGTTTATTAATTGTATAAACATATGATGTTGAGAGTGGGTAAATCAGTTTTCAAAGATCTTGCAAAAAACAGTTTAAAAATATTTTCAGCGCTACGTTTATAAACTATGTTGTAGGATGCACGGATTCTTATATCGCTTGATCAAGAAATTTCAAGTATTCTATACCAAAATTAACTTAAAATACATAATTCTGTTGTCCATTAGGTATTTAGGTGATTAATCAATAATCAGAAAGCTATATCTCAATTTTTTTGTATCTACGGTGTAAGAACATAATGAATAGCGTTATAGCTAAGTAGTTATTAATGTATTACCATCTTAATGTATTATCATTAATTATCATTATTTTTCAATTTAGCCTATTTGCATAGTTGAATTGTTAGTTACGTTCCAAAGCATACATTATCTGCATTGAAATCAATTAAACATGAACGTAAATTTACCGCGGATCAGACTAGCTACTTTTTGTAAAAAACGAACCATGAT